>JANAVB010006399.1:2141307-2193019 GCA_029216955.1 Iris pallida
CTACGTGTCCAAGGGCCTAACATGTGACCACGATTCGTCATGTCGCGATTCAGAGGCCGTATCGGAGCTCGATATAGACCTGTGCACGTACAATGCAAATCCCGTACGAGCTCGATTCCGCACGAATCACTCGAGGGATTTGCCTCGTACTTCGTGCACGAGATGTCAGTCAATGCCCCTTCGTGTCCCATAAGTATCAAGCCAGAACGTGTCGTGTCCAGTGCACACGACACAGCGAGCAGCAGGGCATGCACACGGCTCGCGTGTCCATGCCCTAAAGCGACTCGGACACGACACGAAAACATCTCAGCAACATACGAAATCAAAATAAACATATAGATCTAGAGATTCAACCAAAAAGTTTTAGAAAACAGGAAGAAAATTCTCTTGGTGACATTTCATCAAACACATTCATACAACCTATGATACGTGTCCGATACGGACACCAAAACGACACAAAATTACACAAGACTAACTCCACAGCTAGGGGACACCTAGATCTATGCATTCATGCAAAAAATTAAAAAATGGAGGTGGTTTGAGGGGTTTACCTATTGAGTGTCAAACTCAATGAAAAAGTTTAATATAGGAGAATCCCTCTAGCAACTCAAAAGCCCCAAATTGCACCAAAGCTGAGATTACTCACCACCAACAGTAAATAGATATTAATTAGATCCTAATGCAAAAGACTAGAGTCAAAAAGGAAGAGAAATGAAAAAATTAGAAAAGATTACAAAGGGGACAAACCTTGTTCTTGCCAAAAGTGAAAGTGGTGTAAAAAGAGACAAGAATGAATAGGAGAGATTAAATAGGAAGGGGGGAGCCCTAGGCCGGCCACATTAGGGAAATTAGGGTTAGGGTTGATGGCTAGTGGGCTATGGGCCAAGTTTAAATGTTAAATGGTTCGAACCCTTAGCCATTAGTTCAAACACCTAAAGCACCTAATCTCTCCATGCAACTTAGTCCAAAATAAATCAACTTGGGTCGACTTAAGTTAGACTAGGGTCCACACCATGCTAACCAAGTCACCAAAGTCAAAGTCAACATCTAGGCTAGTCTCCAAAGTCACAACTAGCAAAAGTCAAAAATAACAACCATCACTCAAACAATTTAAATTAAATTCAAAATTTTCAAAATGACCAAAATGCCCTCAAGCTAAAATGTGGTAGTGACAGAGAGAGAGCTTATGAATTCATACCGGATAGAAAAAGATCAATAATAATATTGTGTAAATCATCCAACTTGGTATTTCGATATGATAAAAGAAGTTGGGTTAAACCTTCTTTGTAAGATAAGTCATCTAGCGTACATCCATGATTTGATTCATGAAAATGTCCATACGATAAATGAAGGGCGTATTTTGCTGACTGGAAAAATACGTCTAACAAAAAGGCGTATATTGCTAATCATCATCTAACCAACTATTTTCATGCGCAAATCATAATCTTAACCGCTGGATAGAATAAAAAATTAAAACAAATATTTATACGCCCTAAAGTATAGCGTATATTAACCAAGTGTGTTTCATGCCCTTCTTTAAGGCGAAATTGTGCTTATTCCATAAATTTAACATACTTTGTTCCTTCTACAAAATTTTCTAAAACTTGTATGTTCTCATACAATTTTCTGATGGCTAGTTATAAAGGCACTTCATATTTTTATCAGGGCTATCCCATTTTAAACTTTGTATTATTTACAAGTTTGCCATTAAAAAAAATTGATTAGGGCTATCCCACTCTTTGGTATAAAAGTTACTTTTTTTTTCTTTCTATTTTTTTCCTCTTCTTCTTCCTCAACCCATCCAAGAAGAAGAAGAAGAAGAAGAAAAAAGGAAGAACAACAGCAACAACAAAAATGTTAAATCCTAATATTGTGGAAACCCTAATATTGTTATCCCTAATTTTTTTCTCATTTCCAATTTCGATGGCACCCAAAGGCTCCTCATAATATACAAACCCTAATATGGGAGGAAACCCAATATTGTTGTTCAACTAGTGCAAACAAGGACTGCCCAATTTTCTGGCAGTCCAACAAACTGAATGGACTACCAGAAAACTGGGCAGTCCTAAGTCACAGCATGTGAAACAAAGGACTGTCCATTTTTCTGGCAGTCCTTACTGTATGTAGGACTGTCCAATTTTCTAGCAGTCCTGAATACAGTAAGGACTGCCAGAAAAATGGGCAGTCCTTTGTTTCACATGTTGTGACTTAGGACTGTCCAGTTTTCTGGCAGTCCATTCAGTTTTTAGGACTGCCAGAAAATTGGGCAGTCCTGGTCGACGCACAGTTTTCTCGTTCGTGCATACTTGTGTTTAATTTAAATGGGTAATTTTCCACTCCGAATGTAGTTTAATTCAAATGGGCTACAGACAATTGAAATAAACAATATAATGGATGCTTGAATTTTTTAATTTAATTTCTAGGGTTTTGGAAACAAATAGAGAAAGAATTTGGGTGCCATCGATCTTCTTGAGAAGGAAATTTGGAAGAGAAGAGGAAGAAGAAGAGAAAATTTCTAGGGTGGAAGAAATTTCTAGGAATTTTCAAATTAACTTCTTGCTTGGGGATGGAGAAATGGTGGAGGAGAAGAGGAAGAAGAAGAAGAGAGGAGTTAGGGTTTAGGAAGAGAGAGAAAAAAATTTGCAAATGAGAGAAAAATTTTGGGTTTAGGAGAATTTTACTTTGGGACAGCCCAAAATCAAAAAAATGGGCTGTCCTGAGTAAAACACAAAAAAATCTGGACTAGTCCCAATCCGGGCTAGTCCTGATCAAAAAGGGCAGTGCCTTTATAATTAGTCTTTTCTGATAAAGAAACGAAAGAGAGAAAGAGTGAGCTTAAATAAGAGAGAAAGAGCTTGTGGGAGATGAAAATGAGATAAATGTGATTTTGCAAAAGCCAAGTAAGCAACTAGATGTCAAAAAACTAACCTCCCCTCACATCACAATTTATAGTTCAATATCTGATTGTTTTAATGTAAACGTTGTTGTTTCAGAAGAAGAAAAAAAATGTGAACCTTAAGGCCTCGTTTGGTTCACGGAATCATCAGGTTGGTTGGGAAGAAAAATGATTACTTTTTTATGTTTGGGTGCCAAAGGAATTGAGGAGAAAAGAAAAATAATTTCCAATGGAAGAAAAATTAGGGGAGGAAAGTGATTCCATGGATCCAGACAAGAAATTACTTTTCCATATTGAAGAATTCACTTTCCTTTCCAAATTTCTTGTAATTTTTGAACATAAAATCAAAAGGAACTGTAATTTTCCAAAGAAAAGGAAATGAGAAAGGATTGATTTCCCAAACGAGGTCTAAGATTTAACCGTTGTAAAATTAGAGTGTTAGTAAAATAAAAAAAGAAGTAAAAAATAATAATTATTGGGTACTCCTTGGCATTTTCGTTGCCAAAACACGAGTGCATTTTTATTTCTAAAAATATTATTCCACTGAGCTGGACTTCTCCATCTAAATTTTAGGGATATTTTGTAAAACCTCCCCTAAATAATGGGCTAATTTGCGAAATATCTCCTAAAGATCTCGAATTGGTAAAACCTCCTTTCCGTCAAGACGGTGTTTAATTTTGGGTGACGTGGCAATTGTTGCATACGTGGCCACAACTCTGTTTTCCAAATTTTATGAAATTTCTAAATTACCCTTCCTCCATCCCCCTTCCCCTTCTTCCTCCTGGAGCCACGTCCCCTTCGAGCACCCGGCCACGTTCGACACGCTCGCGATGGAGCCCCGCCGGAGCAGCCCACGCCGACCCAGCGCGAGGAGCAGGCGTCGGGGCCGGTCCAGTTGGAGGCCAGGTTGCCGTGGGCGTCGACGAGGGCGCGGAAGGCGGAGAGGGAGTCGGTGTCGCTGGTGGACGAGGAAAGTAGTGCCGTGTTCGACAACAACAAGAAGAAGAATGTGTGTGAGAGTTTAAGTTTCAAAATAAAAAATGTCCAACAGCTTTGAGCTTGGCTGGGCTGACTTTGGTTGTCTTTTTCGCTTGCTGCTTAATTTGTGTTTTCTCCTTACTGTAAATAGAATAATTTGTGTTTCCTCCTTACTGTAATTAGAATAATTTGTGTTTCCTCCTTTAATGGCAGAAATTGCCTCCTTCTCTAGAGATGAAGAAACACCCCCATGCTTGTAGGAACCTGATCTTTGGTAGACAAGTTGTACGCTGGAAGAGGATCAAGTGAAAGATGAGGAAGATGATCGGTATAAATAGGTTAGAGGAAAAGTAAGAGAGGAAGAAGATGACCATTAGAGAGAGAGAGAGGAGAGAGAGAGGGGGAAAAGCCACGTACGCAGGGGTATTTTCGTCTGACTGGGAAAAGCCACACACGGATAGCCACGTCACCCAAAATTAAACACCGTCTTGACGGAAAGGAGGTTTTACCAATTCGAGATCTTTAGGGGGTATTTCGCAAATTAGCCCATTATTTAGGGGAGGTTTTACAAAATATCCCTAAATTTTAAACTTAAAATCCCCCAAAAAAATATTTCTCTATAGAAAATTGTCAGTAAATTATCTAGAATAAAAAAGCAAAATCCAGTTACCACACAAATCTGTTTTGACTTTTTACCACACAAATCCATTTATCTATCACATTCGTCTCCCCATCACCTACTCTTCTTCCTTCCTCTCTCTCTCTCTTAGTAGAAAAAGAGGAGACAAAGAAAAATAATAAAGAAAGAAGAGAGGAGGAAGAAGAGAACTTCAACAGGAAGCAGCAGCTGGACAATGGGCTCCGAAGGATCGCGCGTCGTCGGTGAGTTCCCGGCCACTCACCTCTCACTTCCGTCCCGTTCTTGATCTCGGCGTGGGTTCAAGTCAGAATTCCTTTGTTTTTTTAGATTGATCGTCTTCCGATGCGTCTATAGGATTTTTATTACCGGCTGTGACTCCGGTGTCTCGTCAACCCTAAAAGTTTAGGTCCGCTACCCGAGTAGTGATTTTTGTTCGAGTTCGAACAATGTTAGGATTACAACCAAAAGACCTACAACCTCCTTAGATGACAGTTGTCAATTGGATCCTCTTTCTCCTCCTCATAAGGCTTAGAGCATCTCCGACCCTATTGTCTTGCCTATTGTCTTGTTTTGTGTTGTGATTTCTATGTGGCATGAGGCACAAAGACAACGTCTTTCTCCTATGTGGCAAGATGATATTCACACAAGATAATGAGATAAAAAAAGTGTTCTCCAATGCAAAAGTACTGAGAAGACAATAAAAATGATATTTTCCAACTTCCAGGACAACTCCTCTACTTGTTCAATTTTTTTTTATAAATATTTCTATTCATAATTGATGATGTGGAGACAAAGTCATTGTGAAGTGCATTGTCTAGATCTAGACAACCAACTTCACATTGCCCTTGCCCTGTCATTGCCATGTCAACTTCATGATTTATTCTACATTTGCACTGGAGAAAGATTTTTGAAATGAAAGCTTGTCATTCCTATGTGGCAACCATTTTTTCTAAACTCACAATAGGGTTGGAGATGCTCTTACAGTCTTTTCTAGCTAACAATTGCCAGCTGGGCCCCTCTCTCCTCTGAGGGAACCCAATTGGCAGTTGGCACCGATGCGGTTGTAAAAAGGTTGTAGGCATTTCGGTTGTAATCCTAGTATTCGGTTGTAATCCTAGGATTATTGTTTTGTTCCTGAACACTGACCAACCAAAAGTTAAACTGTGATTGATTGATTGATTGATGTCATTAATGTTTGATGCAATAGGTTTGCATCTTTGAGGATGCAGGTTAAGTTGGAATTTAGACTTATTCCAAAATCTTGCATTAGCAGGTGCCTCGTAACTATTTAAATTTATGGAAGATCGGTGATGATTCTACCATTAGGGTCGGATATTTAACAGGATATTTATCAAGAATAATCAAGATCCAGATAGAGTTGTTTAGTTTTTGTCACGATCCGATCCCAATATAATGGATCTAGTCGGATCATGTCCAACCTGCACCGTTGTGAGACGGCAGCAGTAAGCTGTAACAAGCAGTGAACACAAGCAGAATAATATCTAAACGGAAATAAAACATTTTAATAAACATTTTTGAAGTACATCTAAGGTCTAAATGAAATAAAGACAATGCAAGAATAATCAAATATCACTTTGGTTTGTTTATTACAACTTTTTAAAAAAAGAAACTAAAAATAAGGGTGCAACTAGGACTCCTGGTTCCCTCGTCCTGGTTCAGCTAAATCCTCGGAACCCAAGTCGGGCCCGTAATAAGAACTGTAAGCCAGCTTCTCCTCATCGCAATCACCTAAAAATGTTGTCTCCAAACAGGAGGGAGCAAAAAACACATTTTCACATCTAACATTCTACGATAATAAATAAATGAAATGCAAGACAGTTTGAAAACAGTATATGTTTTTGATAAATAATAATAAAAGACAACAGACAATGTCTCAGGAACTACAATGATGCAATTCTACAATAGTGTTTTGAGTATATAACAGAATCTGTGACCGGCTAGATAGAGGTAATGTGTATACTGGCATTCTGGCTAAAACGACAGTATACGGTACGGCTCAACCCACCTGTGCAGTAGGGGTTGGCGCGAGAGAGACAATCGGTAAACAATGGCTTTGGTCACAGACGTTATACTACTCCCCTAATCAATCTCCGAGTCAATGAGTCAATCAATCCGTCAATCGATGTGGAGTCCAAGAGGGATCCAGTGTGAATCAGTGTCACTACCGTATATGAAACTACTGATGCATACATTTAATTATTAAAATAAAACACAGACATGAAAGATGTAAAACTTGCCTTGGATGTCTCCTCGGCGTGGAAAGCAACGAGTAGCAGGTAACTCCTAAGGTTTAGGGTTCCGAATCTACATATCGTAACACCAGATCAGCAGCTAGAAAAGACTACTCTGAACCTTACCTAGTTAATTAGGACTAAGTCTGGTCGGGGTGACACTAACCAGTTGATATAAAAAAATAGTAATATTTATTTTTTGAAGAATAAGTTTATAATTAATAAATACTAGTGACAACATAAATCCTTTTTAATAGAAATACCTACTTTTACCAATATTACCCAAAATACGAAAAAATATATATTTTATTCATAATTATTAATATATTTTGTAAAAACTATTATTTATAACCAGAAACCTATTTTGATATATTTTAATAGAAAATTACATTTTTCTGACCATAAACAACAATTACTATTTTTTTGAACCAAAAATATCGTTTTTAGTAAAAAGCTAATTTTCTAACTAAAACTATATATATATATATATATATATATATATATATATATATATATATATATATATATATGTATCTAAACATAAATTTTAATAAAACTTTTTATCCAAAAGTCATCCTTTGATAAAATAACCCTTTTTAATGGCAACCTCATTTTAATCATTTATTTGGTAAAAGCGGAACATGAATAATACTTACTTTTGGGAAGAAATAAATAAATAGTTATTTATTTATTTACTTTTGGAAAATATTATAATAGTTACTCTTTGGTATGAAATACTTCGTATAAAAATGCATTTTGATATAAAACATTTTATAGCCCATAATTACCTATAGAGAAATATTATTACTAATTTGTTATCAAAAATTTTCCTCTTATTAATAATTTATCAGAGATGACGATAATCTATAGATGAACTAGTTGCCATATAAACCCTCTAATAATTAATATTACTAATATATTTGTTAAAAAGGAGGTAATACTACACTAATGATCCAATAATAATTCTAATCCTTATAGTTTCTACAATTAATAATTAATAACCATTGCATTAATTAATTAATGGATCTACACAACATTACACAATTAACTAATTCATACAATTAACTAATCTAACTATTCCAATTGGCAGAGCTTCATTCTGCCAATTGGCCGGAACATAGAAAAGGTTCTGTACATGGAACAGAAAGTTTCTGGGACAGAGAATTACCAAAAAATGAAGACGGAACATCGAGAGGAGGCTTCGGGCTCGGAACGGGGCGTCGGAAAGCTGACGGATCGCCGGACACGGGCACGGGGTGCACGCACGAAGCGTGCGGACGCACGGGGACCGCGCGGGGCTCGTGGACAGCGCGGGGGTCCGCGCGGGGGCTACTGGCTGCTGCCGGTCACGGGGGTCCGCGGCGGCCTGGCGCGATGGCGCGCGGGCTGCTGCCGGTCGCGGGGTTCCGCGGCGGCCTATCGCGGTGGCGCGCGGGCTGCTGCCGTCGGGCGCGGCGCGGGGTGCGACGCGGAACGGCGGAAAGAGGGGTCTGGAAACGACGGGGATGGCGAGACGGACGTGATGGTTGTCTCGGATTTGGATTTGGTAGAGGGAGTAGGAAGTTAAAGGAGTTTTTGAGGAGGTTGGGAAATGAAAAACTTCTGTGAGGGTTCTGATTCTTTCTGAGTGTTAATACGTGAAAGGAAGAAGAAAAGGGACGTGGGGGTCTGCGCGAGATGTGGGGATCTGAGAGAGAGAACCGGATGAGTGGAGGAATGGGTAAGTTGGGTTAAATGGGTTGGGCTTCCCATGGGCTGAAATAGAGGGTCATCCAATCTTAATTAAATTAAGCCCAAGATAATCTAATTAAAAAAAATAACAGACAAACAATATTAATCATATAGTAAATATGTGGGCTTTACAATTTTTGTGTTTGACTAAGCGGTATTGATTGATGCTCATTTTCTAGAGAAGATGTGCATGTGCAATAGACGGCTTTGTGATACCTAGATGGTTGCTCGTCTCGATTTAAGTTTGCTCCCAAGTTTGTTGGTTAGTTCCTGTATAAGGATATTAGGGTTGCATTAATTCACAAAGAGACACTGCGCCTTTCCTTTGACTGCCCTAGAACAGCTAAGTATCTCACTAGAGGAAGAGGAGTCGATAATTTTCAATAGTGATAGGAAACCTCTTCGAAAAATCACAAGGATTGTTGATGAACATGGTGGTCAATTAATTTCTTGGTGATTTTGAATTAATTATGCCACTTCTCATTTGATTAAGTACGAAGTTGTGTTCAAATTGGAACTTAGTTGACCTTAATTTGATTATTTCCCTTATGGCGTAAGAAGTTGACTTATCTTTAGATTGAAGCGAGTCTAAGAAGAATTAAAACCTAAACTTTGGTGAGTTGATCAACTGGTCTTGTCCTTGAGAGAGAGACATTCAAAGTCCTTGTTTCATTTATTTACTCTTTGATTTGGTATTGAATGGAACTACTCTGAAACTTGATGTGAAATCTTCTAATCGCAGAAACTAGTGAAACCAAGATTCCACAGTACAGGCAGAAACGATCCAAACTGAGATTTAAATGCTTGGTGTGTTGATGTTCTATTTGGTCAATCTTATTGTTACGTTTCAAAATATAAGAACTTTGTAGTTTGTACCTGTTTATAGAAGCAAAGATGATATAAATAGTTGTCACCTGTAGGAACCATTCTGGACTTGAACTTATCAGTGACAACATTACTTGGAAGCACAATCAAGTGAAGACATTAGAAAGAATACGTCATTCCATGGTTCAATTTGGTTTTATGATTGGGAAAGACTACATTTTATGATGCAGAAGCTGTTGTTAAAATGAGATGCCATGGAGAAGAGCTACACATGGTTTTCTCCATTTAGCTATGTTGTACTGAGCGCTAGGCGAGGCGAGGCGACAGGCCACCCGCCTCTCGTAGGCGTGCCTAGGCGCCTAGGATTATTGTTTTGTTCCTGAACACTGACCAACCAAAAGTTAAACTGTGATTGATTGATTGATGGCATTAATGTTTGATGCGATAGGTTTGCATCTTCGAGGATGCAGGTTAAGTTGGAATTTAGACTTATTCCAAAATCTTGCGTTATCAGGTGCCTCATAACACCTTTAAATTTATGGAAATATGTGAGGATTCTACCATTATGGTTAGATATTTAACCAGAATAATTGAGATCCAGATAGAGTTGATTAGTTTTTGTGTTCGACTAAGCTGTATTGATTGATGCTCATTTTCTAGAGAAAATGTGTATGTGCAATAGAGGGCTTTGTGATACCTAGAAGGTTGCTCATCTCGATTTAAGTTTGCTCTCAAGTTTGTTGGTTAGTTCCTGTATAAGGATATTAGGGTTGCATTAACTCACAAAGAGATGCTGCACCTTTCCTTTGACTTCCCTAGAATAGCAAAGTATCTCACTAGAGGAAGAGGAGTTGATGATTTTCGATAGTGATAGGAAACCTCTTCTAAAGATCACAAGGATTGTTGATGAACATGGTGGTCAATTAATTTCTTGGTGATTTTGAATTAATTATGCCACTTCTCATTTGATTAAGTACGAAGTTTTGTTCAAATTGGAAGTTAGTTGACTTTAATTTGATTATTTCCCTTATGGCGTAAGAAGTTATCTTTAGATTGAAGCGAGTCTAAGAATTAAAATCTAAATTTTGGTGAGTTGATCAACTGGTCTTGTCCTTGAGAGAGAGACATTCAAAGTCCTTGTTTCATTTATTTACTCTTTGATTTGGTATTGAATGGAACTACTCTGAAACTTGATGTGAAATCTTCAAATCACAGAAACTAGTGAAACCAAAATTCCACAGTATGGGCAGAAACGATCCAAACTGAGATTTAAATTCTTGGTGTGTTGATGTTCTATTAGCATAAGTTGGTCAATCTTATTGTTACTTACGTTTCAAAATATAAGAACTTTGTACCTGTTTATAGAAGCAAAGATGATATAGATAGTTGTCACCTGTAGGAACCATTCTGGAGTTGAACTTATCAGTGACAACATTACTTGGAAGCACAATCAAGTGAAGACATTAGAAAGAATACGTCATTCCATAGTTCAATTTGGTTTTATGATTAGGAAAGACTACATTTTATGATGCAGAAGCTGTTGTTAAAATGAGATGCCATGGAGAAGAGCTACACATGGTTTTCTCCATTTAGAAAAGAATCATGATAGGATTCTTACTGATATTAATGTCAGTTTTATAAAAGAAAGAAACTCCGTAGGTTTATTGATTGACTACAAACAACAACAAAGTCTTATCACAAAAAATTTGTGTAGTCTATTTCAATCCTTTTCTTTCATCGTCTATTTCAATCCTTTTCTTTCATTCTGCTCTGGTTGGCTACAAAGTCAAATCAAATCTCTATGGTTGACCCTTCATTGCATTAGTATGAGAGAATTTACTAGGCACATATTGTCTGAGTACCACTGTGTGTATATGTTTTTGCATATGATATTGTGGTAGTTATCGGGACTTTAGATTGATTTATTTTCTAAGTTGGAGATGGAGAGAAGCTATAGAATTTAGAGGATTTGGAATTAGTCTACGTGAAAAGAAATGAGGTGAAATATAACTTTTGGAGACCTACATTTATATCATAAATACATATAGTACTATTTTTTTTTTTTTTTACTTAAGATTAATCATGTCATAGTAGTTACTAGTTAGATTAAAGAGGAGGTTCCTTGTAAACTTAACCAGGATGGTTGAAGTATAGGAACACTTGTTGTGGAGTATTATGCAACTTTCGGGTACCCATGAAATTGAAATACTATTTATTGCATATTCTTAAGGATATGCATGTTTTCTATGTCAGAATAATTCAGCAATCAAGAAAAAAATATATCCAAAATGAGTGCAACAATCAAGAGAAGATGAAGGATAAGAAACAAGGGTTTACACGGTCAATCTGAGGTCGCTTTTATAGGATAACATGTGATATTTATTAAATATGGTCGATAATATGCAATGAAGACCAATTGATGTGATTCACCACGGATGATTGATAAGATCATATTCAAGGTAGCTACTAAGACAGGAGAAGACCAAAAGGAAAATGACTCATCTGTAAAATAGACTTGGTAGTTGTTAACCTAGTATGGGTATGGCCCTTATAAGGCATAACTGAAGAAAAAGGATTGACATACAGGACCTGGAAGATTCAAGGTTTTGTTTGCTATAACAAACAAACACATGCACATACAAATGCCAGAGGCTCTATCTTGTGTTGAACCCGACTCATTAATTTTTGTCATATGCCAACTCTTGTGCTGAATGGAAGAAAAGGATTCAAGTAGCTGAACCCAAAGTTTGGGATAAAAGCCCTGCTCCTGTAATTCCCAATCAGCTAGCAGGGTATGGCATGTTGAAAATACACTTTCCTGGTAGGTGGAGGCTTGAAGTCAAAAGTCTGCATCCACGGAAGAAAGGGTGAGAAAATTATGAGAGGAGAACCACTTCTAATATAATCAGTAATAATGAATGCACATTAAGGACCAATAGACATACCCTTTCTTTGTAATCGGAATTAAATCTCTCCTTGATTTATTTCGTGGCATTGGGTTTTGTAGTAATGGAAAGAAAGGTTACTTCATTAAGTTTGTGATGACAGAAAAAAACTGAAGGATTACAAGTTCTATGTGGACTTCTAGAGAAGTTCATGGAAACGATCGAGGCTCATATTTTGCTTGTTCCAGCATGTGGTCTCAGAAATGTCTATATGATAGTGGATACTCTCAATCCTATTCTTAATTGTAGCCAAAATCTTTCATTGACTAATATTTTATTTCATTATTCAACTTGGTACGTAAATCTTTTCGTTAGGCTCATTGTTTCTCTTTTCACTATTTCCTAATCTATTAGCTGAACGAAAAAGTAATGTCTTTGTTCTTGTTTTTATATAGATATCTGATTTTACGCCAAATTTGTATGGTTCATCATCATCATCCAAGCCTTTTTCATCAGAATGGTTTGGCTATGGAGAAGGAGAAAGCTCCTCAATAGAATTAACAAAGTTTTTTTTTTTTTTCTGGATAGGCCACGTTACCATGAAACATAGACAACTATTTGGAGGATAAGTAGAGCTACACCTCTTTCCGTGCAGTTTAAGCTCAAGGGCACTATAGAATATTGAGGTTCTGTTTCCAAAAAGGCACCTTGCTTCTTGTGCATTGAGTCACTGACTAGTCGATGCTTAGGTTGATTTGGATCACATCAGGTAGAGCTGTTTTAGTTCATGTACGATGTAACTTCAGCATTTTAGATCTCATAAATGCTCATCCTTATGATAGATGTAGAAGAGATATACAGTATAACCTGATCAGTTGAATCTAGGGTAGCCTAAGAATGTTCATGGAAGGTGCTGGGTAGGGTAATTTGATTCATGGGTATAAATGGATACTGTTTACACCTTGGCGTCTCTTGAATTGTTGTAGTTTTATATAAATACATGTCGACTTGTTTTGATTGCCAAAATTGGAGTATGATGTGCTCATTTTCTTTGAACCCTGCCAGGTTGTGTACTGCTCTATTAAAAATTTTATCTACAGGAAGTAGAGTCCATGGATTTTGTCAATGCCAGACTAGGCATGTCATCATGGAGATTTTTTTTTCTATAAAATCTCACAAGGCTTCCTTTAGGATGTATATATTTGCCTTCATTAACAATAACGGGGGCATATACATCAGCAGAAAGAATAAGAAAAGACAGAATATCAGGCCTCTGTCTTATGGAACCTTGACTCAATCCAGCTCTAAACCACCACTGGAGAGATGGAAGGAGCAAAATCTTATACTACATATATTGCATACAACACATGTCAACTGTCAAGTGACTCAAATCCTTTCATAGTTATAAATACGAATCTGTAATGGATCCAAATCATTGATCCTGTTTGATATTAAAGACGGGACTAGTTAGCAATCTTGACAAGAAAAGGATATGTCCTGTAGGAAATACATACATTGATATCCTTAACTTAGAAATCATTAGCATTGCGAATCTCTGATTCATTTATTATTTTTGATTAAAAAATGTATACTAAATCCTAAGGAATAATGAATCCCAGTATTAGCCCTTTTATTAGTTAAGTGGCATTAGCCACAATTATCATTTACTTCTCTGCTATGTTTTGGATATGACATTTAGGGGCAATTTGGTTTGCTGCATTTGATGCTGCCTTGCTGCAAAACCAAGACTAGGTGTTTGCATGACTATATTTGCAGCATAAGATGCAACTTTTCTTGTACCAAATAGGCTACAAGTAAAGCCTAGCTACAAACAAATAGGACATAACCTTACACACAACCTATGTTGCTAGCTCTTTCCCTTTAATATCACTTTAAAACATCCATCATCCAAGAGAAACCTGCCACATCAGCATAGAGAAACTCAAACCCTCTTAATGTCATCTTCACCATTTTGCTGCAGTTTCAACCGAGTCTTACATAGCACTCGGAAATGCACGGAAACTCTAACTACATGCAGTCAAACAGACCATTACTCTTTGAAACCTTAGGATACACAAGGTTTATCTGACACATTCCAGAAGTAAAATAGCGCCTGAGATATCAAACTATATCGGGGCTATTGCTTCACTTTTGAATTATATGTTCACACAAAATTCAACCCTTGATTCTATAGTGTATTGAGAGTGTAAATACATCACATCAGCATTGTTAAACATGTACGTTGGATAGACATGGAGAAGGATGAACTGTACTGAAAGCAACCCGCGGGGGGGGGGGGGGGGGGGGGGGGGGGTGGTTGAATAGGGTTTAACAAAAATTTAGTACAATTAAAGAATGCTAAAAGGCAATTTAAAGAAGTGCTAGAAATAAGCAAGAACACAAACACCCGATGTTTTCTAGTATTCTCCGTGAGACACTCCAATTCCAAAACTTTCTCCGACTTTATTTTACTATTATGAAAAATGATATACTTACGAGCTTTGATCTGAAGGACTCACCAACTTCGTACACAGAACTTTGATTCGAAGGGCTTGCTAACTGCTACACAAGCTTTGACCCGAAGGCTTGCGGGTTTCGACCTCTTTCAAGAAGGACTAGTGATCTTCTAACAACTATTGAAGATCAAAATTTACAACTCAATTTTACTCTATCTCAAATAGATAATGGTAAGTGAAAGCTTTTGAATGTGGAGAGATTTGGAGTTAAGAAGTTTTCGAGTATAGGCTCCAAGAACTAATTTAGAAGAAAGGAGAACAAGTCCTTATATACCAAAATAAGTGGTTGCTTAAAATAGTCGTTATTGTTGCAGCAGTATACTGGGCAACAGCAACGGCCGTAAATATAGTTGTTACAATAAATGCAGAGAGAAACACTAGCCGTTGTATACTGATGAAGAGAGAAATTTGCCTCTGGATTTGAAATGGAGTATAATAGTATACAGACAGTACATTGCCAGTGTACTGTTGAAGGTTAAACGAGCCAGAATTAGTGTGCAGTATACTAGCAGTACACTCCTAGTGTATCGTCCAAATGGAAAGTGGCCAGGATAGGGAGTTGGTTTCAAGGATTATATGCTAGGTTTAGGTCTCAATTCTAAGTTTCCCTTAAGATTATGCTAGATCTTTCAATTCCCTTTACCTACTTGAGTTACATCCTTTACCGAGGATAACACAACCAACACTATAATAACGAAAAGATACATAATTGACTTGAGTATTTTGATCCTTCAAATGGCTTGACTTCTTCAACTTTGTCTATCTTTAATAGAGATTTGACTTTTGATCGGGGCCCTTGCATTTTCATAGCTTTTAATTTCCAAGTTGACTTTGATATGGCTTGAGACCGTCTATCTTTGTAGCTTTTTGTCTCCAAGATAACTTATATGTAATTTGGGTTCTTATATTTTTGGTCCAACATGGTTTCTTAATTGGCATAAGTCCATAACTAATCTTGCTTCAAAATATTCGAATTGCTTCTCTACAAAATAAAGATAAGGCAAACAAAGCATATACATAATAGCAAGTTAGTATCCGTATTGTACCCACCACTAATATAGAATTCGTGAAATACAAGTGTGGATGATAGGAATCTATATAGTATCCGACATTAAACTATATCGTAGATACAAGTGTGGATGATAATAATAGTGAGATACTTGGACTATTGCCTAAGTTAAGTATTAACAATATAATGATTATATGACAATTAGTGATTTCATAATAAGAAACTTAATCAATTAACCGTACTCAAAATACTCAAAGTAATCATTGGGCTAACAGATAGTATATCAACAATATGACCTTGAAATATATATTTGTAGTTGTCACCGTTGGCTTAACTATGGAGCTTTATTATGTTCCATAGCAGACCTCGTTCTGATGGGAGAAGACAGATGATGACAGTGGTGATTGATGATGACGACGACGACCTCTATGTAACTATGCATCTTAGCATGTCTATATTGGATTTGAGTCACGACTGATAGACTGCAAAGGGAAATTATTCTCACCCATCCTTTCTTCCTAGCTAATTTTTAAAAATGTGTGTGTATATCATCTAATTAGTTAGATACGCTGCTTTAGGGCCTACATAATAGAAGTTTTTAGGAGTAGATCCAGGTTGATGATCCCTGCTAAACCTTCTGAAGCTTAAGTAGCTTCCAACTTCCCAGGAGTATTTTGGTTGATTAATATGGTGTCAAATATAAGCCATTCACATTGATTTCTGCTTCCCTTTTACTAGGATGTGCCTGGGGATATGTTGCATGTAAACAAATACTACACAACGCATTATGGACACATTAACATGGATAGGACACTAGTTTTGGTGATTCCTAGTGTATTTTTTAGTGTTTATCGTGTCTGACAGAATACGACACGACGATGGCACCGATTATCAAAGTTATTCAAGGTTCGTAGGCCCGGAATAATATTGTAAACGTGTGGACCTTGGAGACTTGACTGAATTGTTCACTAGGGGGTGTTTCCAGAATTCTTTGTAGATACATTGCCATGAACTCTAGGTCACTTCACGGGGATCACTCACCATTGGCCTTCATTATGGGCAATCATATTGATAGTATACTTTTTCCATTCATTGTCCTGCTTCTTACTAGAGATTCACCTAATCTAAATGAGAACATTTGAGATCCAACTAATATAAATGATAGATTAGAGATCCACCTAGTCTAGATGTTAAGATCCAAAATGATTATCTCATCTACACTGTTCATCGATAAATCTTTATTCTTATGGTTGCAACAAATTATTATCTTATTAATATGGCGATAGCCAAGTTTTTTTTGTATGAATGTAACAAAATATTGTTGGGATATGTAACATAGTGTCTATATAAGACCAAGTCTTACAAAGAGGAAATAATTGTCTTCCTCATTTCGATTCTCTTGTCTATAGTTTGTTCTCTTCTTTAAACATTTTATGAGCCATAGGTTAACACCACTTTCCTCTCTTAGAAAAAATAAAATAACAAATACTCCTTTCTTTCTTCTCATTATTTTTCCGAAGGATGCAAAAGTCTTCATCACTCACCATGTCAATTGACACATCTTGTGCTTCTTCAATCCCCACCCGATCATCTACCTCTGTCTATCGTACCAACTACCACCCCTCAACCCGACACCAACATTATGTTGCTTTTACATATGCAACTCAACTGAGACGACCATCTCGATGGGAGATGCAATTTGAGGCCGCTCTCAAGTCTCAAGGATACATGGGATTGTCAGTGGTACCGAGAAAATATCGTTGGGATATGTAACATACAATGAGATAATAATATTTTGTTACATATCCCGACAATAATTTGTTACATTCATATCAACAAGTTCTTTGTTACAACTTACATCCATATTGTAGAGTTTAGAATAATGGAATAATTTTATTAATGAAGGGAAGCTACATATATATAGGAGAGGCTAACCCCTCTCACTTTTGTTCTAGGCAATGAGGGACTAAAGTCCACTACAATTATTATTAATATACTTAACACATATCAATGAGATAACAATTTGTTACAGCCATATTAATAAGATTTTATTCAATACGTGTGGAGATGAGAGATTCATTTGGAATCTTATCATTTAGATTAGGTGGAGCTCTAATCTTATCATTTGGATATGTGGATCTCTAATCTTATTATTTAGATTAGGTGGATCTCTAATCTTATCATTTAGATTAGGTGAAACTCTAATCTTATAATTTAGATTAGATGAGTCTCAAATACTCCTAAGGACGAGAGAAGGACTCGGCTGGACAAGCAGAATATGACTGTGTCCAAGGTGTTGCACTGCTGGTTATTCAAATTAATGCTCTTTCTGGCTCCAAAAAATTCAAAGCTGCCTATGTTTCCATAGAGCTCCTGACAGAGGTTGACATCTTGCCTTCCCAATTTAACCTGAATCAGTAGAAAGATGAATCACTTGTCATTCCTCAGGGAAGCTGTCCTCAGAATCTTATAAGAGGTCCGGGTTTTGCCCATGTCCCGTGAATTTTTGGCTCTTAGGTCAGGTAATAAGGATTAAGTGAAAGGCTCTCCTCCATCTCTGTTGTTGTCGGAAAGTGTTGAATTTAGCTTCTCATGCAGGGGCGGAACCAGGATTTTAGAGTAGGGTGGGCTAGCTATTATATAAGGTTTTAGAAATTTATGCCAAAAATTCGGTAGAGTTTTCCTGCACATAACTATGATGAACGAAATACAAGTATAAAAGTTTATCCAACTCAAGCTTTGATATTTAAGCATGAAGTCTAAATATTGCACATGAATTTTCATTAGTAAACTGGCAATACAAAGAAATAGCAAGTACAATACAAACCTTACTGAATGTTGTCACATTTATAAGTCTCATAGGGGCCTTCTTTTATAGCAATTTCTGATGAAGCTTTCAAAACATGATATTATATGGTCTTAAAGATATATGCATTCAGTTTTGAGCCTGCAAAAACATTGAACACAATCATTAAGTACAACTAAGCACATAAGCAACAAAAAAATGGAGAAAAAAACTTGTGGGACATTTATGGTACCTTTGGTGCCTTGTAGAACGAAAGCATAGTTTTATTTGGCTTGGGTGCTCGACTCATTCTTAAAGATCATATATCAGTAACTAAAAGACACTTCAAGTAACAAACAGAATAAATAGAGGAACTATATATTATATATAAACCACAAATTGACATTGTTTGATGCTACAAGAAGAGTAGAAAACAAGGACTTCCTAAGTCTCCATATAGATTGGAAACCCCATCCAACACCAACAATTAAGATTAGGCTTTCTAACTTACTCCTTATGGATTAATTGTTCATAGCTGGTCCTAATAGGAATTCCAAAATATTGGAGTCTATCTAAGATAATAAAAGGACTTCCCAAGTCTCTATTGTAATTTAATCTGGTTCAGAATTTATTTTGTGTACTCTACTGTCTAACTCAAGGGACAAGAGTTTGAGAGTAATAAAGTAATCTTGTGGTAATTTCCATTTAGCAAAAAAAAAAAAAATTGTCCTTCCACAACAAAATTTAATTCGAGATTCGGATCAAGGACCGACACGATAACCACCAAGTTGAGAGTGATTTCAAGGTGGGAGATTAGTGTGATATCAGAGTTCATTAATTGTTTATGGATTACACATTCGAACTTTCCTAATTAATCAGACTGACCAAAGTCATGTTAGCTCAATGATCTGATTCGTACAAGTTCAAACATCTCTGATTGAGCTCATCTTGTTTGATCTTTAGTTAATTACTGCTATATATTTATAGCAAGAAACTCTCTCTAACTCAGAATTATTATTCAGGGAGCATATAGTATATTGCAACTCTTTTCACCTGCAGGATTCATATAATATATCAACAACTAGCAGTCTAGCACAAATCTTGTGCAATTCTAAGACAGAAAAATATAGTTCATCACGTCGATCAAATTCACATAGTGAAACCTCAGCTCACTTCTTATTCAATCACCGATGAAATAATTGGGTTACTTGATTTTTGATTGATCTCACTTTCAGTTATAATATGACCTTAGGTTTGCTAGCATAATAGTTACACTCCATGATAGGATGCAACCCCTCAGTACCTTCTTTTCTAGAGCTAGCTAGGATAAAAGACTTACAAATGCAACTAGAGTTATAATGCACTTTTAATTACAAATCAAAGCAAAATTGCCAATTAAACTTAACTGAACCTATAAATTGACCCCAAAAAAAAAACATTTTGAAATGGTTCGAATGGCTGTGCATGATGCATCTCTCTGATGTGCGTAGCTCAATATACATATACTCTTGGGAATTCTATTCAGTGTATTGATTTCCACTTCAAGTGGAGGAGGCAAGATCCATTCTATTTAATTCTACTTCTACAGAGTATTCTACATTGAATATTTTTCACTTTCTTTGTCATTTGTGTATTCATCAACTAAAATATCTGAAGAAGAGGGGAAAGAGCTCAACAATTAACAAAGAAGAAGAAGAATCGGAAAATCTTACCGGCTTACCGCCCGCTATTGTCGACGACGACGACCGGAGACTGGAGAGAACGAGTCGAACTCGTCGAAAAAGGAGAAGATGACCGGACTCCGGAGCTGTCACGGCGGCGTCGGCGGGCTAGGGTTTCACCACCTGGCCCTAACTAAGTAGAGAAGGCAGCAGCAGCTGGAGAGAGAATCGGGGGATTGGGGGGGCTTAATTGTATTGTTTTACAATTTTACCCTACCATAGTAAAAATAATTACAAAAATGACCCCGGGCTACAGCCCGGGTGGGCTTGGGCCTGATTCCGCCCCTGTTCTCAAGAAAGAACAATTGGGAACGCAGTGAACTGCCCTTGGAGTTAAACGCACCCCTCAAGGATGTGGACAGGTCAGGCCTATTGAATGCTTGATTTGCTGATCTGAGCAATGAGCTACACTAGGCTTTGGTGTCTCTCAATGAGTTAGGACCCGACACTCTATTGTACTCCAATGAGTACTGCATCCACCTGATGCGAGGACAGCATAACCCCCTCCTGATGCGAGGACAGCATAACCCCCTCCCTTTGATGCCGTCATTCTTATAGCTTGTGGGCATGAAGTTATTAGATAAGCGCCCTGAAGGATCGTCTACCAGACATGAGTGACAACATCCTGTTGGAGAGAGATTCAGAAAGGGAAAATGCCATTTAGATTTTCCGAGGAACTAAAATCGTTCCTTAAGCTGGTGTCTGCTGTTTGTTTCTTTGTTTGACACCTTTTTTCTTTTGATTTTATATTCCAAAGCTGCATTATTGGTGAATGCTTTCTGACCCTCTGGCATTGTTACTGATTTCTTGACTCCTCCTGTTAGGACTTTCATGGGTATATTAGCAAAAAAAAAAAAATGCCCGTCTTTGCTAAATGGCAGAGTTGTGGAGGTTGTTCTGGGGTTCGCCCTTGAATCAATGACCACCAATATCAGACTGGCCTGCAGGTTACTTGGTCCTGTTCCTTGGACTCCTATGTCTGGCGGCCATGTATTTTCCCCTTTATCAGTGTCATTAACCACTTCGTAGGTTATCCGTTTTTGAGGCATAACTGCCTTGTACTGTTGAAAGTTGAAAGTGTGGGTAGGTACGATCAATATCTTACCAATACTTGGAAATATGATCTTTTATGGAATACTAGTGTAAAAGAACACTTTTCTTGTTTCTTTGCAGTCCCGAGAAATTTCAGATTACTGGAAGAGCTTGAAAGGGGGGAGAAGGGTATAGGTGATGGAACTGTCAGCTATGGAATGGATGATGCTGATGACACATACATGCGATCATGGACAGGGACCATTCTAGGTCCTCATAATGTAAGCTTTTTCAGCCCTCTTCCATAGGAAAACTTTTTGTCACTGCCAATAAAATTGGCTTCGCTTATGAACACTTAATTGAGGTGTCCCTTAGGCCGTGTGACTAAGGGTAGCATTATCAGAATCAGTTTCCGATCCTTATTCTTATGAGTACCGGTATCGGCAATTCAACATTTTCGGCTAAATTGGATTGGAGTATCAGGTCTTCGTTTCGGAAAACAAAAAATGAAAAAATATATGTTTTAAAAAGCTAGAAAAATATTTGATACATCTATAGACATAATTATATATGTTATATGTTGTTTCTCGTTAGTTTTAAATAATATAATATTTCACTTGCAATAAATACTATTGTTTATTTACTTCCGCTTAGACATAGTGCAACCATAATTAAATTGTTTTTAATAGAATAATATCAATATTGATGAATGTTGTGAATTTATCCATATAGAACTTCGACAAATGGTAATAGTTACAATTTATCGATAACGAATGTTATCAAAATATTGTAATATTGTTAATTTTTTGCACAACTGAATCATTATGTTGACAATATTTTTTTTGTTCAATTTTTCTATGCCGAATGACCGGAAAAGAGACCACCAATGTTGGTACGGTCAGTATCAGAAGTGGGTCGGTATCGAATTGGGACATTGCCAAAACTCTTAGGTATTGGTTGTATCGTATCCATATCGGCTGGTACTGGGAATTAAGCATGTGACTACTATTTCTATGGTCACGATAGGAAATAGGAGAGTAAAGAAATTTAAAGATATTGTTTTCTTTTCTCCGTTATCAATATTTCAAATTTTCAACAGGAGAATTTAAATAAAAACATATATAGAACTTCATCTCACTTTTGTTTTGGATATAAAACAAGGGAAGCTATGAAAATGGGATTAAACTGAGTTCTTATTTATTTCTCTCATCCACTTTCTTTCAGTATCATTAAGGGAAAGCAATGTACTCCATTTAGATCACCCTCTTTGAAACAAGCGATTTTTTTATATATAATCTGGCTTGATGTCTGTCATTTCTTGATTTAATTCTAGACTGTTCATGAGGGGAGAATATATCAGTTGAAGTTGTTCTGCGACGACAATTATCCAGATAACCCACCGACTGTTCGTTTCCAGACTCGGTTAAACATGACATGCGTGAATCAAGAAACCGGCATGGTAATTTGTTTTGCAAGTAGCAGCTGAAATTTCTTTTCTTCATGAATCTTACATAGAAGAAACAGAAGAAAACGCCCCACCCTAAATCATATTATTACCAAAATTGACCAGGTTGAACCAAGCTTGTTTCCCATGCTGGCAAACTGGCAGAGGGAGTACACGATGGAGGACATACTAACCAGTTTGAAGAAAGAAATGGCCTCTCCTCAGAATCGGAAGTTGTATCAGCCTCAAGAAGGTGATTGTTTCTTGAATCTTTCCTTTCGTTATATCATTTTTCTTGCATTTCGAGTCACAAGTGAAGAACACATTTGCAGGTGGTGGCGATGATCAGAGGACGGAGCAGAAGGGGTTACTGCTGAGATGTACCATCCTCTAATAGGACGAGATTGAAAACAAATGCAGTAATAATTGCATGTAAATATTGTCGAGTTAAGACTTGAGAGGTTCTTGCCGCGCTAAGCTGGACCTTGTAATTTCGACCTTCAGTTATATGGGGTACCTCTGCTGTATCAGTTCTGTGGTTCGAAAAGTTGCAGAAGCTGTGTGTTACCGATGTTTTTGTCTAGTAACTTTCGAATGGCCTCCTCATCATTACAGGATTATTGATTAATAATGATCATTAATAAAAAGAGGGGCAACCTGAGGGTCCTCGGAAGAACTTTTTTTTTTTTTCCCCCTCTTTCCGTTCTTTTTACTGATAACATCTATGCCTTTCGATTGAGATTTGTTAAAGACAATACTTGTACATGACCAAGTCTGTCAAGACTCAACAAACTCCTATATAATAGGTGTGTGTGACTAAAGGAATGACCTAGTAAAGAATGAGTCAATATGTGCGTGGCTGTTATAAAGTGCAATGCAATCATCCTACTTAATAGTGTGGGTCCTTGTTAGCAATCACCCGAATAAAACTCGTATTATACGCGAATTTTTTCGTATCTTCCAAAAACGTATAATACTTGCGTAATTTTGACAGATTCAAATTAGTACGTAAATTTTAAGCATGCAAAATTTTAAACGTGTTCTGTATAAATTATTGACAAATTTGGCACAATAAACATGTTGGGAACCTGTGTAATTAACCATATTTGACAACATATTTAAGAATGTGAAGTTTCTAACATCAATATTTTTATTTTTTGAATATTTGATCGAATTTTTGAACGTATTGTATTTGCACTGAGCCGATTTATATTTGTACTTTTGTCGTCCCGAATTTTTTTCCGTTTGCAGAATTGCCGACAAGGGTGTGGGTTTGTAACTATTGTTCTTACAAGATTGATATTGCATTGTGTTGTGATTTCGCTTCAGTTGAAATTGGGTTCAGCGTTCATAATGGCTAGGGGGAAAAGCTTTGCATTTGTTCTGCACAGTAGGGGTGAGCATTATTCGGTTTTGGATCGAAAATTGAACCGAAGTGAACCAATTAAGGAATTCGGTTCGGTTTTAAAAAATTCGGTTCGGTTTCAGTTTTGAAAATACTAAATTTTTTTATTCGGTTTTCGGTCCAAAACCGAAAACCGAATAAGAAAATTTAGTTTATATATATATATATATATATATATATATATATATATATATATATATATATATATATGTGTGTGTGTGTGTGTGTGTGTGTGTGTGTGTTAATTATAGGTATATACTAAATATATATAGGTATATACTGAATATATCTAGGTATATTTAGTTATTATATATATTAATAAAAGAAACATAATAAAACCCAAAAACCGAATAAACCGAAAATCGAACCGATTTAATTCGGTTCGGTTCAGTTCGGTTATTGACCAATTCGGTTCGGTTTCGGTTTTGCTTATTCGGTTTCGGTCCAATTCGATTTTTGCTTATTCGGTTCGGTTGGAACCGAATAAACCGAATACTCACCCCTACTGCACAGCAGCGGACATGACACTTGGAAGACTAGGTGAGCGTGTTGTTTATTCGGTTTCAACCAACCAAAATAGTTAAAAACCGAATAATCAAATCGACTGAAATAGTTAAAACCGAATAGGCGGAATTTCTAAAAATCTAAACCAAAATCGAACCGAAATTAGTCGCAACTGAAATCGAACCAAATTGATACTCGATTCCCGGTTGAACTTTTTATTATTATTTAATGCATTGAACCCAAAGTTAGATTTTGGTTAAATTATATTAAAAATACAATTTATATATAATGTTTGTTGTATTTCAAAGTTAGGTCCAAAGTTGTAATAGTTACTAAATTACTAAAGTTGGACTTCAAAATACATATATATAATTGTTGTTTTCAAATTACGCACATTTTAAACATAGAATATGTATAAATTTGAGGATATTTATATAATTGGGTAACTCTTATTCGGTTTTGAGTTTTGGACCGAAGCTGAATAATTTTTTTCGTATTTTCAAAAATCTGAGTCTAAAACCGAATATTTTTTTTTATATTCGAGTATAAAGCCGAATAATGCTCACCCCTACCTAGAAAGAGATTCAAAAGGGAGAGAGTCAATGAGGATTTCCTGAGGTTTTCTAGAAACTGAAATTTTAGTGTGTTGCTTGAAAGGAGTCGTCTCTTCGTGAAAATATAGTTTGAAAAATGAATGATATTGGAATCACTCTCGATTTTCTCGTCCCTTGTAGAGATGTCTCTCCAAGTCGCAGTGCGTACACAATATCGACCAAAGCAATTGCGACTAATTCATACACATAGCTTAGATACATGATGGCATGCTTTCCTCCACAATATTGAGTTCAAGAAAACCAAGTATTATTAAAACAAGAGAGAGATCAAAGATTAGCATGTGAAGTCAGTGTTAGTCCCGGGACTTGATCAAAGATGGTAAAATAGATGCAACAGAGATCTACGATAATACAAAAACCAAATAACCCGATTACAATATGGAGGAGGAAAATAGAGAAGAGAAGATCTCTCGTTCTTCCTTGCAAATGTGTTGCAATTGGGACAGAACGAGGTACAATAATCTAGAGAAAGATGAGAAGAAGAAAAATGTTGGGGTGTCAAAACACCGTTGCTCAAAGCAAGATTCGTCCCACACGAATTGCTTCCAGGAACCAGCAAGTTTGAAGAACTTGTGGAACGCTCGAAGTCACCTCTGTTCTGACTCCTCGGATGGACTTGCAATGGCGGCAGCAACTCTCTCTCTCTTTCTCCTTTTCTAACTTATATTTTCGTAGTACCCACAAAGGAGGCCAGAAGAGAGTATATATAGAGAGAGGGTGGAAACCCTAGCCGCCTCTTCACTTATGGAAAGATTGAATCAAATCCCAAAAGATAGCAACGAGATTAATTCAAATTCCACAAAGATAGCAACGAAATTAATTCAAATCTCACAAAGATAGGATCTGAATTAATCGCATTGAATCAGTCTTTCCATAACTGACTTGTAGTCTGTACAGCCAGCAGAACCCTTCATGCGGCAGCAACAGTAGCAGCCTGGCCGCATGGCCTCATGACCGCATGGACCGCATGAACCGCATGGGCCACATGAGCCGCATGAGCTGCTTGGCCGCATAGCCGCATGGACCGTATGGGCCGCATGAGCCGCATGGACCGCATGGACCGCATGAGCCGCATGAGCCGCATGAACCGCATGGACCGCATGGACCGCATGGGCCGCATGGCCGCATGAGGCCGCATATAAGCCGCATGCCGCATAAGACCGCATGGCCGCATATGAGCCGCATAAGACCTCATGACTGCTGACGTGCTAAGTGCAAAGTGCGCCACACGCCACATTACGCCTCATGAGCCCGAGTCCGAGTCCGAGTCCGAGTCGCTAAGCCCCTTTGGGGCTTAACTCTACGTACAGACAAACGATGACTTCTCTTCCATCAGCGAACTTTGTGTAAACACATTTGTCCGTCTCGCTGACTCTGTAGCCGTTTGATCTAATAATTTTGTCAAACTTCTCATGCCACATCTTGGGAGCTTGCTTCAAACCATATAATGATTTCACCAACTTGCAGACTTTGTCTTCAAGACCTTTGACAACAAATCCATCTGGCTGTTGCATGTAAATCTCTTCGGTCAGCTCCCTATTCAGGAATACTGTTTTTACATCCATCTGATGTATCACCAACTTATGTATAGCTGCTAGAGCGATTAACATCCTGATGGTGGTCATCCGAGCTACTGGAGCGTACGTGTCAAAGTAGTCTATCCCCTGTTTCTGAGAAAATCCCTTGGCTACCAGCCGGGCCTTGAACTTGTCAATAGTTCCATCTGCCTTCATCTTCTTCTTGAAGATCCATTTACATCCGATGGGCTTTTCTCCTTCAGGTAGATCTACCAATACCCATGTGTTATTGGAGGTGATAGAGTCAAACTCGTCATTCACTGCCTCCTTCTAGAAGATAGCATCTCTGGTCTTCATCGCCTCATCATAGGTAAGCGGATCTGCTTCCACATGATAGGTGACAAAGTCATCTCCGAAGTCTTTCGGTCTCCTCGCTCGCTTAGCTGACGGCTCTGCGAGTTCTGGTACAAGAGTTGTTTTATCAACAACAGCTTCTTCTTGGACTACTGGCCCATATGAGATTTCAGTCTCATTTGTACCTACATCATTTTCCGGAATGTCCGAAAGAACAATGTTTTTGTCTTTTGTAAACTTGTCTTCAAAGTATTCAGCATCGCGAGATTCGATGATATGATTTGACTCAATATCAAGAAATCTTCTAGCATCACTCTTCTCGGCATACCAAAAGAAGATCGCCTTCGTAGTCCTAGTCCCTAGCTTCTGAATCTTCAGATCTGGGAGCTTCACATACGCCAGACACCCCCACACTCGAATGACATTCAAGTTTGGTCTGACTTTGAACCAGTGTTCATGAGGAGTTACGTCCGAAGTTGCATATGACACTCTATTCAGAATGAAAGCGGCCGTTAATGCAGCTTCTCCCCAGTAGCATTTTGGAAGGCCTGCAGTAAGCAGCATAGAATTCATCATTTCTGTTATTGTTCGGTTCTTCCTCTATGCTACTCCGTTGGATTGAGGAGAATATGGAGCAGTAGTCTCGCATATGATTCCATGTGCTTTGCAGAATGATGCGAATTCATGAGACCTGTACTCCCCACCTCGATCACTTCTCAACCTCTTGAGTTGTTGTCCAGTCTGCCTTTCAGCTTCGGCCCTGAACTCTCTGAACTTCTCGAAGGCTTTGAGCAAGTAGACGAACGCGTATTTTGAGAAGTCGTCGATGAAGGTTATCAAATACTTCATCCCGACCTTCGTGGAGAAATGTTTGAAGTCACAAATATCGGAGTGCACCAACTCCAGAAGATCTGTGCTTCGATTGACCCGATGAAAGGGTTTACTTATGATCTTCGTCTGAGCACACACTTCACACTTCTCCACCTTACCCCCACATTTGGAGATAAGTTCTAGACTAGACATTTTGTTAATTCTTTTACAATGAACATGTCCTAGTCTATTATGCCACAACTCAAGAGAATAATCAGAAAATGCAACTGTATTAATGTCATCAAACTGGTTGACAAGCTGAATTTTAAACATTCCTTCGGTTTGATAAGCCTTCCCGAAGTATGTTCCTTTCTTGGACATCACCATCTGACCAGCATTGATGTCCATCCTCAAGCCTGCGTTGCAGAGCAGGCTCCCAGAGATCAGGTTCTTGGCAATCGTCGGAACATGCTTCACACCTTGAAGCGTCAGAGTGTTTCCAGAAGTGAGTTTCATTTCCACGGTCCCGATCCCCAGAACTTCAGCTTGGGCCTGGTTCGCCATGACAACCTTCTAAGATATCGGTTGGTACGTGACGAACCATTCTTTGCCAGAACAGACATGGCAAGTCGCACCAGTGTCTATCCACCAGTCAGAGTCAACCCCCACATTTGTGACCTGTGCGATCATAGCAACAAAGTTAGAAACCAATGAAACCTTATTAGGCTCACCTTTCTCTGATTGTTTAGGCTTAGATCTGCATTCACTCTTGTAGTGGCCTTTCTTGCCACAATTGTAACAAGTCACGTGGGACTTAGTCTTCTGTTGCTTGAATGAAGGATCCTTCACTTTTAGATTAGTGAAGTCCTTCCCCTTGGGATCTCTCGTCTGCACTAGATTGGCTTTAGCCAACTGTTTGGACAGAGTGTCCACCTTCTGTTGGGAACACATCTCATCCTCAACATGGATCTCTTGAAGTAGATCTCCCAAGCTAATGTCTAGCTTCTTTCTGAGCATCCTTGCATAGAAGGTACTCCATCCAGCAGGAAGTTTTGAGACGATCCCTCTAACGACAAACTTGTCGGGAAGGGGCATCTCTTCATCTTCCAGTTTCTGACGCAGCTTCAGAAATTCCTTCACCTGTGGCAACATGGACTTCTCGTCCTCAAAGAGCAATTTGTGATATTTTTTAACCACAAACATCTTGCTCCTGTTCCTGTCTTCTTCATACAGATTTTCCACTGTCACGCGCCAGAACCAGAATACTGGAGAGCGGGGGACAAACACAGTCAGCTACGTACGTTGAAGTGAATCTCACATCGTAATACGGTCACGGCTGTCTAGATGTATGAGGGTTTACTACGAGCCATCAGTCTCTTAAGGTCAATAACATGCCTAGTGTCTCAATCTTAAGCAAGCGAGTAGATATAACAAGATGGTAGATCATCAGGCATACAAGGTAAGGCATCCCATACATTATATATTCAGATGATCAGGAAGCTAGTCATACAAAATACGAAGACTAGCAAGAGTTTAAGTCATACATGATCAACCCTAGGATTTGTCAATCATGTTACAGCCCGTAGGCAGACAGTAAGTAAAGTTGCAAACGAGCTAACACTTGCTCGGCGGCTAAACGCCTCAAAAGAATATTTTTACAAGGGAGTGGGAGAGCAAAATAAAAACTCACTCATTGCCGGGATTCCTTCTAGTGTTCACCATCTGGCAGAAAAGTTGGGGGATCCTCGGTAGCTGCTCCGAAATCTGGCCATACAAAACCAGCTGGGTCAGACCCCAGAAAGAGCAAGTGCCACAAAGGAGGCTTCACTTAAGAACTAAAACCAGCATGTCAGCACATAAATCATAGGTGAAATAACATAAGACATGAGTTAAAGAAAACATGATGATAAACGATAAGATAACTAAAGGACTATTCGGGTAACCAAGTTACAACCCGTAAACCAAACAAGGACCGGGGTTGTAACCCTTCACCTGAACAGAACTTAGCCTCGAACCAATTATCGATAAAGTAAAGCATAAACAAGTATGTCCGGAGATATCCTTGCACTGGATCTAGGCAAGACTAGACAAGATAGGACTCCATCCATCATTCACGGCCAAGCAAAGAGTACGGCTTGATACTTAACTAACTAGGGTTATCACAAGCTTAGTTACTAGCAAGATGTAATGAGGTACGCCTACGGCCACAAGCCCTGCAGACTATCCAGGTTATCCAGACGCAAGGTTCAAGCTTAGAGTTATCATGCCTTGTTAGGTGACTTGGATGCAACACATGACAGTGTGCATAGTAATCGTTTCATGTAGTGCCCCACATAACAGTGAGCTGGAAATGTGCCCTACTCGTCGGCAGGCTACAAGTCCATCAAGGAAGGCGCCCAGATAACGGGATTGCTTGTAGCCAAAATACCTCTCTATATGCTCTACTTGATCAATCTAGTCATTAACCTAGTCAGATTCGGTATGAATCCCTGACCGTGGTAACCAGGGATACATGTCCTAGACATGATGCGAGACAAGACTGGTTGCTTATACAAGCATATTCAATACAATCACCCACGGTGTCAAGAATTCACTTAGCATGTCAGGTTAGCCGTCGCAACAGCGTATCAAGGTTATCATGTCGGGTTGCTTATCAAGATTACTTATCAAGGCAAGGGTGCATCACAACGGACCACCATCAAGAATTATCATGTCAAATTACTTGTCAAGAGTACACCACGGCGGGTCACTAATCATACAATTCCATCACTAAGCCTTGTTCCGATTAACATTCATAAATAATGTCATGATCACATCGGGTTCATGTCGAGTTTACCTCAAAAGGCGTAAGGATATAAAATGGGTGCAAAAATCATAAAAAGGGGAATATGGGGACATAATGCGCCCAAGGGGGGAGCAAGGGGTACTATGGCCAACAAGTGGCATTAGCCAAGTTGCGCCAGGGTAACAGGTTGCGCCAAGGCAAGTAGGGTCAGGTCCAGTTGCGCCTAAACATCAGGTTGCGCCTGAGTCAGACTGCGCTCAAGTCAGGCTGCGCTCAAGTCAGGCTGCGCTCAAGTCAGCGTATGCAAGACATACGTCTCCAAAAGACAGCATATGGACTCCATACGACTCCTCTTCAAGGCAGCGTATGTACTCCATACGACTCCTCATCAAGGAAGCGTATGAGTCAGACTGCGCTGCACTAAAGAGCGCGCGCAACTCAGTGGCGCAAGCTAAAAAGCTCGCGCACACTGCTCACTGTCTTCTCCAAATTAGCAAGAACTCCATAGTTTGAACTTAAAGCTTCAAAAGTCCATAACTTGGTCAAAACAAGTCCAAATCCAACTTTTCAAAGGTCAAAATTGGGTAGAATAAAATTCTCTACAATATGGAACCATCAAAACTTGAAAACAAAGAAGTTTGATAGATCAAAACCACCAAAATCCGAAAATAACTAATTTCTAGATCTACAAAAATTAAAGCCTCAAAATGGAAAATGACAAGTTCTAATGTGTCTTAGAAACATGAGGAGAAGCTAATGGAACAATAAAAATGGGCTCTCTTGTGGAAGCAAGTTGCACTTGCCTAAGGGGTGTTCTTGGTTGGTGGTGGATTTAATGGAGAAGGAAGAAGAGTTAATGAGAAAGTGGAGGAGAGAGAAAAGTTAGGTGGGTTATAAAGGGGAATGGTGGTGGGTTTAACATGATGAACCAAAGAATAAACCAAGCCATCCTAAAATAAACCAAGTTAAACCATTACATGCCATGACGAACCTAATCAAAATTAAACTGAAATTAGCTAGCCAGGCAGGAAAATAAAATACATGTCAGGATCCCGTATACGTATACTGGAAATACGTAGAACGAAAAACGGGGGTGACAACTCTACCCACCTTAAAAGAATTCCGTCCTCAGAATTTAATCAAGAGGCTAGAGATGTCGAGCAAGCTATATCAATTGCAGGTAATATATGACTAGCAGTCAATCAAGCAATCATTCATACAAGCAAGGAACTTAAGCATAAGGCATAAGAAAGTCATTATACCTTACGAGTCAAATAGGTCGGGATATCGCGATCGGATATCATCCTCACGCTTCCACGTTGACTCACCCAAAGAGTGATGACCCCAAGCAACACGGACTAACATGATAGACTTGTTCTTGAGTATCTTCTCCCTCCGGTCCAATATGGATACGGGTCTCTCCTCATACGAAAGGTTGGTGCCAACAACCAATTTTGAATGATCAAGGACATGACTCGGATCCGGGATATACCGTCGTAATTGGGATACATGGAAGACATCATGCACCTCACGTAACGACGGTGGAAGAGCGAGACGATAGAACACATCACCTACTCGCTCAAGGATATCAAACGGCTCTATATACCTAGGACTGAGCTTTCTCCGTACGCCGAATCGAATGACGCCACGGATAGGCGAGATCCTAAGGAATACGTGGTCGCCGACAGTAAATTCAAGGGGACGCCGATGAGAATCGGCCCAATGACGCTGGCGATCTTGGGCAACTCGAAGATGATCTCTGACTTGTTTGACCACCTCAATAGTCCGCGTCACCATCTCTGGTCCAAGCATTTGCCTCTCACCGATATCGTCCCAAGCTAAAGGAGATCTGCACTTCCTATCGTACAAGGCCTCGAAAGGTGCCATCTGGATACTAGCCTGGAAACTGTTGTTGTACGAGAACTCTACGAGATGCAGGTGATCTTCCCACGAACCACCGAAGTCGAGTGTACATGACCGCAGCATGTCTTCAAGAGTCTGGATCGTGCGTTCTGACTGACCATCTGTCTGCGGATGGTAGGCTGAACTGAACTTGAGACGAGTCCCCAAACTCTCTTGAAGACTCCGCCAAAAGTGCGAGGTGAATCTTGAATCTCTGTCGGACACAATACTGACTGGCACTCCATGCAATCTGACTATCTGCCTGAGGTACATCTCTGCAAGTTGATCCGTCGAGTGACCGATTCTGAAAGGAAGAAAATAAGCTACCTTCGTGAGACGATCAACTATAACCCATATGGCATCTCTCCCAGCTAGGGATCTAGGTAATCCAGTTACAAAATCCATGGTAATGTGCTCCCATTTCCATTCCGAAATCGGTAAAGGTTGAAGAAGTCCAGCTGGTCTCTGATGTTCGGCCTTAACTTGTTGACAAACTAAATAACGAGAGACAAACCGGATTATCTCCCTCTTCATGCCATTCCACCAAAAATGCTGCCGAATATTACGATACATCTTCGTACCGCCGGGATGAATTGAATACTGAGAACTGTGAGCCTCTGCCATGATCTCCTATCTGATATCACCACTGGGTACACAAAGACGTCTCCCATGTCGGAGTGTACCATCTTCATGAATGCATAACTCTGGTCTCTGTCCTGCCACACATTTTGTCCTAAGCCGCTGAAGCTTAGAGTCCGTGGACTGAGCTAACTTGATCCTCTCAACTATATTGGACTGAACTTGCATACTGGCCATCAATGCCACACTGGAAGGAAGAACAACTTCAATACCCATCTTCTGAAGATCTGCTAACAACTCTGGCTAGAAAATAAACTTCGGCTCTCCTGCTCAATACATCTGCTACTACGTTGGCCTTCCCAGGATGATACTGCAAGCTGATGTCATAATCCACAAGTAGCTCTAGCCATCTCCTCTGACGCATATTAAGATCCTTCTGGGTAAACACATACTTCAGACTCTTGTGGTCGGTGAAAATCTCCACCCGATCTTCATACAAATAATGCCTCCAAAGTTTCAATACAAAAACTACGGCTGCTAACTCTAGGTCATGGGTTGGGTAATTCCTCTCATGGTCACGAAGTTGACGTGACGCATAAGCGACTACCTTACCATGCTGCATCAAGACACATCCTAATCCTTTGTCGGATGCGTCACAATAAACTGAAAATCCTTCCTTTCCGTTGGGAAGCGTGAGAATGGGGGCCGTCATCAATCTCCGCTTCAACTTCTCAAATGAACTCTGATACTCTGCTGTCCAAGCAAACTGCACATCCTTACGGGTCAACTGCGTCAGCGGCGCTGAAATCCGAGCAAAGTCTGACACAAAGCGTCGGTAATAGCCGGCAAATCCGAGAAAACTCCAAACTTCTGCAACGGTGCTAGGTACTGGCCATGTCTCTATATCCACTATCTTCTGGGGATCAACTTCCACTCCACCTCTGGTGATGATATGACCCAAGTACGAGATACGATCCAACCAAAACTCGCACTTACTGAACTTTGCGTACAACTGGTGCTCCCTGAGAATCTGAAGAACTACACGAAGATGTTGCTCATGCTCTACCTCGTTCTCACTATAGAATAAGATGTCGTCTATGAACACTATCACGAACTGGTCCAAATAGGGCATGAAGATACGATTCTTGAGGTCCATGAATACGGCCGGCGCATTGGTCGCTCCAAATGGCATAACAAGGAACTCGCAATGTCCATACCTCGATCTGAATCCTGTCTTCGGGATGTCCTGCTCTCTGACTCTGATCTGATGGTACCCTGACCGCAAGTAAATCTTCGAGAATACTGCCGCTCCCCTGAGCTGATCAAATAAATCATCTATCCTTGGTAAAGGATATATGTTCTTAATTGTTACAGAGTTCAAGGTACGTTAATCAATACATAATCTTGACGTACCATCCTTCTTCTTCACAAGAAGCATCAGAGCTCCACAAGGTGATCCGCTAGCACGAATAAATCCCTTGGTTCTAAGTTCTTCAATCATCTTGTACAGGACCTCCAACTCTGATGGTGCCATCCTATAGACTCTCTCTGACACTGGTGCCATCCCTGGAATCAAGTCGATAGTGAACTCTATCTCTCTCTCTGGGGGCATACCTGGAAGCTCTTCGGGAAATACGTCAGGAAACTCTTCTACAACTCTGGAAAACTGAACTGCAGCTGCTACGGTCATCCGCAATGCTGGGAAAGAAGGTTCTACTCCGTCTCGAGAAAAGAAAAACTCTGGCTCCCCGGGAATACTAAAAATAATCTTGCCGACATGGCAATCTATTCTAGCATACTGGTCCCTCAACCAATCCATTCCTAGGACTACATCATAATCGGCCATCGGGAACTCTATCAACCTAGCGGGAAACTCTCTACCGCTAACTACGATTCGACACGAGGAAAACACCCTATTTACACCCACAAGTCCGTTACCAGTAAGTATATTGAGCCTTACTGATAATGACTCGGGCTCCAGTCCTATCCGTGTCGCGAATCGTGCAGACATAAATGAATGTGATGCACCTGAATCAAATAATACTGATGTAGGAAAAGAGTTGACGAGAATGGTACCTGCCACCACCTCACCTGATGCCAACTCCTCCTCTACGGTCAAAGCCATCGCTTGACCGTGCCCTCTGGGTAATGGTCCTCTCTGCTGGAAACCTCTCTGGCGGTTCTGAACCTGAGCTTGGACCTGGACATACTGTTGCGGTCGCTACTGCTGGAATGCCTGAGCCTGAGGCGACAATGGTCTCGGAGGCTGATACTGCTGCTGCTGTACTGGTGCTGGTCCCCTCACTGAGGGACTAGTCTAGGCCGATGAGGATGAACCGGCTCTCTGTGGGCAGGACCCTATCATGTGATCCGGTGCCCCACAAGCCAAACACAATCCTTGTGATCGGCGATATTCTGACACTACATGCCCTGGCTTCCCACAATGAGTGCAGCCTATTGTGGAAGACTGCCTCCGCTTCTGCTGCTGAGGATACGTCGGAGTCGAATGCTGAACCGACGTAACTGATGCTGCCCTCCTTGGAGCTCCAATGGTCAAGGCCCTAGCTGCCGGGGCTAGGGCTGAAGACTGGATCATCTGACCATGGGACCGCTTCCGCCCTCCAGTTCTGTCCACAATTCTCTATGAGGTATACTCATGCCTCTTAGCTGCCCGCAAAACAGCATCAAAGGTCTGATGCTCAAACTGCTCCACTGCTAGAATGATCTCTAGGTGGAGTCCCTGCTGGAACCGCTGCGCTCGATCAAACTCGGTTGCCACCAAAGTGGGAGCAAACCGACTCAGTCTTGAAAACTCGGCCGCATATCCATCGACCGTCCTGCTCATCTTCCTGAGATTGGTGAACTTCGTCTGTAAGTCATGCCAAGCCACAGCATCGAAGTACTTGATCTGAAACTTGTCACTGAATACCGCCCACGGAACAGGCGTTGCCAATCCAACCGCTATCATCGCCCACCAGGTGCGGGCTAGGTCCAATAACTGTAGACGTACCACAGCTACCTTCTCTCCTTCTGGAGTCTTGGCTGCATCTAAGATAATCTCAATGTCCTGGAGCCACGCATCAGCTGCAATAGCGTCTTCACTCCCATCAAAGAAGGGAGGGTTAAGGCGCTTGAAACTGCTAGCCGCACTGTTCCCTTGATAAGCAATACGGCCCATGGCATCTTGTACTGCCTGGTGCAGGGTATCGCCCCGACGATCTTGAGACGCAAGCAATGTCCTGATGAGACCCACTAAGGTGCCATCGTCAGGCTCTGCAAGCTGGACTGGCTGAACTGGGGGCTCGGGATCCCCGGAATGTATGACTCGGGAGGCCGCTTCAGAGTGCTGGGCTTGGTCTCCAGGTTGCTATTGGTCCACTGGAGGTGCTCCGCCTTGTTGATCGGTAGGACCAGGAACAATGCCGCTGAAGGAAACGACATAGGGAACAATAAGAAATGACCATGATAGATCGAGGATATAAACATGTGATCAGGTCAAGGATTCTGAAAGATCAGAAGGCACGAGTAGAGATCAAGGGCGAGTGCTGATTGAGACATCTATCCGGTAAAACCCTCACACATCTTGATCTACAAGACCTGCATGGGCCACCACTTAAACCGTGTCACGCCCCAGAACTAGAATACTGGAGAGCGGGGGACAGACACAGCCAGCTACGTACATTGAAGTGAATCTCACATCGCAATACGGTCACGGCTGTCTAGATGCATGAGGGTTTTCTACGAGCCATAAGTCTCTTAAGGTCAATAACAAGCCTAGTGTCTCAATCTTAAGCAAGCGAGTAGATATAACAAGATGGTAGATCATCAGGCATACAAGGTAAGGCATCCCATACATTATATATTCAGATGATCAGGAAGCTAATCATACAAAATACGAAGACTAGCAAGAGTTTAAGTCATACATGATCAACCCTAGGATTTGTCAATCATGTTACAGCCCGTAGGCAGACAGTAAGTAAAGTTGCAAACGAGCTAACACTTGCTCGGCGGCTAAACGCCTCAAAAGAATATTTTTACAAGGGAGTGGGAGAGCAAAATAAAACCAACTCATTGCCGGGATTCCTTCTAGTGTTCACCATCTGGCAGAAAAGTTGGAGGATCCTCGGTAGCTGCTCCGAAATCTGGCCATACAAAACCAGCTGGGTCAGACCCCAGAAAGAGCAAGTGCCACAAATGAGGCTTCACTTAAGAACTAAAACTAGCATGTCAGCACATAAATCATAGGTGAAATAACATAAGACATGAGTTAAAGAAAACATGATGATAAACGATAAGATAACTAAAGGACTATTCCGGTAACCAAGTTACAACCCGTAAATCAAACAAGGACCGGGGTTGTAACCCTTCACCTGAACAGAACTTAGCCTCGAACCAATTATCGATAAAGTAAAGCATATACAAGCATGTCCGGAGATATCCTTGCACTGGATCTAGGCAAGACTAGACAAGATAGGACTCCATCCATCATTGACGGCCAAGCAAAGAGTACGGCTTGATACTTAACTAACTAGGGTTATCACAAGCTTAGTTACTAGCAAGATGCAATGAGGTACGCCTACGGCCACAAGCCCTGCAGACTATCCAGGTTATCCAGACGCAAGGTTCAAGCTTAGAGTTATCATACCTTGTTAGGTGACTTGGATACAACACATGACAGTGTGCATAGTAATCGTTTCATGTAGTGTCCCACATAACAGTGAGCTGGAAATGTGTCCTACTCGTCGACAGGCTACAAGTCCATCAAGGAAGGCGTCCAGATAACGGGATTGCTTGTAGCCGAAATACCTCTCTATATGCTCTACTTGATCAATCTAGTCATTAACCTAGTCAGATTCGGTATGAATCCCTGACCGTGGTAACCAGGGATACATGTCCTAGACATGATGCGAGACAAGACTGGTTGCTTATACAAGCATATTCAATACAATCACCCACGGTGTCAAGAATTCACTTAGCATGTCAGGTTAGCCGTCGCAACAGCGTATCAAGGTTATCATGTCGGGTTGCTTATCAAGATTACTTATCAAGGCAAGGGTACGTCACAACGGACCACCATCAAGAATTATCATGTCAAATTACTTGTCAAGAGTGCACTACGGCGGGTCACTAATCATACAATTCCATCACTAAGCCTTGTTCCGATTAACATTCATAAATAATGTCATGATCACATCGGGTTCATGTCGAGTTTACATCAAAAGGCGTAAGGATATAAAATGGGTGCAAAAATCATAAAAAGGGGAATATGGGGACATAATGCGCCCAAGGGGGAAGCAAGGGGTACTATGGCCAACAAGTGGCATTAGCCAAGTTGCGCCAGGGTAACAGGTTGCGCCAAGGCAAGTAGGGTCAGGTCCAGTTGCGCCTAAACATCAGGTTGTGCTGAGTCAGACTGCGCTCAAGTCAGGCTGCGCTCAAGTCAGCGTATGCAAGACATACGTCTCCAAAAGGCAGCATATGGACTCCATACGACTCCTCTTCAAGGCAGCGTATGTACTCCATACGACTCCTTATCAAGGAAGCGTATGAGTCAGACTGCGCTGCGCTAAAGAGCGCGCGCAACTCAGTGGCGCAAGCTAAAAAGCTCGCGCACACTGCTCACTGTCTTCTCCAAATCAGCAAGAACTCTATGGTTTGAACCCAAAGCTTCAAAAGTCCATAACTTGGTCAAAACAAGTCCAAATCCAACTTTTCAAAGGTCAAAATTTGGTAGAATAAAATTCTCTACAATATAGAACCATCAAAACTTGAAAACAAAGAAGTTTGATAGATCAAAACCACCAAAATCCAAAATAACTAATTTCTAGATCTACAAAAATTAAAGCCTCAAAATAAAAATGACAAGTTCTAATGTGTCTTAGAAACATGAGGAGAAGCTAATGGAACAATAAAAATGGGCTCTCTTATGGAAGCAAGTTGCACTTGCCTAAGGGGTGTTCTTGGTTGGTGGTGGGTTTAATGGAGAAGGAAGAAGAGTTAATGAGAAAGTGGAGGAGAGAGAAAAGTTAGGTGGGTTATAAAGGGGAATGGTGGTGGGTTTAACATGATGAACCAAAGAATAAACCAAGCCATCCTAAAATAAACCAAGTTAAACCATTACATGCCATGACGAACCTAATCAAGATTAAACTGAAATTAGCTAGCCAGGCAGAAAAATAAAATACATGTCAGGATCCCGTATACGTATACTGGAAATACGTAGAACGAAAAACGGGGGTGACAACTCTATCCACCTTAAAAGAATTCCGTCCTCGGAATTTAATCAAGTGACTAGAGATGTCGAGCAAGCTATATCAATTGCAGGCAATATATGACTAGCAGTCAATCAAGCAATCATTCATACAAGCAAGGAACTTAAGCATAAGGCATAAGAAAGACATTATACCTTACGAGTCAAATAGGTCGGGATATCGCGATCCGATATCATCCTCACGCTTCCACGTTGACTCACCCAAAGAGTGATGACCCCAAGCAACACGGACTAACATGATAGACTTGTTCTTGAGTATCTTCTCCCTTCGGTCCAATATGGATACGGGTCTCTCCTCATACGAAAGGTTGGTGCCAACAACCAATTCCGAATGATCAAGGACATGACTCGGATCCAGGATATACCGTCGTAATTGGGATACATGGAAGACATCATGTACCTCACGTAACGACGGTGGAAGAACGAGACGATAGGACACACCACCTACTCGCTCAAGGATATCAAACGGCCCTATATACCTAGGACTGAGCTTTCCCCGTACGCCGAATCGAATGACACCACGGATAGGCGAGATCCTAAGGAATACGTGGTTGCCGACAGAAAATTCAAGGGGACGCCGATGAGAATCGGCCCAATGACGCTGGCGATCTTGGACAACTCGAAGATGATCTCTGACTTGTCTGACCACCTCAATAGTCCGCGTCACCATCTCTGGTCCAAGCATTTGCCTCTCACCGATATCGTCCCAAGCTAAAGGAGATCTGCACTTCCTGCCGTACAAGGCCTCGAAAGGTGCCATCTGGATACTAGCCTGGAAACTGTTGTTGTACGAGAACTCAAGGGAGGAGCAAGGGGTACTATGGCCAACAAGGGGGGAGCAAGGGGTACTATGGCCAACAAGTGGCATTAGCCAAGTTGCGCCAGGGTAACAGGTTACACCAAGGCAAGTAGGATCAGGTCCAGTTGAGCCTCAACATCAGGTTGCGCCTGAGTCAGACTGCGCTCAATTCAGGCTGCGCTCAAGTCAGGCTGCGCTCAAGTCAGCGTACGCAAGACATATTTCTCCAAAAGACAGCGTATGGACTCCATACGACTCCTCTTCAAGGCAGCGTATGTACTCCATACGACTCCTCATCAAGGCAGCGTATGAGTCAGACTGCGCTGCGCTAAAGAGCGCACGCAACTCAGTGGCGCAAGCTAAAAAGGTCGTGCACACTGCTCACTGTCTTCTCCAAATCAGCAAGAACTCCATGGTTTGAACCCAAAGCTTCAAAAGTCCATAACTTGGTCAAAACAAGTCCAAATACAACTTTTCAAAGGTCAAAATTGGGTAGAATAAAATTCTCTACAACATGGAACCATCAAAACTTGACAACAAAGAAGTTTGATAGAACAAAACCACCAAAATCCGAAAATAACTAATTTCTAGATCTACAAAAATTAAAGCCTCAAAATGGAAAATGACAAGTTCTAATGTGTCTTAGAAACATGAGGAGAAGCTAATGAAACAATAAAAATGGGCTCTCTTGTGGAAGCAAGTTGCACTTGCCTAAAGGGTATTCTTGGTTGGTGGTGGGTTTAATGGAGAAGGAAGAAGAGTTAATGAGAAAGTGGAGGAGAGAGAAAAGTTATGTGGGTTATAAAGGGGAATGGTGGTGGGTTTAACATGATGAACCAAAGAATAAACCAAGCCATCCCAAAATAAACCACGTTAAACCATTACATGCCATGACGAACCTAATCAAGATTAAACTAAAATTAGCTAGCCAGGCAGAAAAATAAAATACATGTCAGGATCCCGTATACGTATACTGGAAATACGTAGAACGAAAAACGGGGGTGACATCCACAGACTCCCATATGTCTCTGGCAAGTTCCTTCTTCGAGTAGGATTCTGCCAGGGAATCCTCCATAGCATTCAGGATGAGAAGCCTACAGATGCTATTTTCCCTTCTCCACTTGGCCTGGAGTTTGGTAGCCGCGTTGATAGCGGCAGTAGATCCAGTGTCTGGAACAGAGGGTTCTTCCTCCAACAGAACATGATCAACGTCTTTTAGTTGAAGAGTTAGGTAAACCTTTCTCTTCCAGACTTGATAATGCTCTCCATCGAACTTTTCCAACGAGCGAAGCATTAATATTTTCCATCTACACGGATCTTGCTTTGAGATTGTTAGTGTCACCCCCAGTTTTTATGAACAGAGGTATTTTGGTAATTTTCTACTTTAAAAATTATTTTGGAATTATTTATTTATTTATTGTATTATTTTGGGGATATTTGAATCGGGTTCGAATTTCAACTCATTCCGACTTGTTTTGACTTGTTTTGGGGACCCGGGATAGTTTGACCTTAGCGGGCCCACACACTAGCTAGCCATAGCCCACAATATTACCATCAAAAGTTAGATGGATTAGTCATGACTCCATGGATTAGGTTAGACCTAATTAGAACTTTAGATTTACATTTTTAACCCCCAAACCCTAAGCAACCTTGTAAAGAGCTAATAAAACAATTAGAGGAGCAAACTTGTAAATAGTCAAAAAAGGGATTTGGACATGTAGTGGCCGGCCACATTGTGTAGGGGTGGGTAGGAGAGAGAAATTCACTTATTTTGTTCTCATCCACTTCTTCTTCTTCTTCTCCAAAGGTTCTTCCCTTTCCTTGAGAGCTCCACCATTGTTTCATCTCCAAAAATAGGTAATCTCTTCTCTAAATTAGTTTTTCCTCTCATGTAGAATGGTTAGGAACCCAATAGGAATGTTTCCCATGGTTGTGTCTCCATTAGAGACTATTTTGTGTCCTTTGGACATTTTTAGAGGTGTCCAATATGTAGGATTGTGTCATAATAGGAAAATCCCCTATTTGGACACATGTATATTATTGTGCTTCGGTTTTGGTGTGTTCTAACTATTATTCCAGATTTTTACATGTTTTTAGAACGTATTTTTCCATGTATCATAATGTAACATATTCATATTTCCAATATGTATATATATATGGATATATATATCATTATATATATATATATATATATATATATTTTTTTTTATATATATATATATATATATATATATATATATATATATATATGGCTTATATTTATATATATGGCTTATATTTATATATGTGGATATATTTGAGGTGATGGTGTGATGGTTGTGTTGTGTTGGGAGAGGGCATGAAGTTATGTGTGTGTTTGTGTAGTGTAGAGGGGTGTAGGAGGAGTGTTTGATTTAATGTGTGAGTGTTGTTTGAGTGTATATAGAGAGGGGTATATAGAGGAGAGTTGAGGGTGTTGTGTGTGTTTATGAGTGAGATAGATTTGTGAGAGATGTAGAGTGATTAGAGGGAGGAGAGAACAGCCCTACTGCTGTCCCAAATTAGCCCACACTTCCCCCAAATTTCTGTCCATAAAACCCTCTCAAAGCAGCCCCCACATTTCCCAATTTTACTCTCCACTTTGAACCTCAAAATCAGCCCACATTTTCCCTCATTGTGGCTGTCCCAACAAACCCAAGTATGGCTGTCCTTTAGCCTCAAAACAGTCCCCTTTTGGACTGTCAAACACAGCCCTTGTAGCCCCCATGGCTGTCCAAATTTATCCCATGGATGGCAACCCCTTAGTCCCATTTAAACACCACATTTAGCCTCCACCTTGACACCAAATCAGTCCCTAACTTGCCCCACATGCACAACCCTATAACACCATCAATTTCAGTCCACAAACCACTACAAATCAGTCCCCCAAGTCCTCCAAATCAGTCCTTGTGTTTAGCCTTGTGTGTGTGAGTGTTTGTGAGTTGTGGGTGTGTGTGTGTGAGCCATTAGTGAGTGTATCTAGTAACCTATAGTATATCCTATAGCTAAATCAATAGGAAACCTATAGGAAACCTATGAGAGTGATAAATATAGGAGTGTATCATGAGAGTGAGTGGTGTGGATGAGTGTGGTAGAGAAAAGGGTAAAATCATGAGATGGAGTAGGTAATAGGGTAAATCAATATCCCGTATCCTAACATGGCCTAGATACCTAGGATACCCAAATTTCTTGGTAGGTAAACCTTAGATAGGTTGATATCTAGCTACCCTAAGGAGCCTAGGCTAGTACCATGGGTATTTGCGGGGTTCCATTGGTATTGGGCAAGGTATCGGGATTTACCTTAGAAGGGTAAATACTAGTTTTGCCTAGAAATAGGATATTTGTGTTAGAAGCCTAAGATAGGGTTAGAACTTGATTTACATGGTTGGTAATGATCAAATATGGTACTCATAGACTAGTTTTGACGTCGGTTGACCTTTTTGACCAAAAGTCAACAAAAGTCAACCGAGAGTCAAACTTAGTCTTTAAGCGACCTGATTTGACCGAAACCAATCCAGAGTTGACCAGTTGGCTAAAGTCAACAGTTGGTCAACATTAGAACTAGGTTGACCTAGGTTTGACCTAGAGTTGACCAGAGTTGACTTTTTGACCAAAAGTCAACTGTAAGTCAATCGTTGATCCCGATTGACCTAGTTTGACTTGGATTGACTCCCAGTGACCTAGTATGACCTAGTATGAACCAGTATGACCTAGTATGAACCAGTATGACTTAGTATGACCAGTATACCTAGTATGACTCAGTTTGACCTAGATTGACCTAGTTTTGACTTAGACTTGCATTCATGGCTTGTATTAGCTTTCTTTTTCAGTATTAAGTCCTGTTTGACTCATAGTATCTTATTTTAGGTCTGTGATCACTCTGAGCGTCTGTTTACCCTATCAGCTCAGGACCACAGGCGACTACATTCTCTGATAGTTTTCATTGTCTTGATATCTGCTATATCCGATTCAGTCGTAGTGTCTTACTTGATTTCCAGACACGATATTTTACGGACTAGTATATGTCGGATCCTGTCATGAGATGTTGTTCCCATTACTTCGTATATTGGTACATGACTCGATTTGTTGCTTGTACTTGTATAGACATGGACTTGGGAGTGGGCTGGCCCCCTGCTTTCGAATCCCGTGTCATGACGTGTTATGTCCGGATCCTTTATACTATTCGGAATGGGGAGTTATTAGTGGTTGTGTGATCAAAATACCTACTTATTGCTTCACACTTGTCTCGACACTTGTTCATAGCTACTTGTTCACAACTTTCCATGGTGACCGGCCTTATATTCACACTTGTTGTTTCACACTTTTAGTTCCGGTCAGATGGAAAGCTTGAACATGTTTTCCAAACCGATCACATGACGCACTAATAATTCAAGGCACCTTTTATATTTATTATCTGTGGTGACTAAGTTCTGTTCGGGAGAAGGGTTACAGCCCCAGTCCTTGTTGGTTTAGGGGTTGTAACTCGGCTTTCCGAACAGTTCCCAAGTCGCCCTATTTACATTCATCGTCGTCCTTTTTAGTACTCACACCATGATATATATATTTCCAGTTGATTTTGTCTTGTATTTTATTACACTGTCTCTTATAGAATTTATCAATTCTTATGGAACTGCTGTTGGTGTTTGTACTTGCTTATTTTCCTGACAGGGTACCGTTGACAAATTTTACAGATGATTCAGAGGCTGATTGCCCGACCTACTATGGGGTTGAGTCTGATGGATTAGACTTAGACAGTGGTTTGTTGGTAGAGCCACTAGACTTTGCTCACCCTGAGTAGCTTAGTTTAGTTAGGTTTGCCTGGCCTGCGAGCTAGCTAGCACTGACAGTTGTAGTATCTATTATATATTTTCTAGATATGGATGTTTGTGTTAGCTCTGACTTATAGATTTTGGACTCATTTCCTGTTATCTATCATATCTCTGTTCCATGCTATCTACCTTAGTTTGATATATGTGATTGAGACTGTATTGCTATGTCACCTCCATTCGGAGTGTATATACTGTACATGTATATTTATCTGTTTTAGTCGTAGTATTTACAGACCCTATGTACAGCGTTCTACCGTCGATTCTGCGGCGTAGGCTGGACGTAACCACGTGCTCGTGCCCCTCTTCAGGGTGAGGGTCGTGACAGTTAGTCCTGGGGCTTGATCAAAGATGGTAAACAGATGCAACAGAGATCTACGATGATACAAAAACCAAATAACCCGATTACAATATGGAGAAGGAAAATAGAGAAAGAAGATCTCTCGTTCTTTCTTGCAAACGTGTTGCAATTGGGACAGAACGAGGTACAATAATCTAGAGAAAGATGAGAAGAAGAAAAATACTGGGGTGTCAAAACACCGTTGCTCAAAGCAAGATTCGTCCACACGAATTACTTCCAGGAACCAGCAAGTTTGAAGAACTTGTGGAACGATCGAAGTCACCTCTGTTCTGACCCCTCGGATGGACTTGCAATGGCGGCAACAGCTCTCTCTCTCTCTCTTTCTCCTTTTCTAACTCATATTTTCGTAGTACCCACAAAGGAGGCCAGAAGAGAGTATATATAGAGAGAGGGTGGAATCCTTAGCCGCCTCTTCAGTTATGAAAAGATTGAATCAAATCCCAAAAGATAGCAACGAGATTAATTCAAATCCACAAAGATAGCAACGAAATTAATTCAAATTCCACAAAGATAGGATCTGAATTAATCGCATTGAATCAGTCTTTCCATAACTGACTTGTAGTCTGTACAGTCAGCGGAACCCTTCATGCGGCAGCAACAGCAGCAGCCTGGTCGCATGGCCTCATGGACCGCATGAACCGCATGGGCCCATGAGCCGCATGAGCCGCATAGCCGTATGGACCGCATGGGCCGCATGAGCCGCATGGACCGCATGAGTCGCATGAGCCGCATAGCCGCAAGAACCGCATGAACCGATGGACTGCATGGGCCGTATGGCCGCATGAGCCGCATAGGCCACATATGAGCCGCATGCTGCATAAGACCGCATGGCCGCATATGAGCCGCATAAGACCTCATGACTGTGATGTGCTAAGTACAAAGTGCGCCAACAAAATGCCACATTACGCCTCATGAGCCCGAGCCCGAGCCCGAGTCCGTCCGAGTCCGAGTCCGAGTCGCTAAGCCCCTTTGGGGCTTAGCTCCAAATGGAATAAATCCAAGAGAATAACAAAAGCATTAATACTTAATCCTTGGAGCCTTATTCTTACCTCCTAGTAAAATCACCCACATGGTTCCCTCCTTAGGGTCACCACCCCATGTGCATCTCTCAACAACACAACCAAGTATATATGTTGAGATAACTCATGGTGCATTTTCGATGTGGGACTAAAATTTTACAAGGCATGTTGAGAGCAAGCTCTCTCCATGTAAAGAAAGCACCAACAGTCAGCAGCTCTTGACAAAGACTTGAAAGTCTTGAAGGTTCAGCAGGACCAGACCACCCTCTCTGGTCTAGATCTTCTACTTTTTATTTTCCTTTTTGATTTTTTGATCGTACCCGACATAACGTTCGAAATTTTTTATACACCCTGCATTATATGTCTTCTGGATCTACTGCCCTCCAACTTCCAACCTAAATGGAAGAAAAAAAATTTGGGCACACTGCATTATATGTCTTCTGGACCCACTGTCCTCCAACTTGCAATCTAAATGGAAGGAATAATACTCGAAACCTTTTCTGCACACTGCATTGTATGCCTTTTTGGTCCATTGTCCTCCAACTTCTGTCGTAAATAAAGAATAATACATTCCATTGACTCGATCCACTGATCTTTCGCCATCATGTTAGAGCTATGTCTCTTTCCGCTGACCACAAGGGTCACTAGGATTCGGCTGATTAAACCTGGAGTACAAGTATCTTGACCAAGAGTACATTTTTGTAGGAGTCCCTCATAAATTAAAAACACGGAGAGCATGAAGTATACTAAGGGCGTGTTTGGTTGGGTGAAAGTCATCCGAATTTGAACATTTTTTTGAAAGTGGCGTGAACTCTCTCGAGTTCAGGCGTTTGGTTGTAACATTGGAACTCAATTTTTTTTCTGGAACTGACACATTGCAGTTCCTGTTCCCCGATTATTATCCCACTTTCACATCCACCCCATTTTGGAAGAAACTCCTCAGGAAACTCGGCTTTTCTTTCACATTCACTCCATTGAAACTCAACTTTTTTGGAGAATAAGAAAATGGATCTGGGCACCGTAGACGTTGCTGGTGATGGTGGTCCGGCGGCGATGACATTCGACCGCGCGACCGGAGCTTGAGCTGAAGACAGAAGCTTGCAGCTCATACGACCACCTCGTCGTGCGCAAGGTCTGGGACGTGCTCCCCCTAAAGCTCCTCACCCTCCTCCTCGACTGTTCCACCGGCACATCCGGCGAGGACAAGGTGTCCGTGAACCCTCTCAAAAAAGTTAAGAAAAAGAAGATGACTTGAAGATGAATCTAGAGAAAAAGTTGCACTTTGATCGGATTTTCATGAAGCTTAAAAAATTAAAGAAGGAGAGAGAAGGAAGAAGAAGAAGCAGCCAGAGAAAAACTGAGTGAGCGAGCGAGAGGAAAAAAAAGAGAAGAAGAATCCAGAGAAAAACCGAATGAGCGAGAGTGAGAAAATTATTACTATTATTATTATTATTATTATTATTATTATTATTATTATTATTATTATTAGATGTAAGCTTAAAAATTAGTGTAATATTTATATAAACTGTTAAATTAGTGTAATTTTTAATCTATACACACAAAAAAGTTGGGGTAACCATACCTAGGTTTACCACATCTCCAACAAACTTTCACTTTTAACAATCCAAACAACCGAACTCATTTTTTTCACTTTCAACAACCATCCAAACACCAAACCCATTTTTTTTCCACTTGCAGGAGACAAAAATTACTACATCTAACACATTTTGGTAAGTACCACTTTCACACTTTCAACTACAACTCATCATGATGTAAGTGCCACTTTCACACTTTCAAAGAGTTACATCTATCCAAACAGCCCTAAGAGTGGCAGTGTCTCAAAAATACTTAGTCAAGGTAACTAATGCCAGAGAAGAAACTGCATGATAGACCAATAAAGTGTATTTTTAATTAATTAATTAAGTGCTAATTAAGTAGAAAAACCTAATTTTATAAAGATTTTTATTATTATTTTTTCCAATTTGACAGAATAACCTTATCTCCTCAGATTGCAGCACCAAATTAGTCCCTAATCTAACTCATAGAATAGCTTGAAGTAGGTTTCACCGAAGCAATAGAAATTATACCAACACTTCCTATCACAGTCGTGAAACATCCTACAAATGAGGGCTTCTTGGTTCACCCCGCAACAAATCTCCCACAAGGAGAGAGAAGATAGAAAGGAGAATAACTTGGAAATCAAATATTTTCGGGTGGAGACAAGCTTCTAGGTTTCATCTAATTAGAGCTCTTCATGTGAGAGCAGTCTTATATATATAGCCAACTAGAAAACCCTACTATGCATCCCACATCGACGCACTTGCCACATTATTTGTTCTCCCTTAACTAATGTTGGATTATTTCTTTAGATTCGCCAAAATGATCCATCATGACTTCTCAGAGGTGGAAGACTTCTGCAACAATATGTTGTTAATAATTATGTCAAAATTGAAACACATAAGCTCATATGGTTATGTTTTAATAAGAACATTATTCAAGATCTTTTTATTACTATGACATGCAATCCTGAAACTCCACCAGATCATCTAGACTTGGTAACAAGAATATTTTATTCAAAATTTCAAGAATTAAAAATGCATATCATCGAAAAAAATGAGTCATTGTAAGGTTTTTTGCACACGCATATGTTAAAGTACCAAAAATGGATCTCCCACATGTACACATGCTTATTATACTTGATGAAAATGAAAATATTCCTAGCCTAAACGACTATGACGAACTTGTAGTGGCAGAGATACCAAACAAAGATGAAGAATCGCGATTGTATAATGCAATTCTAAAGAATATGATACATGGTCTATGTGGACTCCATAAAAATAAATGGAAATGTAAAAGTAGTTTTCCAAAGTCATTTTCACATGCCACCATCCAAAAAAATGACTCTTATCCAATCTCTCGCAAACGTGATTCCCCACCAGTATCACTAGAATAACATGGAGATGTAATGGTGGATAATAGTTGGATTGTTCCGTACAACTCATGGCTACTTCTAAGTATAATTGCCACATCAATGTGTGAAATATGCAGTGGTATTAAGAGAGTGAAGTATATATACAGTATATTCGACGAGGTCCAGATCGCGTTACTTGAAGTGCATCCAGAGTAAGCTAATAATGAAATTTTTTTAAAAAAAATTGTGGATGTAAGATGGGTTTGTGCGCATGAGGCATTATGGAGAACAATTTAGTTTAGAATGAGATAAAATTATCATTTGCAGATCTGCTCACAATAAATGGTACTCCATATCCAACATTTAAGCAAGCAACATAAAAAATATGATTGCTAGAAGATGATGATAGCATTTGCCAGTGTTACAAAAAGAGTATGCAATAAGAATGCCAAAAGCTTCATGAAGATTATTTGTAATACTCTAGGTTTATTGTGAACCAACTGGAGTACGTCGTTTGTGGGATGAATGTTACTCATACATGATTGAAGATTAACTGTCTACCAATACCCCAAGATCGAACCTTATCAAATAGACTTTTAGGAGACTTGAGTGTTCAACTGTCCCAGCATATAATAAATTATAATACAATTTGCCTAAGATTACTTCTCAAATTAATGACTTCTCAGAAATTCAAACTCTAATTTAAGATGAGCTTCTTCGTTCCTTATGAAGATAATGATGCATTTGTAATCTAAATAATGAGCAAAAAATTGTTTTTGACGCAATCATATTGCACAGTACATCATGAAAGTTTATTTTTTTTTTGTAGATGGATTAGGGGAACCGGTAGAACCTATCTCTATCGTGCGTCACTATTATCTTTAAGAACTGATGGCCATATTGTGTAAGCAACAACAACGTTCGGAGTAGCAACAACACTATTTTTAGGAGGGGGAAAAGCTTATTATAGGTTCAAAATTCCAGTTAGTCTCCATGCAAAATCATCATATTTAATCAGTAAATAATCAGTTATGGTGTCACGACCCGATCCCAAATTATTGGGTCGAACCGGATCAAGCCCAGCCTGCACCGTTGTGAGACGGCGGCAGTAAGCTGTTTTATATGCAGGTATTCACAATAACATCTATACATTTGTCACAACTCAATATACGAATATTTTAAAACTTTTTTCAATAATTGAAAAGTACAACTGGAAATGAAAGAACTGAAATAAACTGCTGAATTCAAAATTAACAAAACTCCAAAACAACAAAACTAGAAAACTGGAAATGACTAGCTAAGTGGTCGGCTCGTCGGCCTCAGGTCCTGCGTCCTCCAAGGGGACTCCGGCAACACCACAGGGTACAAAACCGGATCATAGTAGCTATTGTACAATAGCTCAGCATCCTCAATGTCACCTAAAATGTTATCTCCAGTCAGGAGGGGCAGTACGAATATATATCTCATATTTCAAATAATAATGGAAAAGTGCAGGCTAAATAGTTGAAACATATTTTTCAGCATTTTAACAATTGAAACAATGTGATTTGAATGTGTAATAGTCTATGACCGGCTTGGGTTTATACAATAGCGTCCTAGCGACGCGATACGGCTTATCCCCGTTTGTGTAAGAGGGATAAGCTCGCACAATATTGTCACCCTCACTTTTCCCAGTTAGGGGTAAAATGGTAATTTTCTATTTTATAATATTTTTGGGAATTTTTTTCATGAATATTATTTAATTATTATAGGAGTCAATTTCATCGCATCGATTCGATTAATTCGGGACACCGATGAATTTCGGCTTGAGCTGTTAATTAGCACATGTTTGCTAACCATGGCCCACCATACTAAACTTTAGGTTTAAGAGTTTGGACTAGTCCCCCATAAGTAATTTAGTTTAATTATGATTTTTAATTATTTTTAGCAACTTCCTAAACCAATTTTGGATTTAATTAACATTAGGCTTAGGGAGGGGCAAACTTGTAATTACAAGTGCCCCTCACCCACCATGCCTTGGCCAGCTATGAATAGCCCTCCCCCCCCCCCCCCCTCTCTCTTTCCTGCACCACCAAGTAACTTCTCCATCTTCATTTCTTTCTTTCTTCCAAGCTTCTTTCAAGAGAGAACCCATTATATGTATACTTTTAATTCTCAATCCATTTCTCTTTTGCATTCATGTCCACACCAATAAATGGAGAGGAGCTCATTCTCCACCATTTGCCCACAAATTTGTAGGTTTTTCCTAGAAAATAGGTTGAGGATTTATTTTTAATCCTTAGAGAGTGGTATATATATATATATATATATATATATATATATA
>JANAVB010006399.1:2195071-2485071 GCA_029216955.1 Iris pallida
ATACGTAGAGAAGAGTAAAAGAAGTTTAAGGAATAGAAGTTAGAAAAGAATTAGAAGTAGAAGGAAGATTGGAAGAAGTTAGAAGAATAGGAAGAAGGCTAGAATAGGAAATAGGGAAAAAACGAGATGTTAGTGGGCAAAACGGAGCTCGGAGTATCGAAATGAGTTGAAACTTGGTGTGGGGCAAGAATACGTGATTTAAATTTTGCGGATAGGCTCTCGAATGGAAATCGGGGTTGTAGGGCGCCGGTATCACGTCGTACCAATGCGTATCTTGAAATATTTAAGATACGGCAATGGGCCGTAACATGGACTAGATGTCCACTTACTTAGGTATCTTGGTAGATAATATATGTATAGGCTAGTACCTTACCCTAGGAGCTCGGGTCAAAATACCAAGCGTAGGTAGGCTAACTTGATAGTTGCCTAAGCTAGAATTTTATCCTTTTTAAGGTAAATAGGATATTGGCCTACGGCCAAGATATGAGTTTCCAAGCCCAAGATGGACTTGGATATGGGTTGTAGAGGTGGTAATAGTTAGAAATAGTCGCCTAGACCTAGTCTTGACCCCGGTTGACCATGGTTGGACTTTTTAGACGGAAGCAACTATGGGTCAACGCTTTACCCAAATTAGTCCAATTTCCATTTGACTTGTGTAGTTGACCAAAGTCAAATATTAGTCACCATTGACCTAAGGTTAACCAGGGTTGACCTAGAGTTGACCAGAGTTGACCAGCGTTGACCAGTTGACCAAAAGTCAGCAGTAGACCAACTCTTGACCCCGTTTGACTTTCTTCGACTTATTTTGACCGTGATGACTGGTATGACCTAGGATTGACTTGGTTTGGCTTAGATTGATGATATAACTGATTTGACCTAAATTGACTTGACAGGACTTAGTGTGACTCAGTGAGACCTAGTTTGACCTAGATTGCATACCATCATTGTAAATCATTCCTAAACTTGTTTAAACCTAAATTAAACACAGTATCTCATATTTAGGTCTTCTGATACCGCTCTGAGCATTGATATATCCTACAGCTCAGGACAGCAGGCGAGTACATTCACTGATAGTTTTTATTGTCTTTGATATTGCTATATTCGATTCAGTTGTAGTGTCTTACTTGATTCTCAAACACGATAGTTCACGGACTAGTATTGTCGGATTCCTGTCATGAGATGTCATTCCTAGATTTCTTGGGATACTGGTACTTGCTTAGTCTTGATTCTCGTACTTGTATTGGCACCGATTCCTGAAGAGGACTTGCTCCCCTCTTAGGGAATCCCGCGTCATGACGTGCTATGTCCGGATCCGTATACTAGGGGAATGGGGAATATTATAGATAGTGTGATCAATGCCCACCTTGAGTTACTACTTGTACCATAGCTATACCCTCACCTCACGATGGTATAGCCTGACCTGTGCTACTACTTGCTCCATAGCTTACCATCCCGGCCGGACCGAGTCCACGCACTTGTAGCCGGTCGGCTGGAAGCCTGATTCTTGACCCATACCGATCATATTAGGTTATAATATTGAGGCATATTTTATATTTACTTTTCTTGTCATATATCTGTTATGTTCTACATTCAGTACTTTCTCACCATGCATGATATACAGTTACTCACATGCTCTACATGCCTTTACATTATATCTTGATTGGATACTAAGTTCTGCTCGGAAGAAGAGTTACAACTCCGGTCCTGTTTAGTTAAGGGTTGTAACTCGGCTTCCGAACGGTTCCCAAGTCTTCATATATTTGTCTTGTAGTTCATTATACTGTCTCTTATAGAACTTGTCAATTCATAGAACTGCTGTTAGTGCTTGTACTTGCATTTTCTGACAGGATACCGTTATGATATATTACAGATGACTCTGAGTCGAACTGCCCGACCTATTACGGGCTCGAGCCAGAGGAGTAGCCTTGGATCGTGGCCTTATAGTAGAGCCACTAGATTTTGTACTTTCAGAGTAGTGTAGGTTAGCTAGGTTTGACTGGACTGCGATCCAGCTAGCTTTCTCATACTGTAGTTCTATATTATATTTTGATACCCTATGATGTTGTATATATCTGGGCTTGTACTGGACTCTGGACTTATTTACTCTTTCATCTATCATATGTCTTTCCTTCTGAGCTATCTACTTAGTTTTATTCTGTGATTGAGACTGTATTGTTATGTCACCTCCATTTGGAGAGTATATACTGTACAGGTATATTTTAACTGTTAGTATAGGTATTTACAGACGACAGACGTTATACAGTGTTCTACCGCCGATACTGCGGCGTAGGCTGGACGTACCCACGTGCTCGTGCCTCTCATAAGAGTGCGGGTCGTAACACGTTTTTGTGGTGGCCCACGCAGGTCTAATATCGCAATTAGTGCGATCTCGTAATGGTGCTCGACTTAGAGTACTAATTACGAGCCTGCAATTAGGACGTAAGACCTAGGACATGATAGGAGTTTCTCATTCACACCTAGAAAATCTATGATCTTTTGATTATCATGATTATTCACCTTGTGTTAAATTAACTGTCCTTCTTTGATAATCTACTCATGTGCCATATTGATCTCTTTGTTTAATTCGTCTCCAGGATGACGAAGATGCACTCGCAGGCCACTGGATCGAGTAGCTTGCCTGAGAGATCTGATCAGGCTGAGGAGGAGGTTCATGAGACTGCCCTCAGTGATTCTATATTCCAGAGACCCCGGCAGTTGCACAGGGAGGTCTACCACCTCCACCCCAGAGGGTTACGGGTTGTTCTAGAGATACTGCCACTACCACCGATACCGACGGATACACATCATATGTTCCTTCTCCTTCAGTAGATGATAGAGGCACAGCGTGTTGACACAAAGTCACAGTCAACCAAATATTGACAACATTGACTAAATAATATCTGTAATAATTTAATACGACACACGACGTCTGCATTAAGCTCAAGACAGACAACAGCTCTGCCTGCTTTTCAGTTAAATTCGAGTCTGTATTTTACACTTTCTTTGAGTCTAGACTAATGTAATCTGAGTCATGCTGAGCTCTTGAAACTTAGACTATAGCCTACCCAATAATCCCAAGCTCCACCAAACCAGAAATTGCCCAATGGTCCCCTTAGAACCACTATGTGCTCTGGAGACAGAGTTCGGGCCGAACTCTGCCTCCACACAGAGTTCGGGCCGAACTCTGTCCCCTAGAAATCAGGAACCCTAATTTTAGGGTTAGCTGGTTGCTAGTTGTCCAACGGCCAAATATTTGAATTTTTCTACCCGAATTCTGGCCGAATTCTGCCTATAAAAACACTATAAATAGGGCATAAATTCTCTCATTTCAAATCATCCAATCTTCTCTTCTCTTCTTTCTTATAGCTCAAATAAGCCATACCCTTCCATCTACTAGCCACAAGCCTCCTAAGTCTCGAGTGCTCAGCATCTCTCAGTTAGGATTCTTGTACAAGAGTTGAAGAAGTCGCTTGGACAATTCCAAGCAAATCGCCACTGCGATCCTCTGTAAGAAGTTGACGTGCTTCTGAAGTAAAGGCACGGGTTGTAAACTACTATTTCACAAATAGTGGATTTAATCCTGAGCTAGAGTTCTCAGGCCTGGACTAGTCCTCCACGAGGGAAACCAGGTTAAAATTGCTGTGTTTGCGTATGCTTTCTTGCTCTTCATTTACTTTTCGCATTTTACTCTGATTATTCATAGATCGTGAAAGAGTTAATTTTTAATTGGTTATTTTCTATAAACTCATTCCCCCCTCTAGAGTTGCCAAACTGTTCTTCAATTGGTATCAGAGCTCTGTTCTCTTTACAAGGATTTACATCCTAGAGCTGATCCATGGCAACCACACAATCCTTGATTTCCAATCACGGTGAAGGACAGTCCACTCATAGGCCTCCCTATTTGATGGAACTAACTACACGTATTGGAAAACAAGGATGAGTTTTTATCTCAAGTCTCTAGACTTCGACCTGTGGACAGTCGTCACTGACGGTTACAAAAAGCCCGCCAGGATAGTTGTCAACGGTGATCTCATTGAGAAATCACATGACAAATATTCTGACGAAGAGAAGAAACAGGCAAGTCTAGACGCAAGAGCTATTAATGCTTTATTCTGTACTATAGACAGGAATGAGTTTAACAGGGTATCCACATGCACCACATCCTACGAAGTATGGAAGCTTCTAGAAGTGACGCATGAAGGAACCACCCAAGTCAAGGAATCAAAAATCAGTCGTCTTACGCAAGAATACGAGGCGTTCAAGATGAAGCCAAACGAGACGATCACACAGATGTTCACAAGATTCCTCGACATCATCAACCCGCTATCTTCACTTGGAAAACAATATTCAAATCATGAGAAGATTCGCAAGTTGCTTAGGGGGCTACCAAAAATTTGGAACCCTAAGGTGACAGCCATCATAGAAGGGAACGATCTCACTACCATGTCAATGGAGACCTTGACGGGTAAGCTCATGACTCACGAGCTTGACCTCAAGGACTTCGAAGAGCTGCTCCGAAGACTAAGGAGATCGCTCTCAAAGCATCGACGAAGGGCTGAGCACGATGAGACTGAAGACGACAACTCGGATGACGAAGACTAAGCTCTCATGGTTCGTAACTTCAAGAAGTTCCTTCGCTTCAATAGAAGAAAGAAGGAACCACAAGAAGACGATGAAGAAGAGCCAACCTGCTATGGCTGCAAGAAGACTGGACACGTCCGAAAAGACTGTCCATTCTTGAAGAAGAGCAACCGCTATGAGAAGCCATACAAAAAGAACTCATCAAAGAAATATGCCAACACAAGCATTTGGCATGAAAGTGAAGCGAGTGACTCCGAGGAAGAAAAGGACTCTCCTCAAGATAAAGCAAATGTGTGCCTAATGGCAACTTCCAACAAGGTATCTAACGAAACTTTAGACGACTTCTCTTTTGATGAACTTGGCGATGCCTTCACTGATTTGCTCGATGATCACAAAAGTTCATCGGTAAATACAAACATGCCAAGGACAAAATCAAAAGTCTTGAAGACGAGATACAAAGAATTTCTTTACTTCTTGATAATGTTAGAGACACGTCACCCACTGATGACAAATGAAGTATCCAAGCTTAAAATAAGCTTACATGATGCTGAAGCACGTATTGAGCAACAAACTCAAGAAATCACTACACTCAACACGTTGCTTGCTGAAGAAAAGAGTAGACACAAGATTTCATGACTAAGATATATGGCTTAAATATTAAGGTTGATGAACTGCAAGCTGTGTCTAAGAGATTAGAAACCAAATTGGGTAAACAGGTTGTTCAACCTCAAACCCAATCACATGGGCACAACACCACTCATGCTAGTCAACCACGTCATCCTCATACAGCACATAACCATGCTTTTATATACACAAACTTCCATAAACCACGTGCATGTAAGAATACACCTCACCATACTGCACAAAGACACAACCAACATCACTCTACATATAGAAATATCATCATGCCATATAGACAAAATCATCATGTTATGCCACATAGACAAATCATCATACCATGCCACACCCACATGCCATGCCATATAGACAATATCAGCATGTCACACATCATAGACAATATCATCATGCTATGCCACATAGACACCATCACCATGCCACTCATTCCATGCATAATCATCATCACCATGCTACTCTGCACATCATGTCCATCCACATCCTGTTGCTTATAGATATTATTCTCATGCTCCTAGTATAAATAAAAATGCTATCTGTACCTACTGTGGATCACATGGACACATTTCACCACAATGTAGAGTTAGAAGACTGGTAGACAAAAAGATATATGTATGGTTTCGAAAACTAACTTTTCAGGACCCTCAAGAACATGGGTACCAAAGGTCACATCTACTCTTGATGTAGGTGGACCTTCTCTCCTCAACTGAGAGTAAGTGGATTCTCGATAGTGGATGCTCGCGACATATGACGGGAGACGCAAATCTTTTTGCATCACTATCGATGAAGAGAGAAGGATACGTATCCTTCGGTAACAATCTCAAAGGGCACATAATAGGTAATGGTATTATTAGTCATCCTCCCTCTCCTGTAATAAAGGATGTCTGCCTAGTGACCGAGTTAAAGCATAACCTGCTCAGCATTAGTCATCTTGCTGATCATGGATATGATATTAACTTTGGATAAAACAATTGCCTCATCTATGATAGGTCAACGGGAGACATTGTTTTTGAAGGGAAAAGAGAGGATAACATTTATATTTTCTATCATTCTATAGATACTAACAATGCAGGTAGATGTTTATATGCCCACAAAGATGAACGATTACTTTGGCACCAGCGTCTTGGTCATGCCAATATGGATACTATATCCAGGTTATCAACCAAGAAGCTAGTGAGAGGATTGCCCGACATCACATTCAAAAAGGACACGGTATGTGTCGAATGTGAATTAAACAAGGCAACCAAATCCTTATTTCATTACATCAACTCTGTAAGTACTACTAGACCCCTGCAACTACTTCATATGGATTTATTTGGTCCTAGTAGAATAGCTAGTCTTGGTGGCAAGCTTTATGCATTTGTTATTGTTGATGATTTTTCAAGATTTACTTGGGTTTTCTTTCTCGCAAATAAGAGCGATGCTATTTCTGTTTTCAAAGTTTTTGTAAAGAATGTTCAAAACGAAAAAGGCTACATGATTACTCGAATCCGAAGTGATCATGGAGGCAAATTCGTAAATTATGATTTTGAAATTTTTTGTAATGCAAATGGTTTTGATCATGAATTTTCTTGTCCAAGAACTCCTCAACAAAATGGTGTTGTGGAGCGGAAGAATAGGACTCTCGGCGATATGGCTAGAGTCATGTTGAATAAATTTCACTTCCGAAATATTTCTGGGCAGAAGCTGTCAGTACAGCATGCCACATTTTGAATAGGGTGCTTATTCGTCCCATTACGAAGAAAACACCCTATGAGCTTTGGTTTGGGAGAACCCCCAATGTTTTTTATTTAATTTTGGATGTAGATGTTTTATCCTTAACACCGAAGACAACTTAGGCAAATTTGATGCCAAAGCTGACGATGGTATTTTCCTTGGTTATGCCGCCAAGAGTAAGGGATATAAAGTCTTTAATAAACGCTCACTAATTGTGGAAGAGTCAACAAATGTGACTTTGATGAAGATAACAGTGCAGCAAGTACTCTTGATGATGACGTGAGCCATCAACTTCTACTCCAATGAATACTTCTACCGAAACAAATTCTCTGGAGGGCTTGCCAAAGAAATTCTCTTTCAAGCCTTCTCATCCAGAAAATTTAGTGATAGGTGAAGTTTCACGTGGAGTAACTACCAGATCATCACTAAGAGACTCTATTGCTGGCACTGCCTTTATTTCACAAGTTGAGCCGAAAAACATTTCTGAAGCTTTTAATGATGAATTTTGGATTTCTGCTATACAAGAAGAACTCAACCAATTTGGGAGGAGCCAAGTGTGGGAACTAGTTCCTAGACCTGCTAATCACTCGATAATTGGTACTAAATGGGTGTTTAGAAACAAAGTAAATGAAGATGGTTCAGTCACACGCAACAAAGCTCGTCTAGTAGCTCAAGGATACAACCAAGAGGAAGGTATCGACTACGATGAGACGTATGCTCCTGTAGCTAGACTAGAATCCATTCGGATGCTTTGTGCATTTGCAAATTATCAAAATTTCAAATTATTTCAAATGGATGTGAAAAGTGTTTTCTTGAATGGTTTTATTAAGGAGGAAGTTTATGTCAAACAACCTCCTGGCTTTGAAAATCACAAATTTTCCGACCACGTGTTCAAGCTGAAGAAAGCGCTTTATGGCCTCAAACAAGCCCCCAGAGCTTGGTATGAAAGGCTAAGCAGTTTCTTGCTTGAGAAAGGTTTTTCAAAAGGGAAAATTGACACTACACTTTTATAAAATCTTTTAAAGACACTATTCTATTAATTCAAATTTATGTTGATGATATCATTTTTGGTTCTACTGATGAAACCCTCTGTCAAGAATTTGCCAAGTGTATGCAGACAGAATTTGAGATGAGCATGATGGGAGAACTCAACTACTTTCTTGGTCTGCAAGTGAAACAAATGGCTAATGGAACTTTCATCTGTCAGTCGAAGTATATAAAGGATATGCTGAAGAAGTTCTATCTTGACAACGTCAAACCAATCAGCACTCCAATGGCTACTTCAACCAAACTAGAACCATATGAGAGTGGCAAAACCCGTTGATCAACGTAAGTATCGAGGTATGATAGGCAGCTTACTTTATTTAACTGCTAGTCGCCCCGATATCATGTTTAGTGTTTGCCTATGTGCTAGATATCAAGCAAATCCTAAGGAATCATACTTGACCGCAGTTAAGCGTATCTTTCGATACCTTAAGGGTACGGTTACAGTGGGCCTATGGTATCCCAAGTCAACATCATTTGACCTCATTGGTTACTCTGATGCTGACTTCGCTGGGTGCAAGGTCGACCGTAAAAGTACGAGCGGCACGTGTCATTTATTAGGAAAGGCTTTAGTCTCTTGGTTTAGCAAGAAACAGAATTCTGTCACACTATCCACAACAGAAGCTAAATACATTGCAGCTGGGCATTGTTGTGCACAAATTCTGTGGATGAAGCAAACCCTTGAAGACTATAATCTATCTTTTATGCATATTCCTATATTCTGTGACAATACTAGTGCTATTAACTTGACTAAGAACCCTATCTGTCACTCACGCACAAAACACATTGAGATTAGATACCACTTTTTGCGTGATCATCAGCAAACTGGCACGATTAACTTAGAGTTTATTGACACTGATCATCAGCTAGCAGATTTCTTTACTAAGCCATTATCCGAAGAGCGTTTCAATTTCCTTTGTCGTGAACTTGGAATTTTAGATAAAGCTGTCATAAATTGAAACTCACCTGCGTAAATATCGATTATATTATGATTCTCTTACGATGAACTTGCTATGGGTACAAGCCGAAAGGGCCCTTCTGACAACAAGCGTAAAAGCCTAAGCGACACGGTGCACTAGTCCTCAGGACTACCGCTAGCTAAGATCCGGCCCCTGCAGCTAACCCATGGCAAATTCAAACTATTGAATTATAATATATTTCCTTGTTTATTATATGGTTCGTTCTGATTTATTATTGCCTACTTGATATTTTCTAAGTTCATTCTGATATTAGTATACCTCTCTATCTATTTGATTGATTTCATCAAGCTTTTATCCTCATTTCTAACTCCTTTTCAACACTTAACCACTTTTTCTATCTTCTAGCCCATTTTTCTGTTCTGGAATACTGATCCAGAACTCGGGCCGAACTCTGCCCCTAACAGAGTTCGGGCCAAGTTCGGTCCCATTGTTCCAGCGTCGGGGACAGCCTCAGCCGTTTGATCATTTTCGATCGTACGGTCCAGATTCCCTCCGTCCAAAGAAAACCCTCTCTTTATTTTCGGGTTTTCATCTCTCTCCTTATTCTTTCCTTCTTCTCCACCTCTCCAAACTTTTTCCTACAAACCCTAACCCTAGTTTTCTATCAAGAGTGCTCCATTACTCCTCAAAATCAAGGGAAAGGGGTTTCTCATCATTCTCTTCCACTGTTTGTTGTTGATTTTAGGTATATCTCCTTCTTTCTCTCCATTTCAAGTTCTCTATTTTCTTGCAAATGGCTCCTCGCTTGTCCAATCGTGGGAAGAGGATCCGAACCGAGGGTGCTTCCTCTTCGAATCCTCCTCCTCCCATTGAGCAACCCATTGAACAACCACAACCCCATCATCCGTTGTTCAATCCAACTCCTTCCCGCGACCCTAATACTTATGACGACCGATTGTTTGTATCGCTAGATGCCTCCAACGAGTGGTTTAGCGACTTTCGGACTCGTCCGGTCTTCGCGGGACATCCCATTAATTTTACCGTTTTCTCACAATTTGAATCATTATTTCAAGATCTTTGCTTAAATGAGTTAGTGGCTTCAAACTTTGTTATTTATCGTAGCGCCATACAAATGTTCTATTATAACTTGACTCACGCTGCCACTCACATCTATTCCCGGGTTGCCGGTATTGATATTGCTTTTGATGCTTCTGAGTTGGGCGAGTATCTTGCACTTCAAGATCTCGATATTTGGGATAAGCTTGTGGAAGCTCGCCAATTCCAATATGTTGGTGAAACTTCTCTTGAAAGTTTCAAGGAGGAATTATGTGCTCCTAACATAAGTCCTCACAAGCTTATGGCCAAGCACCTCAACCCGTATTTCTATGAGCTTCATCGAATTATTTTCAACACTATCTTGCCAAAAGCTGGCTCCACCGATGAAGTTACATACTTTGAGATCTCTGCTTTGTATCACCTTATTATCGTATCCCCTTCAATCTTCCACGGACAATGATGGACTGGATGATAAACTGTAGGAAGAAACCAAGAGCCTTGGTTTATCCTTTATACCTTCCTATGGTTTTTCGTGCGTTCATTATTCCTATTCATGACTGTCAGTTCTTGTCTGCTCCTGCTTTCCTGTCCAAGGCACGACGCCTTCAGGCAGTTGTTGCTTCTCCTGACACTTCTGAGCATTCTGATGAGGAGCCCGACGCCCCTCCACTTGGACAGGATGCACCTCCTCCTCCTGCTACTCTTGACTCCATTCAGACCATGCTCAGAGATCGTTTCGCATTGGAGGACGATCGCTGGACTCAGATGGACTATCAGACTACCCTGCAAATGAGTCCTCTCAGCAACTCGCTGCACGATATCCGGTATTCCATGTCTCGTCACCCCTCTATGCCCATTTCCATGGAGCGGGATCCTGGTCGCGCTGGATATCGCATTGACGACCCCTGGGTCATGCGTTACCTGGATCCGGATGCTGCTATCGTGGACCCCAGCCGTTCATTCACTGATCATTCAGACTCTGCTGGGCCTTCTCGTGCTCCGTGATGGAGATTGGCTACTATCTGCTGCTGCTGCTGATGATGATCTTAGTTGATGCTTTTTGATTTCTAGTTATTTAGTTTGTTTCTGGATTTATGTACTTGGATGTTCTAAAACTCTGGTTGTGTGTGATGACTTTTTATGCTTATCGTAGTTTTATATTTTATGCTAGTGACTCATTTTGATTATTCATATACTGTTTCTGCTCTGCTTGGTGTGGTTGCATCACTATTAATTGTCTATACTGCAGTTTCTATGCTATTCATTCATCTGCAGTCTATATTGCTAAATGCCAAAAGGGGGAGAACTATGTATATTCTGGATATATTTGTTTCTTTCGTATATCTGTGCTTGTTTGTGTTTTTTGGAGATATTATTTATCAGGCCAACAGGTTCAATACATTATTTACGGGGGAGCTATTGCTTCTGGCTCAGCACCGTTCACTGATTACGGGGGAGCTATTATTTCTAGCTCGGCATCGATTATGGGGGAGCTATGTGGCTATAATCAACTGTGTCCAGGTATGAATGTTGAATATATATATATTATTTTGCCAATTATCAATATGGGGGAGATTGTTGACACAAAGTCACAGTCAACCAAATATTGACAACATTGACTAAATAATATCTGTAATAATTCAATACGACACACGACGTCTGCATTAAGCTCAAGACAGACAACAGCTCTGCCTCCACTTTTCAGTTAAATTCGAGTCTGTATTTTACACTTTCTTTGAGTCTAGACTAATGTAATCTGAGTCATGCTGAGCTCTTGAAACTTAGACTATAGCCTACCCAATAATCCCAAGCTCCACCAAACCAGAAATTGCCCAATGGTCCCCTTAGAACCACTCTATGCTCTGGAGACAGAGTTCGGGCCGAACTCTGCCTCCATACAGAGTTCGGGCCGAACTCTGTCCCCTAGAAATCAGGAACCCTAATTTTAGGGTTAGCTGGTTGCTAGTTGTCCAACGGCCAAATATTTGAATTTTCCTACCCGAATTCTGGCCGAATTCTGCCTATAAAAACACTATAAATAGGGCATGAATTCTCTCATTTTAAATCATCCAATCATCTCTTCTCTTCTCTCTTATAGCTCAAATAAGCCATACCCTTCCCATCTACTAGCCACAAGCCTCCTAAGTCTCGAGTGCTCAGCATCTCTCAGTTAGGATTCTTGTGCAAGAGTTGAAGAAGTCGCTTGGACAATTTCAAGCAAATCGCCACTGCGATCCTCTGTAAGAAGTTGACGTGCTCTTCTGAAGTAAAGGCACGGGTTGTAAACTACTATTTCACAAATAGTAGATTTAATCCTGAGCTAGATTTCTCAGGCCTGGACTAGTCCTCCACGAGGAAAACCAGGTTAAAATCGCTGTGTTTGCGTATGCTTTCTTGCTCTTCATTTACTTTCCGCATTTTACTCTGATTATTCATAGATCGTGAAAGAGTTAATTTTTAATTGGTTATTTTCTATATAAACTCTATTCACCCCCCTCTAGAGTTGCCAAACTGTTCTTCACAGCGGGCCCAGGCAGAGGCGTCGCAGCGCCAGTCGGAGGCATCATACCGTCAGATCGAGATGCTGAGGCAGAGTATGGAGAACTCGCATCAGCTTGCCCTGGCAGCAGTAGAAAGAGTGGCACCGGGTACGGTACATGGCCCTACTGGCCAGTAGCCGTACCAGCAGTAGTCCAGGTCGGGGACAGTATTGGACTTCAAGAAGATGAGCTCCTGGGACTTCACAGGCACGGAGGGCATCCTCTATGCAGACGATTGGCTAGAGGATGTGCAGCGGAGCATGGAGCTGGCAGAGCGTCCTAGAGCACTTTGGGTTTCGGCCGCAGCCAGCCGATTCTTCGATATTGCGATGACATGATACCGCACGGATCCTCGTGCGTCGGTGAGAGGGGTGACTTGGAAGAACTTCCGGAGGCTCTTCAAGGAGAAGTTCTTCCCGGACGTGGCTCTTACAACATTGGAGGGCCAGTTCGTTGGTCTAGTACAGGAGAAGTCGTCGGTGGACGAGTATGCAGCTGAGTTCTTCCGCCTTAGCAGGTTCGCTCCCGATATGATCCAGGATGAAGGGAAGAAGGCTCGTAAGTTCCGCAGGGGACTTATTCATACAGTGCGCACCCGCACCTCGGGTCGCCGTGATGCGACGTTAAATCAGATATTGATAGACGCACATATCGCAGAGGAGGACTTCGGCCTCAAGCCGAAGAGGATCGGAGATACTATGGGGGCGAGTTCCAGTGCGGGACCGGCCAAGCGCCCCCACATTCAGCAGCAGCAGCAGAGGCCGTTTCAGCAGCAGCCTCTGTTGCATATTCAGCAGGCACCGGCGCGAGCCCAGCAGCATCAGGGTCATGGCCAGAGGCAGACCCAGCAGTGTGCTTTCTGTGGAAAGACGGGGCACAACAGAGACGTATGCCGGAGGAGGTTTGGCACTTGCCTATTCTGCGGAGGGACCGACCACCAGCTGAAGGGCTTCCCTGCTCGGGCAGCCAAGGGAGGCCAGGACAGGGTGCAGCCGGCTAGAGGACCAGCGGTTCAGCAGAGGGGTCCTCCACTTTAGACCCAGCAGCAGCGTTTTGTCCAGCACCAGAGGGGAGCACCCGCGGGCAGGGTGTTCGCTTTGGCAGCAGAGGAGGAGGCAGAGCCCGTGGGAGATGTTGTAGCAGGTCATGTTCTCCTAGATTCTTTCCCTGCTTTCGCCTTATTTGATTCTGGGGTGACCCATAGTTTTGTGTCTGTTTTTTTTGCTCTGAGACACAATATCATTGCTGAATATATGGGTAGGACTTGCAAGATTATGACTGGGGGAGGTATTATCCTGGTTAATAATATTTGCAAGGGACGGAGAGTCACTCTGAGAGGCCGGGACTTGAGTGCGTGTCTGCTCGTAATGCCCCTACCGAGGTACGATATGGTACTCGGTATGGATTGGTTGAGCATGCACCATGCTAGCATTGATTGTAGAGCAGGCAGAGTTCTTTTTAGGACACCGGGTGAACCAGAGATCGAGTTTGCTCGAGGAGCAGCGGAGCCGGAGGCTGGATTCTGTGGAGCTTTGTTGGCGGGGCAGGATTTGCCACATTCGTTGATTGCTGAGTTCTCAGATGTCTTTCCCGAGGAGTTGCCGGGGATGCCGCCAGACAGGAACATTGAGTTCACTATAGACTTGGTGCCGGGCACCGAGCCCATCTCACAGCATGTCTATAGGATGAACAACAGCGAGTTGATAGAACTGAAGAAGCAAGTCGACGAGCTGCAGGACAAGGGGTTCATCAGATCCAGTTCTTCGTCCTGGGGAGCGCCAGTCCTGTTCGTGCCGAAGAAGGACGGTATGTCCCGCATGTGCATTGATTACCGGACGCTCAACAACCTCACTATCAAGAATAGGTACCCTTTGCCGAGGATCGACGACTTGTTCGATCAGCTGAGTGGGGCAAAGGTCTTTTCAAAGATAGACTTGAGGTTCGAGTATCACCAGCTGAAGGTGAGGTGGGATGACATTCCCAAGACGACATTTCGGACTCGGTACGGCCAGTACGAGTTTACAGTGATGCCATTTGGGTTGACCAATGCTCCCGCGGTGTTCATGAACTTGATGAACAAGGTATTCCATCAGTACCTTGACAAGTTCGTGGTGGTCTTCATAGACGATATCTTGATCTATTCGAAGACGCAGGAGGAGCATGAGAAGCACTTGAGAGTTGTGTTAGAGACTCTGAGGAGGGAGCAACTCTACGAGAAGCTTTCGAAGTGTGAGTTCTTCTTAGACCAGGTGGAGTTCCTAGGTCATGTTGTGACCGAGCACGGGATTTTAGTAGACCAGAGGAAGATTTCGGCAGTGGAGACTTGGTCTACGCCCAGTTCAGTTGCCGAGGTTCGGAGCTTTTTGGGTTTGGCTGGCTATTATCGGAAGTTCGTCCAGGACTTCTTGCGGATTGCAGAGCCGATGACTAAACTCACCAGGAAGGACGTGGAGTTCGTCTGGACTGTTGAGTGTCAGGCTGTATTCGATGAGCTGAAGAGGAGGTTGACTTCAGCTCCGATCCTGACTTTGCCATCTGGGTTAGGAGGGTTCTCGATCTTCAGCGATGCTTCCGGGAAGGGTTTAGGGTGTGTTCTTCAGCAGCACGGGAAGGTGATTGCCTATGCATCCAGGCAGTTGCGTCCTCATGAGAAGAACTATCCTACTCATGATCTAGAGTTGGCCGCGGTTATTTTTGCTTTGAAGTTATGGAAGCATTACCTGTACGGAGAGCGAGTTGAAATCTTCACAGATCACAAGAGCTTGAAGTACGTGTTCACTCAGAAGGAGTTGAACATGCGGCAGAGGCGGTGGTTAGAGCTGATGATGGACTTCGATATATCCTTGCAGTACCATCCGGGGAAGGCCAACGTAGTTGCAGATGCCTTGAGCAGGTATCCAGTTGCTATGTTCTTGACGACAGATCGTCACTTGTTGGCCGACCTGGATAGTTTGGGTATCGAGGTCATCATTCCGGGCATGGAGATCCAGATGTGGGGTTTGCAGATTCAGTCTGAGCTGATGGATAGAGTCAGGTCAGCACAGTATGATGATGTTGCCCTGAGGAGCATCAGGGAGCAGGTGAGGATGGACTTGCTTGACGATTTCTCTGTAGCCGAAGACGGGTCGTTGCGGCATGGCACTAGGCTGTGCATTCTGCGTGGAGAGCTTCGGGAGGAGGTTCTTCAGGAGGCACATCGCTCTCAGTATTCTATGCATCCTGGAGCCAACAAGATGTATAGGGACCTGAGAGAGCACGTATGGTGGTATGGCATGAAGTGCGAGGTAGCTCAGTTTGTATCTCGTTGTCTTGTGTGTCAGCAGGTGAAGGCCGAGAGACAGAGACCAGGTGGATTGCTACAGCCACTACCCATTCCCGAGTGGAAGTGGGAGCACATCACCATGGACTTTGTATCTGGACTTCCACGGTCGCCAGGAGGGAAGGACGCGGTTTGGATCATAGTTGATAGATTGACCAAATCGGCCCACTTTTTGCCTTTCAAAGTGGGTTTGTCTACGGAGAGGTTGGCTGAGCTGTATGTTCGTCAGATCGTGAGATTGCACGGAGTTCCGGTAAGCATAGTTTCAGATCGGGATAGCCGATTCACTTTCCACTTATGGAGGAGTTTGTAGGCTAGCTTGGGCACCTCGCTCAAGTTTAGTGCTGCTTATCATCCTCAGACAGACGGGCAGTCGGAGAGGACCATCCAGACCTTGGAGGATATGCTTCGCACATGTGTGCTAGATATCGGGGGTTCTTGGGAGGACCATCTTCACCTGGTAGAGTTTTCTTACAACAACAGCTACCAGGCCAGTATAGAGATGTCACCATTTGAGGCTCTATATGGACGGAGATGTCGTACTCCCTTGTCTTGGGACGATGTTGGCGAGCGGGCGCTTCTTGGGCCGGAGATGGTTGTGGAAGCGGCCGAGAAGGTCAGATTGATTAGAGACAGACTTCGGGTGGCTCAGGATAGGCAGCGACATTGGGCCGATAGTCACCGAAGACCGTTAGAGTTTGAGGTTAGTTTCAATTCTTGTCGTGTTTGTTGTGATTGTTTGTTAGTTGTGTGTTGAGTTTTTGTCATGTGTCTAGGTTGGTGACATGGTATTTCTAAGGATATCCCCGATACGTGGTACTATTCGCTTTGGCGGCGGTGGGAAGCTCAGTCCGCGCTACATCGGACCTTTCACCATCTTAGAGAGGATCGGTACAGTAGCCTACCGACTAGACTTGCCTACCAGGCTCGAGGGAGTGCACAACGTGTTTCATGTATCTCAGCTGAGGCGGTACGTGGCAGATCCTAGCCATGTATTGGACCATTCAGCGATACAGGTGGGACCTACTCTCAGCTATCTAGAACAGCCGGTGGAGATTCTGGATCGCAGGAAGAAGGTGCTCCGGAACCAGGTCATACCCTTGGTTCGGGTTGCATGGAGACATCACTCTCCAGGTGAGTCTACCTGGAAGAGGGAGGACGACATGCGGGAGCGTTTCCCTTATCTTTTCGTGCCCTGAGGTATAAATCTATTTCCTTTATTTCTGTTTGTGATTTCCTGTGCTTGTTGTCTTCAATTTCGAGGACGAAATTTTTTTTAAGGTGGATAGACTTGTCACCCTCACTTTTTCCAGTTAGGGGTAAAATGGTAATTTTCTATTTTATAATATTTTTAGGAATTTTATTTCATGAATATTATTATTTAATTATTATAGGAGTCGGGTTCGAATTTTATCGCATTCCGAGTTAATTCGGGACCCCGGTGAATTTCGACTTGAGCTTTAATTAGCATGTTAGCTAACCATGGCCCACCACACTAAACTTTAGGGTTTAAGAGTTTGGACTAGTCCCCCATGAGTAATTTAGTTTAATTATGATTTTTAATTATTTTTAGCAACTTCCTAAACCAATTTTGGATTTAATTAACATTAGGCTTAGGGAGGGGCAAACTTGTAATTACAAGTGCCCCTCACCCACCATGCCTTGGCCGGCCATGAATAGCCCCCCCCCCCCCCCCTCTCTCTTTCCTTCACCACCAAGTAACTTCTCCATCTTCATTTCTTTCTTTCTTCCAAGCTTCTTTCAAGAGAGAACCCATTATTAGGTATACTTTTAATTCTCAATCCATTTCTCTTTTGCATTCATGTCCCACACAATAAATGGAGAGGAGCTCATTCTCCACCATTTGCCCACAAATTTGTAGGTTTTTCCTAGAAAAATAAATTGAGGATTTATTATGGTTTAATCCTTAGAGAGTGGTATATATATATATATATATATATATATATATATATATATATATATATATATATATATATGTGTGTGTGTGTGTGTGTGTGTGTGTGTGTGTGTGTGTGTGTGTTTGTGTTGTTGGGACGAGCACGGATACTTTAATAAAGGAGACCACCATGCTGTCAGGAACCTCTCACTCGATCTCTACACCAAAGATGTTCACTTGAGCTCCGGGACAAAGTTTTGGCTCGGAGCAAGAATCTGTGGACGGAGCACATCCACCATGCTGTCAGAAAAAATTAGTAATGGTGAGAGACCCATCTGAGTAGGACGTATACTTTGATAATATCTCCTCCAACACTCGATCCTACTACTGATATAATTCTTGTAAAGGTGATCTCTGAGAGTATACGTCCCTCTCAGATGGATCTCTCAGATTATCCTCTCCGGTTGGGTTGTGTTCTGAGCCATCCGTTCTCACAGAGGGTCCTATTTTGGATTCTATATTTTGTATTTTGGTTTCTGTATTTTGTATTTTGGTTTCTGTATTTTGTATTTTGGTTTCTGTATTTTGTATTTTGGTTTCTGTATTTTGTATTTTGTATTTTGTATTTTGGATTCTATATTTTGTATTTTGGTTTCTGTATTTTGGCTCCAGCTTCATTTGCATTAATCTACGGTACGACATGGTGATCAGGATATAGTCCCTGCAGCCATTCGACTGGCGAGACAGAAACTATGTAGCCGTAGATAAAGTTGACTGTCCTCCGACCCTCATCCCTCGGCAATGATGATACGACAACCTATCAGAATCCTCGACTCTCTTTCGCTTCTTGGATATTGACCCAGCTTCCAATCTCTCATTTCCCTCCGGGTCCACTCTACTCCCAATCTCTTCCTCTTTTATACACGGATCTACAGAATCAATACCATCCAAGGAAGGCAAAACTGAATCAGCATTATCTTCCGGATCGTCCTCATCAAGGCATAACGGGCTGCTCAGCGTGCCCAGCTTCTTCAACTTCTCGCTGGCTGCAGAGTCGAAATGGGAACGGATCCTCTTTGTTGGCCCGGAGCTCTGACTCGCACTTGTCGCTGCGCTACTGGTTTCCTCTCCTCCTCTGACGTGGGTCATAAGAAAAGAAATTTCGTACCTCTTCTTCTCTCGTTCGACTCGTATCGTCCTCTTCTTCGCCTATCTTTTCGCTCCCTATCTTGCAATCATCTGCTATCACCGCCGACTCATTCGACTCCTTCTTCGATGACTCCGAGAAGTTGGATAGCGTCACAGACGAGGAGGCTAGGCTCGAGTACAAGGTGGCAATGATGTTTATGTAAAGAAGAGGTACGAAATTTCTTCTCTTATGACCCGCGTCAGAGGAGGAGAGGAAACCGGTAGCGCGGCGACGAGTGCGAGTCAGATCTCCGGGCCGACAAAGAGGACCCATTCCCATTTCGACTCTGCAGCCAGCGAGAAGTTGAAGAAGCTGGACACGCTGAGCAGCCCGTTATGCCTTGATGAGGACGATCCGGAAGACAATGTTGATTCAGTTTTGCCTTCTCCTCTCCTCCACCATGGCTATGGACCCATCTGCTCCTCCCTACTTCCATTCTTCTTATTTGACTCTCTCAGGCACATATGATATCCAGCTCAAGTGTAGAGTCGGGGGAGAAGAAGTGGACAGGAAGAGGAGGGGGAAGCAGCACAGCCGACGGCATGACCCGGAGGAAGTATAGAGGTTTTCTTTAACATACGTAGGAGAACTATAAGGATATATCTTTTCACAATATGTCATCTTGTCAAAGACCCTTAATGTGACAACCATGTTACCGCGGTGTCGGAAGACTAACATGTCATAATTTTCTAAGCCGTGTGTTTTGACATAATCCTCCTAACTCTTTCCTCATATGTCGTAATCTTGCATTATTACATAGAACTGAAATCCGGTTGGAGGATTATGTCAAAACACACGGCTTAGAAAATTATGACATATTAGTCTTCCGACACCGCGGTAACATGGTTGTCACATTAAGGGTCTTTGACAAGGTGATATGTTATGAAAAGATATATCCTTATAGTTCTCCTACGTATGTTGAAGAAAACCTCTGTACTTCCTCCGGGTCATGCCGCCGGCTGTGCTGTTTCCCCCTCATCTTCCTGTCCACTTCTTCTCCCCCAACTCTACACTTGAGCTGGATATCATATGTGCCTGAGAGAGTCAAATAAGAAGAAGGGAAGTATGGAGGAGCAGATGGGTTCAGAGCCATGGTGGAGGAGATGAGAAGGAAGATGCTTGATCAGAACTTGAGGTGGAAAAGTTGTGACGTTGATTGCGCGAGAGAGGGAGAGGGTGGAAAAGTTCTTCTCCCCCGACTCTACACTTCAGGTGGATATCATATTTTGGTTTCTGTATTTTGGCTCCAGCTCCATTTGCATTAATCTACGGTACGACATCGTGATCAGGACATGGTCCCTGCAGCCATTCGACTGGCGAGGCAGAAACTATGTAGCCGTAGATAAAGTTGACTGTCCTCCGACCCTCATCTCTCGGCAATGATGATACGACAACCTATCACTATATCTTATATATATAGTAGTAGATGACGTCTTAGTATTACATTATGTGAGTTCATCTTGATTCTGTTACATTCTTCAGATACTACATACGATAAGAACATATACTACACCATATGTACAGAACATAGATGATTCACACTAATGTATGCTAGAATGAATTTTAGGTTGTATTCTGAGCCATTCGTTCCCATACTTGGCAATTAAGTTGTGGACCATTATGTTTGACATTATTGTTACAAATTTTCATATATCTGTGTTGATTGATGAGATTGTGTTTCAAACGTGTTCGTGATTGTGTGTATCTGTGTTGTTTGATACTGTGTTCGTGATACACACCGTTGTTACTGTAACAAATGGTGTGGGGGATGCTGCAAATGCTGCAGGGAATGCTGCAAATGTTGTTTTTTTTATTTTTTTTAATATTAGCGACGTTCAGCGACGATTATCGACGGTCAGCGACGACAAATACGTCACTACCAACATCGCTAACTGTGAGGAATATCGTCACTGATCGTCACTAAACGTCGGTACTGTAGTGACATAGAAAAGTCGCAGAACGTCGCCATATGGCTCTCAAGCCAGGTCAGCATCGATGCATGTCAAGTCGCTCAACGTCGCTAGATTTCGTCGGTAAATTATGACGTTTTATGTCGCTGGCAGTCGCTAAATTAGCGACGTGGACGCGTCGCTAAAGCTCGTCGCAATAGCGACGTATGGCGACGTTTTTTTGTTTAGCGACTAGGTTAATCCCGACTACTTGAAAACGTCGCTAAATACGTCGCTAATAGAAATTAGCGACGTATTTTTCCTTATTAGCGACGTCTTTACGCGTCGCTGAATTGACAGATTTTAGTAGTGTATGTTTTCCTAAATTGTTGTTTTCGACCTGCATGGGCCACCACTAAAAATATATCACGACCCGATCCCAAATTATTGGGTCGAACTGGATCATGCCCAGCCTGTACCGTTGTGAGACGGCGGCAGTAAGCTGTTCTATATGCAGGTATTCACAACAACATCTATACATTTGTCACAACTCAATATACGAAAATTTTAAAACTTTTATTCAACAATTGAAAAGTACAACTGGAAATGAAAGAACTGAAATAAACTGCTGAATTCAAAATTAACAAACTCTAAAACAACAAAACTAGAAAACTGGAAATGACTAGCTAAGTGGTCGGCTCGTCGGCCTCGGGTCCTGCGTCCTCCAAGGGGGACTCCGGAAACACCACAGGGTACAAAACTGGGTCATAGTAGCTATTGTACAATAGCTCAGCATCCTCAATGTCACCTAAAAATGTTGTCTCCAGTCAGGAGGGAGCAAGTACGAATATATATCTCATATTTCAAATAATAATGGAAAAGTGCAGGCTAAACAGTTAAAACAATATTTTCCAGCATTTTAACAATTAAAAATAATGTGATTTGAATGTGTAATCGTCTATGACCGGCTTGGGTTATACAATAGCGTCCTAGCGACGCGATACGGCTTATTCCCGTGTGTAAGAGGGATAAGCTCGCACAATATGCAATATGAGGGGTATTGGCCATAAACGTTACACTATTCCCCAAATCCCCACAATCAATATCAATCAGTATCTGAACCCTAGGAGAGGGTTCCGTGTAGCAATGTGGTTTAAAACATGCAGCTAGACAATTACTAAATAAAATACAAGAAAACATAACCGTAACTTGCCTCTGTTGATTGACTGGATCGGGAATGTCGGTACCGAGGAGGATGTCAGGTTCGTCTCCGAGATCCTACAGTCGAGAACATTGGCTTAGAACCATCATGAAACCATTCTAGGTGTGCTAGCACTACCAAAATTTGTCGATTTAGCGATGGCCATATCCGTCGCCCGTCCGTCGAAAATTTGTATTAGCCACCGATTACTGACGGGTCTTGGCCAAAATAATCCGTCGGCAATCAGCTCGTCGCTAATAACGGTCCGTCGCAACGTAGTCGTCAAGCGACGGAATAGCGACGGCTTTTCGACTTCACAATACGAAGCATTAGCGACGACTTTCCGACGGACTTTCGTCCATTTCAAGTATTAAATACTGAACTGTGTAGGCACTAGCGACGTAGTGGTCCGTCGGTAAACCGTCGTAATAGCGTATTAGAGTGTATCATTCCGTCGCTATTCCGTCGATCATCGTCGCTAACAAAGGATGGATTAGCGACGGCATATTGACGGATTATCCGTCGACCATGTTCTGAAAATGCTTGGCATTTCCAGAACCATGGCAACGGATGAGTCGTCGCTATTCCGTCGATCACCATCGCTAACAAATGACGGGTTAGCGACGGAATACTGACGGATTATCCATCGACCATGTTCTGGAAATGCTTGGTATTTCCAGAACCATGGCGACGGATACGTCGTCGCCATTCCGTCGAACTATATACCACCAGAACGTTGTCGACCGATATTCCGTCAACCACCCGTCGCTACCTGGAAATATTTTCAAATCTCCAGTTAGCGAAGGATATGACGTCGAACAGTAGTCGAAAAATGGAAATATCCATCGCTAACCGGCCACTAGTCCGTCGCTAAATGAGATATTTTTGAAAAAAAATTGCAATATTTTCCCTGTTCGCAAAAATATGCATACCAATATATAATGCACACCAATTATCCAACAATCACATAGACCAAATATGCACATACGAATTTAATGCACACCAATTATCCAATAATCATATAGACCAAACCAAATTAATATAAAATAGACATCAATTATCCTGAAGAGTAACCTAATATACGTCGTTATAATCCGATCATAGCACAAATATTCCAAAATTCCTACAAATATTCCAAAATTTCCATAAATATTCCAAAATTCTAAAACACATAGGAAAATCGACTTTGGCCTCAGCAAAGACCGCAAGTCAGACGATAAATCCTCACAGCCAGAGATCATAGTTGCGTTGAGGCATGTACCATTCTATCAGCCACTTTGCATACGAAAGCTCAATCTGGTTGAGATCTTCTGTAGGAACAGGAGGGTCGATCCCGATGCTACTACTCTCTGACGGTGGCTCCTCCTTAACGTCAACCTTGGGAGCAATATCTTCCCTGATGGTCATCGGTTCTTCCTTGACCTCGACCTTTGGTAATACCTCCTCCTTAACAGTCACCGGCTCTTGTTTGACGACGGGGACTTCCTCTGTGTCGACCTCCAAGGGTTTCTTGCCTCGGCCCCTTCCTCGACTAGCAGCACCACCTCGGCGAGTCCTAGGAGCTATCTCTCTGACAACAGAAATTTTCATATAGGGTAAAGAAATTTACTCAAATTATAAAAGTTGTGACGTTGGTTTTTTGCGTTCATCATCATTAGAGGGAGCAGCACTGGAAAAGTTGTGACGTTGGTAGCATGAGAGAGTAAAAATATGTATCACAAGACTAATAGAATTACTATGTAATCATGTACTCACCAATAACCGGATATAACTGGAGTCGTTGGGCCTATCGTGCAGTAATTGGTGGATCCGCTGGTATAGGCCGGATGTACTTAGTATCTAGTGTATCAGATTAGTATCGGTCTATCGGTTTGGTATAGGACGTATCAGATTGGTATTGGCCTTAACAAATTGGTATCGTCCTATATCCGATATGTACATGTATCGGCCGTACAGCTAGGATTCATATTGGCCTTATCGATTTGGTATCGGTCATATCCGATAGGTATCGGCCGTGTTGGATTAGTATAGGCCATTTCGGATTAGTATCGTGAAAGGTTTAGTAACAACTGTACTTGGATTTCTCTCTTCTCGAGCTAGAATACCATTGCAAGAGAGTCACCATATCATGATTGGCCAGTTACAGTAACATACATGCTTCCTTTTCCATCAGAAAAAAACGAGATTGAAAAGGAAGTATGTATGTTCTGTAACTGGCCAGCTACGCTCTCGTGACTCTCTTGCAATGGTAATCTAGCTCTAGAAGAGAGAAATCCAAGTACAGTTGTTACTAAACCTTCCACGATACTAATCCGAAATGGTCTATACTAATCCAACACAGCCGATACCTATCGGATATGACCGATACCAAATCGATAAGGCCAATATGAATCCTAGCTATACGGCCGATACATATCGGATAGGACGATACCAATTTGCTAAGACCAATACCAACCGATACGGCCCATACCAAAACGATAGATCGATACTAATCCAATACAGTCAATACTTATAAGTACCTATGGTCCAGAAGGTTGATCCACTAGTACATTCATGGACGATCAACGAAGTAACGATCCATTTCAATTTGGATGTGAAAATCTGTATCGTAAGACAAACTAAACATAATTATTTTTATTTCACATGCTTAATTGCCAAGTATGGGAACGAATGGCTCAGAACACAACCCAAAATTCATTCTAGCATACATTAGTGTGAATCATCTATGTTCTGTACATATGGTGTAGTATATGTTCTTATCGTGTCTAGTATCTGAAGAATGTAACAGAATCAAGATGAACTCACATAATGTAATACTAAGACATCATCTACTACTATATAAGATATAGTGATAGATTATCATATCATCATTGCCGAGGGATGAGGGTCGGAGGACAAATACCGCTCGAGTGAGCCAAAGGCATGCAGCCACTTCCCTCCCTCCATTCACCCTCTCCCTTTCTCATGCTATCAACGTCACAACTTTTCCACCTTAAGTTCTGATCAAGCATCTTCCTTCTCCTCTCCTCCACCATGGCTCTAGACCCATTTGCTCCTCCCTACTTCCCTTCTTCTTATTTGACTCTTTCAGCCACATATGACATCTACCTCAAGTGTAGAGTCGGGGGAGAAGAAGTGGACAGGAAGAGAAGGAGGAAGCAGCATAGCCGACGGCATAATCCAGAGGAAGTACAGAGGTTTTCTTCAACATCCGTAGGAGAACTATAAGGATATATCTTTTCACAACATATCACCTTGTCAAAGACCCTTAATGTGACAACCATGTTACCCGCGGCGTCGAAAGACTAACATGTCATAATTTTCTAAGCCGTGTGTTTTGACATAATCCTCCAAACTCTTTCCTGCTATGTAGTAATGCAAAGGAAAGAGTTTGGAGGATTATGTCAAAACACACGGCTTAGAAAATTATGACATGTTAGTCTTCCGACACCGCGGTAACATGATATTCACATTAAGGGTCTTTGACAAGGTGACATGTTGTGAAAAGATATATCCTTATAGTTCTCCTACGGATGTTGAAGAAAACATATGTACTTCCTCCGGATCATGCCGCCGGCTGTGCTGCTTCCCCCTCCTCTTCCTGCCCACTTCTTCTCATCCGACTCTACACTTGAGGTGGATATCATATGTGGCTGAGAGAGTCAAATAAGAAGAAGGGAAGTAGGAAGGAGCAGATGGGTCCAGAGCCATGGTGGAGGAGAGGAGAAGAAAGATGCTTGATCAGAACAGATGGCTGAGAACACAACCCAAAATTCATTCTAGCATACATTAGTGTGAATCATCTATGTTCTGTACATATGGTGTAGTATATGTTCTTATCGTATCTAGTATCTGAAGGATATAACAGAATCAAGATGAACTCACATAATGTAATACTAAAACATCATCTACTACTATATAAGATATAGTGATAGATTGTTGTATCATCATTGCCGAGGGATGAGGGTCGGAGGACAGTCAACTTTATCTACGGCTACATAGTTTCTGCCTCGCTAGTCGAATGGCTGCAGGGACTATGTCCTGATCACCATGTCGTACCGTAAATTAATGCAAATAGAGCTAGAAATATCCGTCGCTAACCGGCCACTAGTCCGTCGCTAACTGAGATTTTTTTGAAAAAAATTGCAGCACTTTCTCTGTTCACAAAAATATGCATAAACCAAACCAATATATAATGCACACCAATTATCTAACAATCACATAGACCAAATATATAATGCACACCAATTATCCAAGAATCACATAGACCAAATATGCACATACAAATTTAATGCAAACCAATTATCCAAGAATCATATAGACGAAACCAAATTAATATAAAATAGACATCAATTATCCTGAAGAGTAACCTAATATTCGTCGTTATAATTTAATTTATCTCCAAGTGTGAGAACGGATGGCTCAAAACACAACCCAAAATTCATTCTAGCATACATTAGTGTGAATCATCTATGTTCTGTACATATTGTGTAGTATATGTTCTTATCGTATCTAGTATCTGAAGAATGTAACAGAATCAAGATGAACTCACATAATGTAATACTAAAACATCATCTACTACTATATAAGATATAGTGATAGGTTGTCGTATCATCATTGCCGAGGGATGAGGGTCGGAGGACAGTCAACTTTATCTACGGCTACATAGTTTCTGCCTCGCCAGTCGAATGGCTGCAGGGACTATGTCCTGATCACCATGTCGTACCGTAGATTAATACAAATGGAGCTGGAGCCAAAATACAGAAACCAAAATACAAAATACATAATCCAATCCCTAGGTTCGTCGAAAATACAAAACACAGTTCTAATTTATATGTATTTTAAGTGTGAGAACGGATGGCTCAGAACACAACCCAACCGGAGAGGATACTCTGAGAGATCCATCTGAGTATGACGTATACTCTGAGAGATCACCTTTATAAGAATGATATCAGTAGTGGGATTAAGTGTTGGAGGAGATATTATCTGAGTATACGTCCTACTCAGATGTGTCTCTCATCGTTACTATTTTTTTCTGACAGCATGGTGGATGTGTTTCCTCAACAGATTCTTACTCCGAGCCAAAACTTTGCCCCGGAGCTCAAGTGGACATCCTTCGTGTAGAGTCGAGTGAGAGGTTTCTGATAGCATGGTGGTCTCCTTTGTCAAAGTATCCGTGCTCATACCGCCGCCCAGCCCCCGACGCCCCCGCCCCAAGCCCGCCGCCCCCGCTGCCCCTACGACACCGCAAGAGAGAGAGAAAGAGAAGAGAGTACGCCGATGCCGATCACCGAAGCCGCGGAAGAGAGAGAGAGAGAAAGAGAGAGCGAAGAGAGAGTGAATTTGGGGGGAATGCGAAAAGTTCCCTCCTCCGTTTCAATTTAAGTCTGGAATGTATATGTAGCGACGGACTAGCGACGAATTTTAATCCGTCGCCCGTTAGTCGCTATTTTTGATACTTGTCGACTGAATATCCGTCGCTACGTAGTCGAAGAATTGTCCCGCCAATTCTTCTCACAATTCCCGCCAAATAATCGACTGTATAGCGACGGCTGACTATCCGTCGCTATATCTCCGACGCCCTAGCGACGGATGTGCGACCTTTCTTCCTCCTAAAAATAAAATAAAAAATGTAACGGCTTGTCGTCGGTAATCCGTCGGCTAGTTGCCACAAAGCCGTCGCTAACGCCGAAGAAAAATTTCCGTCGCTAATTTACTATATTTTGGTAGTGTAGTTACAATCTCTAGAAGTAGACGCTGGTCAGGTTTTAAGTTTATTAATTAATCTACCGGAAATCGTCTAACGTCGTAATCTACGTTCATTATTTTTTTTAATTAAATAAGTCGGTTATTGATTAATTGGAAAATAGTAATTACCAGTTAATTTGGCAAAACTTTGTATTTTAAAATATATATATATAACTATATTTTCTTTTTAGTGATAAAATATGGACTTCGTTATCTTACCAATATTTTATTCAAGTTAATTTTATCGTGAAAAACCTTATTAATTTTATACAAAATAATTAATACCTAAATTATAATTACACGTCTAATAACGAAAACCAACTCAGAAAAGAAACTAAAAAAAAACTAAACTATACAATACAGGGTCACAGCAAAATAAAATAGAAAATTGGGCTTATGCCCTCTACAAATTTTTACATAAATTAATTAATCATCTAGGCGAGCTCTGAGTGCCGCGAACGGTCTAAACAGTAGGCCGAAGCCCTACACCAAAAATACTAACAGCAGTACCAGTTCTAAAAATAATTATAAATATAAATATAGTTGTAAAAATGCGTCTCAGACTTGGTCCCAATGTCATGTTGCTGGCTAGCGCCTCAACGTACAGGAACCCTGTAGCGTTTGCGCTTCTCCGAGGCTCATTCGACCGATATGGTCGTCGCCTAACTGATGATACAAAAATCCATGAAATCTGAAAACCAGTAAATCCATTCTATAAATCATTTGCAAGACCGGTTTTCTTTTGAAAATAGGTTTTACTTAAATTGCTAGTTTTTAATAGAAAAACCCTTTTTAAAAATATTTCCTAAAAATTTGGGCAGCATTTTCTCTATAATCGGGACAACCCAATTCTGGAAAAATACTAACCCAACATCTATGACTGTGCCCAAACCAGGGAACACCAAAATCCCACCAACAGTAATTATCCAACCCGAAAACACATCACAATTATATATAGCCAAAAACCACAGAATAATCCCAAAATAAATTCAAAAATCCCGAAATAAAGTTCGGGAAACCGAAAGCCACAGAACCGAATCATTCTGAAATAGGATTCAAAAATTCTGAAACTACATTCGCCTAAACCGAATCCCGTAACGGGATCGGGGACCGTATCATCATCGACACTAAAGTAGGGACACGGGGACACGAGATATACCTTGGGTTGCTCGGCTAGAGCTCTCAGATGATAATAAAGAGAATAAAAATCACGGTCAGCAGAAACTCTCGGAACAGCGTCCGAACAACAGCAACCTCGCGGGTCAGGGAGCGACGGGGCCGCGGGAAGCACGGAACACGAACAAGCAGGTCGGGAAACACAGAACAGCGCTGGATAGCGCTGTTGGAACAGCGGGGCGCGACGCAGGAGGCGCACGGAGACCGGGGCGGAGGCCGCCGGGGTGCTGGCCGGACCGATCTGGCCGGAGGAAGCGGCGCCGGGGTGGCCGGCGGGGCGCTGGCCGGGCACGGGTGCGGCCGGCGGGAACCGCGCGCGCGGCTAGGGCGCGGGAGGCGGGGCGCGGCCGGGTCGAAGGCGCTGGGGGTCGGCCGGAGTTGGGCACGGCCAGGAGGCGACGCCGGCGAAGATCGGGTTTGGTTTGATATAGAAGTGGTGGTGGTGGAGAGTTTGGTTAAGAAGAAAGAGAAAAGTATGTATGCTGGAGTAGTTCGTGAGTGGTGGGGGTGGAGTTTTTAATAAGGAAAAGGAGAGTGGGTTGAGGAGAGGTTATAGAAGGAGTGGGAGAAATGTAGGAAGAGAGTGGGTGATGTGGAGGGGAAAAAGGAGGAGCAGGAGGAAGAAAAGGTCGTGGGGACCAAGTCCATCAGCTGAGGGAACAATAGGTTTAGGACTTAGTTAGCTTTCTTCTTTTCTTTTTTTAAATTAATATATAATAATCAGGATTTTAAAAGAAGAAAAATAAGGACGGGTTCGAACTGAGTTGGGTTTCAGGAAAATGGGATCTGATTCGATTCCGGGGTCGGTGTCCGGACTCGGGGTCGGAGTCCAGACTCGGGATCGGGGACAGGGCCACAATCAAAAAACCCAATGATAATTTTAAAAACAATATCTTTTCCTAATTCTGACTAATAATAATAATAATAATAATAATAATAAACTAGAATTACGCTACAATCCAATAATTCATAAATTCTAAAATTCTGCGTTTCACATATGGCCGAGCGTATCAGAAGGACATCAACTGTTATTTGGGATGGGGCACATCGCAATGTATTTGAAGCTTTGGATCGAACATTTAGTGACTTAATAGATATTGCTCCTCTTTGGAGGAAAAGTTAATAGGAGGTGACTTTTGACAAGTTTTTCTCGTTGTCATAAATGGCACAAAATCAAAAATGATACAAACAAGTGTAGTTAAATCATCATTTTGGAAACATACTAAGATCCTTAACTCAACCAAGATATAACATCCATAAGTCATGTTGAGTTTTCAGAATTCTTGCTTCGTATTGGTAATGGTCAATAACCTGCATGCATTGATATAGGACAAGATACAGTTACCGTCATTATCATATTACAATGGGGGGACGAAGAGACCATCCATAAATTAATTTACAAAGTATTTCCAAATTTATGTGATAACATCAACAATCGAGACTACATAGTTGAAAGAGCAAGTATTTCTCCCTTTAATGAAGATGTTTAACGACAAAATCATTTGTATGTTTCTAGGTAAAGAAGAAATCGTATATTCATATGATTGAGTTGAGGATGATCCAAGGAATTTGTATCAGCAACAGTTTCTAAACTCGACATCACTAGGAGATTTTCCTCCACATAAACTGACTTTGAAAAAGGGTCGGATAATCCAGCTATTATGTTGCTAATAAATATTGACCCAAAAGTGAAATTATGCAATGGCACTAGGTTACTATGTTGTAGTTGTTATAACAATGTTGTTGATGCAGAAATCTTATCGGATAATTTGTTGGAACATAGTTTTTCTACCAAGAATTCCTTTAAAAATCGTTGAGAATTCTGGACTCCCATTTGAAATAATAACGAAGTAATTTCTAGTTAAATTGAGTTTTGCACTAAGAATAAAATATTATTGGATAAACAATACCAAATGTAGGTATTTATTTGTTCGATCATGTTTTTGGTCATGGACAACTGTATGTGGCTTTATCGCCAGGTGTTTTAAAAATATCCACAAGAGTATTAGTTAAGAATGAATCAATTCACAACGAGTATGGAGTATTTACGAAAAATGTTGTCTATCAAGAAGTTTTGCTCCCACAAAACTAATCACTTCAGATGTCTAAATAATTTTTAGCTACAATATAAGGTACCTGACTTATTTAATCTATTAATTAAAAAATTAATATTTTCTAAATTTTGTCACTACTTTTGATTCTATATAACTTCTTTACATTTTTCTTATTTATGTAGGATACATGATAATGTGGCACACAAATGTATGTTCAACTTCATAGCCACTAAGGATTTGTTTTGGCATTATTATTATTGTTTTTAAGAGAATGGTTTGGCATTCATTTGTTTTTCAGTAACTATATTTTTTATTTTTTCCACGAAAATTGGATAGCAAATTAAACGTGTGTGTATATATATAAAGCATAATATTTAGTGTGGATGAAAGCCAGAATGTGGTGTATGAAATTAAAAACTGAAAATTGCTGAGAAACCCAATTTCGGGGTGGGCTTTTATGAAATGTCCACCTGCTGGATGAGTTTTATGAAATACCCAGAATTATGTATTTTCACGTTAAATATTCCAAGATTTCCTTTTAGATGCCACCCGCTGGAAATTGCTATTTTATAATACCGAAACTACCCCTCCGCGCGAATTGGTCATCTATATGTATTTGAATTCAAAAAACTCAGATCTGGATAGCGATTTTCATCTTCTTCTTCTTCACGGGAAATCTGAATTCCAATGCTTTCATCTTCAGCAGAGATCGCAAAGATCGTTCGTAATTCGGTGTGCTTTTCTTCAGTCAAACTCAGATTATCGTTCGTCATCATCATCACCATCATCATCATCTTCATCGTGGAGACATTTGAAGTTTTTCGACGATTAGGTCAATTGTGGAGAGAAGATCTTTCTTCTTCTTTTCCATAAGAATTATCATCGTTTGAAAGAAGAACGAAACTCTTTATTCCTGACAAAATTTTTCTAAAAAAAATATTCTCCGTGTTAAAACCACGGAGAATGACCATTCTCCGTGCTAAAATGACGGAGAATGACTATTCTCCGTTTTAAAAAACCACGGAGAATGGCATTCTCCGTGTTAAAAACCACGGAGAATGACAATTTTCTATGGGTTTTAACACGGAGAATGCCATTCTCCGTGGTAAAGTGACGGAGAATGGCCATTCTCCGTCATTTTAGTACGGAGAATAGCTATTCTCCGTGGTTTTAACGCGAAGAATGGTTATTCTCCGTCTTTTTCAATACGGAGAATGACCATTCTCCTCCATGTTAACACGAGATTGGTTATTCTCCGTGTTAATATCACGAAGAATGACCATTCTCCCTGTCGAAAAAGACGAAGAATGACCATTCTTCATTGTAAAAAATGACGGAGAATGTCCATTCTCCGTGTAAAGATCACGGAGAATGATTATTATCCGTGTTAATATCACGGAGAATGACCATTCTCCATGGTAAAGTGACGGAGAATGGCCATTCTCCGTCATTTTAGTACGGAGAATAGCTATTCTCCGTGGTTTTAACACGGAGAATGGTCATTCTCCGTCTTTTTCAATACGGAGAATGACCATTCTCCTCCATGTTAACACGAGATTGGTCATTCTCTGTGTTAATATCATGGAGAATGATCATTCTCCGTGTCGAAAAAGACGGAGAATGACCATTCTCCGTTATAAAAAATGGCGGAGAACACGGAGAATGATTATTATCTGTGTTACTATCACGGAGAATGACCATTCTCCGTGATTTTACCACGGAGAATGGCAATTCTCCGTGGTTTTGACACGGATAATGACCATTCTCCATCATTTAGTACGGAGAATGGCTATTCTCCGTCATTTAGTACGAAGAATTACTATTCTCCCTGCGTTTTAACACTAGAAATGGCCATTCTTCGTGATTTTACCACGGAGAATGGCGAGTTGAAAGTTTGAAAAGCCATAACTTTTGACTTGGAGATCGAAACGAGGCCCGGTTTGTCGCAAAACGAGCGTATTTTCGAGGAGCCTGAAAGTAACGAATTTTTTCGTTAGACAGACTTTCGAAATTTCAGAATCGTAAAAAAATGATATTTTGACCTCCGTTTTGACATGGAAAGATTTTGGAGAAGAAAACCTAGATTCGAAAGTGAGCAGCGTATCGAAGAAGAGGAAGAATAGAAAGTGAGCAGCGTAACGAAGAAGATGAAGAATCGAAATCTTTTTTTTTGAAGAGTATGTTTCGCAGGTGTTTTGAATAAATTAGAAGGGTAAAAGGGTCATTTGGAACCCGCTTTGGATAAGTTTCTCTAATTCTGGGCACGCGATGAAAGTTTTTTTAGCGGTGGGTTTTTCATGAAACTGTTTTAGTTTTTGGGCATTTCATAAATTTCCCCAATTAAAAATAAGTACTTTTTTATTATACTGAATTTGTGGACAGGACTAGGAGTGAGTATTTGGTTAATTTTATTCAACCGAATCGTAATAGTCCAAACCGAATAAATTAAAATTCTAAAAATTCAAAACGGAACCGAACCTAATAATCGATTCGTTTTTTTTACTATTTCTATTATTTAATGGGTCCGATCAAAAGTTGGGACCGTTGTTACATTATATTAAAAGTTATAATTTTTATAGACACATTTATTGTATTAAAATTGCATCCAAAATTGAATTAGTTGTTAAATTGTCAAGGTTGAGCTTCACACACACACACACACACACACACACACACACACATATATATATATATATATATATATATATATATATATATATATATATATATATGCAAATGATCTCTAACCAAGTGGTTAAGAGAGATGCATGTGGTCCAAGTGGTCGGAGTCCGAGCCCTAGTGGAAGCGAGTTCGCCACAATTGCTCATTGCTTCAATATATATATAACACATTTGTTCTTCCAATGCGATGTATCATGGAGACTCTGGATGTCACAAGCTCATAAGTTGCAAATTATCAATGGGCAACCAAGGAGAATCGAGGAGATAATCGAGACTTTCCAGAGACTACGGAAAAATGGTAGCTTATGGTTCAAGGAGGCTAGAATCAGACTGGCCTCGGCAGTTTGGCATATTTGGAAAGAGCGAAATAGGCGGATATTTGAACACAGTATCACATTGGAGATTGGTGTTAGTCATAACATAGAAAATGATGTCAAAATGCTGATGGGGAATTAATTTCTGTATCATTGTATATGTACCTTTAATTTTTATTAATGGAATTACCTTCTTCCAACATATATATATATATATATATATATATATATATATATATATATATATATATATATATATATATATATATATAAGGGAGGTGAGGTGCCACCCTATGGAGGGTGGCTACATGTCACCCCCCAAATCGAAATCCCAATCAATTAATATTGAAATTGAATAATTTTTCTTTAATATTTTTAAAACCAAAATTTAATCATTTTTTGAAAACTAAACTGAATCTTTTGTTCGATCCAATTTTTTGTGAGAGACCGAATAATGCTCACCCGGGACAGGACTATTTTTTTGTTTTGTGTGGCTCATGAGGTCCAAAGTGGCGAGTGATCCAAAGACGGTTGCTGCAATGATGCGTGCATGGGATCCACGTACCACATCGGCCGAATAATAATGCGTCTTCTTTTGGACACCCAAGTAATCCCCACCACCAATTGTGTCAGTTTCACACCTTCTTATTCTTCTTCCTCCTCCTTCTTCTTCCTCCTCCTCCTCCTCCTAAAAGTAAAGTTGTAAGCTGATATATATAACAATATGGGTTCACATTCGAGGACAAGAAGCGAAGGCTGTGACAATGCTATAGTGACGCATGCAGCAAATGCTCCTGTCACTGCAGAACGCAAGCTCAACGTCGACCTTCAGAGCCAGCTTCCCAAGCCATGTAATTAATTCTCTCCTCCTCTTCTTCTTCTTCTTCTTCTTCTTCTTCTTCTTCTTCCTCTCTCTCTCTCTCTCTCTCTCTCTCTCTCTCTCTCCTCTTCTTCTTCTTCTTCTTCTTCTTCTTCCTCTCTCTCTCTCTCTCTCTCTCTCTCTCTCTCTCTCTCTATATATATATATATATATATATATATATATATATAATTTATACGGATTTTGGTAACTGTTGTTGTCGTTGTTTTAAAAACAAAGAACATTCCTCTTGGTGTTTAATTTTTTACTCACTTTCTTCTATGCACCAGGGGTACAACTAATTAACTCTACAAACCAGAAGGATATTCTTTGTTTTTAAAATAACCAAAACAGTTACCAAAATACGTACAAACCATAAGAGGGTACAACTAATTAACTCGATATATATATATATATATATATATATATATATATATATATATATATATATATATATATATAGAGAGAGAGAGAGAGAGAGGGGGGGAGAGAGAAAGGGAGGTGAGGTGCCACCTCACGGTGAGATGGTTATGTGTCATCCCCCATGCTATTATCATGCACTTGCACACTTTTCAAAATATGATGATAGTATTGAGGGTGACACATAGCCACCATATATAAAGTTGACTAGCAGAGACTGTAATGAGTGTAAGGCTACGTTTGGTAGGATATATGAAAAAAAAAATGGAAGGAAGTAGAAATTATAACTTTTTTATATATATGGAAAGGAAATATTATTTTCTTTTTTTGTGTTTGGTAGGAGGAATAAAAAAGTAACGAGAACATAGCATTATTATTTCCTACAATTTTTTTGTTTGATAGGAAAGAAAAGAGTAGAAAAAAAATAGAGTAAAAAAATATAAATTCTACCGTCAACTTTTTTTTTTGTACTATTTGATGTCATGAATAATTTTTAAATAATACTATTTATATGAAATATGATTGTTAATTAATAAAATATCCACTTTTTCCTCCATTTAGCTAGTGCTCTTTCGTGCTTAATTATATTTTATGTAACTTTTAATTCTTAGTTTTGTTAACAAAGGTTTGCTTGGGTACCCGAGTAATATGACTAATTAGGAAATCATTTTCTGAAATAAAACCTGTTTTTTCCTTAATTTGGGTGCTTCAGTGAGTTGCTAAGGTCCTTTCTCGAGTGAGTTGTCTGAGGTCCTGTCAATGACCTATCTTTTGTTCTTTGTATATATTTATATAAGGGATAGTTTAGCAAATACTCTTATCCCGAGTGTTGAAACTAACATATATTCTCAATATTTTAATAGAAATAATTTAGCAAATATTTTCATCCCAAATATTGAAACTAGCATATACCTCAGTATTTTTTTTATCTAACAAATATCCCCTATCCTATGTAAAATATGAAGAAAGAAAAATTTAAAAATAGGGGTATATCTTAAATTTTTATTATTCCATATCAAAAATGGAAGTATTTGTTAGATAAAAAAAAAATAGTGGTATATACTAGTTTCAACATTTAGATTGGGGGTATTTGCTAAATTATCCCTTTATATAATGAGATGCGGCGGGACACAAGAAGTGACGTCCAGTTAGACTTGTCCTCTTTTGGAGCATAACTTGTGTTCAAAGACTCTAGTTTACATAATTCTGCAGTAGTTCACACCAAGTAGCATTTCGTTACATTATTCATCAATACGAGAGTTTGTATATCCGTTGTCGAGAGTCGTACAAAAGTACAACATTACAAGTACACAAAGCTCCTCTCCGTTGGGAGACCAGCTGCGCTCGTAGACAGTGTTCCTTGGCGTCCACCGTTCCAGAATTTCGTTATGCCGTTGTGCCGGCACAAACATGCGTCGCGGTACAACACACGTGAATTTAAAACTATTTTTTCAACAATATCAGAAAGAAAGAAAAAATTAATTTACGTGAATTTACTAGTATAAGATAGTAGTTAAAAGAAGGGTTTTTTTTTTTCCATTACAGATGACACGATTCTTAACAGAGTAGTTAAATAGATAGATACAACTAGAGGTAAGTATAGACAAATTTGTATAAAGGTTTTTAAAAAGGATATACTTAGCACTGTATAGGATATTAATATATATTGCTAAGTAAATGCTAAGTAGTTGTTGTTGTATAATTTCTTATGCTGAAATCTTTACAAGAAAATAAGGAATGATCTCTCATCTTATCTTATGGAAATAAATACATTAATCTTTCTATGTTTCATGAGTATCACAGAAACTACTCCGATTTTTTAAACTAATCAAACGTATTATACCTCTATTTTGAAATTAATTACATGGATTACTCCTCTCCTTTAAAAAAACAAATTTAAACACAGGGGTAAAATAATAAGTATAAAATATATGGATAGTTAAGGTAAAATGTTTTATTTTATGTGTAATATATATGCATGTGTAAACTTAATTAATATTATATTTTTCGATGGTGTAGATCTTCCTCGGGCACTAGTGGCGGCTGATATAGACCATCCAAATGGAACAGAGAGGAGGAATCACCACAACATGAGTGTCCTCCAACAACACGTAGCATTCTTCGACAAGAACAATGATGGAATTGTTTACCCATGGGAGACTTACCAAGGTACGAGTAATTTATCAAAAAATATCACATTTTTATATTTTAAATGTTTAATTAAAAAAGAAAAGATACTTCAGTAAGGGTCTGCTTTGGCAATTGTACGGTAGCGGTTATGAGGTATTTTTATAGTATCGGTTATGAGCGGCTATGAGTGGTCCGATTTTTGATGTTTTTAAGTAGCGGCTCTAAACCAGTCTAATCCATGCTTGGTAATTTATTAACGAGCGGTTCTGAAAGATTTTTTACACCAATAAATTTAAATAGGGAAGGGTATTAGTAGTTAAAATTAATTTTTTTGTGAGAATATAAATGGAATAAAATAATAAAATCCCTCAAAACCCTTCGATGTGGGGTGTTTATATAGCCACCCAAAATTACATTACACCGGTTTGGACAGAATTTTTGAGCCGACCAAAACCGGTGCCTAAAGAAAAATTAACAAGCAAAGGTTTTCATAAACAGTCGGTTCAAAAATATCCCAAAACCGATGAAAACACGGTTACCAAGCAGACCCTAAAACCTCCTTTGGTTAGCCAAAAAGGAGAAGAAAAAAGAAAATCAAAAACCTTTTTTAGGGGGAGAGAGTCTCATCAAATTTACTTTTCATTATTTGGAAAGACTGAAAAATTTAGTGTCTTCCGGGTGAGGAAGTGAATCATTGGTACGAGAAGTGAATACTTGATGTTGGTGGAAAAATCATTTTCCTTCTCTCTCTTTTTTTTTAAATTAATTTTCTTTTATGTTTCTTTCACGGAAAATGAATAATTTATTTTTATTCATTCGGACCGTACATGGCATAAAGCTTGAGCCTAGACATTTGCATCCCGAAAGATGTCAGATTAATATAGACTCCGGAAAAAAAAAAAAAAAATTATTTTTGCAATGTCCGACGTTACGTACGAGATTTTGTATACGTTGTTTTAGATCCATTGTTACCGATTTTCACATACACGTCCATATTTTTTCTGTGGTTCGATTTCGAGACCGTCCGCCTAGATAAGGAGGCTATACCTCTCATCGCCGACCACAATAGCCAGTTGAGTCCGGTACTTTTATTCGACTTAAAGTTGCTTTCGAAATATGTAGTCCAGTAATTAAAGCATGTATTCGAATCATTTTTTGATAAAAAATATTATTTTAAAAAAAATATCTTCAAATGCTCAGCAATCACACTAGTAAAATTAGTAAGTAAATCAAGTGTGAGCGATCACATAGTGTACTTAGTATTGCCATGATATTTCAGGTTTTCGAGCAATAGGGTGTGGGGTTCCTTTATCCCTTGTCGCTTCTTTCGTCATCAACTTCGCCTTCACTCTTCTGACTCAACCGGTGAGACCTCTTTTCTTTTCTTTTCTTTTTTTGTAATTCAAATAGCCTATAAACTGTTTAGTCCTAATGTTTTTTATGTCAAAAAGTGCAAAAATAAGTAGGGGTGAGCATTATTTGGTTTTGGGCCGAGAATCCGATCCCAACCTAATAAGAGATTCGGTTTGATTTGAAGAAAAAAAATCGGTTCGATTTTGGTTATGAAAATACCGTTTTGTTATTCGATTTTTGTTTCGATTTTGGTCCAAAACTAAAAATCGAATAAGACTTATACAATTAGTAGATACCGTTAATTTTATACATATTTTATAATTAAAAATGTGTATATTTTAAAAATAATGTATGTGTTTAAAGTCCAACTTTGGTAATTCAACAACTAGTTCAATTTTGGATCCAGCTTTGAAATATGACAAACATATGTATAAAAATTAAACTTAATTGTAACTTAACACCCTCAACTATTTCAGTTTTTCAAACCCTAAACTTTGATATGCATCTAGTTGATACCATATAAAAAAAGACATGCCTATCCCTTTCCCCTCTTCCCTCCGCTTCTCAACCCCCCCCCCCCCCCCCCCCCCCCCCGCCCCCGTCGGCTGCACCCTGCTCCCCTCCCTCGGCTGTCGACCTCCCCTGTTGGCGCACCCCCCGCCCCGGCCACCCCCTCCCTCCGCTGAATACAACCCCTTGACACCCCCCTTTGCCGCTGCTGCACACGCGGAGAGAGGGGGGGGGGGGGGGGGTGCGGTCTGCAGGTGGCGGGGACGGAGGTAGTCGAAGGTTGGGTTGGGATGGAAAATGAGGGGTAGTTTTGTCTTTTTAAAAGTTTGGATATCAAACTAAAATATTAAATAGTTGACGGTATCAAGTTGTCGAGTAAAAAAAATTAGGGTATCATATTGAAAAAAATGGAATAGGTGAGGGTATCAAGTTGCAATTAGAGATGGCAACGGGGCGGGTTGGGGCCGGGGACCATATCCTCCATCCCCATCCCCGAGTAGTATTTGAATCCTCATCCCCATCCCCGTTCCCCGTCGGATTTTATTTTTTACCCCCATCCCCGTCACCGCTAAACAATGCATTCCCCGTCCCCATCCCCGTCCCCGTCCTAGCCTCATTAACACTTTCGGTGCCAAATTTTCTCGTCTCCGTCTTCCGTCCGTTAACAATTTTTTATGTACATTATAAGCTGAAAAATTTATTTTCGTTCCAAAAAAAAAGTACAAGGTATGTTAATAAAACATGGTTTTCATAACATATATACTAGATAGATCATGAATCATACCATTTCCAATGGGTTGCACATATGGATATGTATAAGTAATTAGGGTCGGAGATTTACAGGGGCGGGGAGTACTATACACATACCCGTCCCCGAATCCGACCGGAGAATTATTTTAATCCCCATCCCCGCTCCCATCTCCGTTTTTAAATCCCCAAACCCGTCCCCATCGGATAAAAAAATCGGGTCCCCGTCGGGTTGGGGGGGACATTGCCATCCCTAGTTGCAATTAAGCCTAAAAATAATAATTTTTAATATAATTTAACCACGATTTCAACTTTAGTTATGACGCATTAAACAATAAAAATAGTCCAATCGAACAAACTGAATTGATTATCGGTTTCGATTTGGTTAATTTCGATTCGATTTCGGTTTTGTATTTTTAAAATTTCAGTTTATTCGATTTTGACTTTTTCGATTCGATTACAACCGACCGACCAAACACTTCACCCCAAAAAATAAGTTCTTTCATGTTTGTATTAGATTTGCTACTTATGTAAAAAGTGATGTTATATGTACCTCAAAAAATCTCATACCTCCATGTTCCTCCACCATGTGGTACTCCCTTATTGTCCGAAGCAAATAGGAGAAGAGGTTGAGGGAAGACATGAGTAAATAGGAGAGGGCCACGTGACGTAGGGACATGGAAGAATAGAATTTATGATTTCAACCTCAAGAATATTGTTTGCTCATCTAATTAAATCAAAATGTTGTTGATTCTTGATACTTATATACAGGGATGGATACCTTCACCTCTCCTGCCGATATACATAAATAACATACATAAATGCAAGCATGGAAGTGATACCGAGAGTTACGATACCGAAGGAAGGTTTGTCACACACCTCTATTAATTATAATTTTAGTTTTTTTTTTTAAAAAAAGTTCCATAATATCACAAAAATTTGTTCTTTCTTGAAGGTTCGTGCCGTCAAAATTTGATGAAATATTCAGCAAATATGGGTTGACACGTCCTAACGCTCTGACGCTGGAGGAGTTGAAAACGATGCTTCAAGCCAATCACAACGCTGGTGACTTCTTAGGAAGGTCCGTTTCTATTGGCACTTCTTAATTATACTAGTAAATGCATGTACGTACTTTGCACGTATAATAAGAATATTATTCAATTATAATCAAATATTTCTTCTAACTCATGTGGTTAAGGTGCGAGTTATTTTTCTTGTTTGATTGAGTTCGATTTTTCATGTTGACAAATTTAAATTTTTTCAACAATTTTTTATACAATTTATTTAAAAAAAAAAGTAAAATGGACCGTGATATAATGACGGCTTAGACGGCTCAAAAGTGAGCCGTTTTGAAGCCTCATTATATAGTGTAAGATGTGGTTGCGTGCATGTCTAAGATTGTTTCTGAACATATGCAAATTGTACGATCGCACATGGTTCAAAAACTTAGAAGGTCCCAAATTTTTTAACATCCGTATATATTATTAATCATGATTATTTACGAACATGTGCAAGCTGTGCGATCACACGAGGTCCCCAAAAGTGAAAGATCCAAAAAAAAAAAATTTATCATTGAACAAATTACTAATGTAAAATCTTAACTTTTAGATTTAGGTCTCCCTATTTTTTAGAAACTACAGTAACATGGTCTTTATAATGTAAAAAAAATGCTCTTTTTTAGTGGTTAAAAAAATACTTGTTAGTATATGTACAAGACCATTAGAAAGTCAGATATGACACTATTATTAATGTAAAATCTTCATTTTTATATTTAGGCCTCCTTATTTTTATAAACTAAGGTAACATGACCCTTAGAATGTTATTTTTTTTAGAGTGGTTGAAAAAACTTCCCATTTTTATTATTTCTAGATGGGCCTTATAATGTCAGAAACGACCATATGTAAATGCTCGTTTGGGTGCATTATATGCAAGCCACGTAAAGATATATATAATATGTAAACAAACACTTAATTTGTAGGGGCGCAGCATGGACCGAGTGGCGCCTTCTGTACTCGCTGGGAAAAGATGAACAAGGTTTCTTGCACCGCGAAACCATAAGAGGCGTCTTCGATGGTAGCTTATTCGAGCAACTAGAGAAGAAGAGATCTTGCAAGAAAAAGAACAAGAAAAGTGAGTAGATAATAAAAGCGACGAGGAGAAAATAAATTATAGCAACAATTGAGGTGTTTTTTCAGTGTAATTTTGGGCTTAATTTTTTTTAATGTAAAATTTATTTTAATTACGAGGACAAAATTGTTTTTTTTATCTACAATGTTTAGATTTGTTCATTTGTTTACAATGTGTTCATTTTGTGCCCTCTGAATTCCATTACAATGATATTTGGTGTGATGCAAGTATGTGTGAAGTTCTACTTATTTTTGTTAGTGTGAAGTTACAGTCCATTTGTCTACTGACGTATGGTTCTATATAATTGAATATGTCATCATGTGACGTCATGGTAAAAGGTTGGACAATCTAATGGTTTCGGTCTTGGGCAACCCCCCTCCATAGGGCAACCCCCAGACCATTTAATTTTCTTAGGACCGGTCCAACAAAAAATCAAATTAAATATTTATCTTTCAATAAGGGTAAAGGACAACAAAAATTAGCTCCGACTAAGACAACCCAAACCGCGGGACCGGTCCTGCTTAGAACCATCTGAAGCATACACATACGTGTCGTGCTATGTATACGACTTGGGTCCATAACTTGAACATACAAGTTATGGATCAAAATATTAGTACCAAACCTAAGTGAGATAGAGTCCTTATGTAATATAGCTGTGTTTGATTGAGGTTTTTTTTTTCATGAATAATTTTTTCATCACAAACTTTTCACCAATTGTAATCTATGATAACGTATATTTTTCATAGAATTATTTTCCAAAGATCTATCATTTTCCATATTTTGTTTTAAAGTGTAAAATAAAACTGGCACAATCCATAGAAAAATATCAATTTTCATGGAATATAACTATTTTTTTATGAAAAATAATGACAATCAAACATCCAAATTAATTATGTAAAAATTATTCCATGATTTTTTTTTCTAGTAATATAATTGGGTGCGTTTGATTGCAAGGTGAAAAATATATGGAAAAGAAATTAATTTCATGGAATTATTTTTCTAGGAAAAAAAATTTCATGGAATTAAAAAGATTTTGATTGCAAGGTGGAAAATATGTGAAAAAGAAATTAATTCCATGGAATTATTTTCCTAGGAAAAAAATTTCATGAAATTTTAAAAATTTTCCATGGAAAACTTAATTTGGGTATTTGATTGCCATTATTTTCTACGGAAAATAGTTATTTTCCATGAAAAATGATATTTTTCTATGGATTGGACAAGTTTTATTTTCCACCATTTTAGAAGAAAATATGAAAAATGATAGTTTTTTGGAAAATAATTCCATGGAAAATATAAGCTACCAAACACTACAATTGGTGAAAAATTTGTGATGGAAATATTTTCCATGGAAAAAAAGCCCAATCAAACACAGCCTTAACGGAAAACTTAATTTGGGTGTTTGATTGCCATTATTTTCCATAAAAAATAGTTATTTTTCATGGAAAATGATATTTTTCTATGGGTTGGACAAATTTTATTTTCCACCATTTTAGATAAAAATATGGAAAATGATAGTTTTGAAAATAATTCTATGGAAAATATAAGCTATCAAACACTACATGTTGGTGGAAAATTTGTGATGGGAATATTTTTCATGGAAAAAAAAGCCCAATCAAACATATTTCCAATTTGTAATAACGCAGGAAAACCTTACAAGTTTTTTGGCTACATATTTAAATTTCAGATTTTAAAATAAGCCTGCGTTTGATTGGTCTTTTTTTTTTATGGAAAATATTTCCATTATAAATTTTCCACCAATTGTAGTGTTTGATAGCTTACAATTTCCATGAAATTATTTTTCAAAAAACTACCATTTTTCATATTTTCATCTAAAATGGTGGAAAATGAAACTTGTTCAACCAATAGAAAAATATTATTTTTCATGAAAAATAACTATTTTTCGTGAAAAATAATGACAACCAAACACCCAAATTAAGTTTTTCATTAAATTTTTTTAAAATTTCATAGATTTTTTTCCTAGAAAAATAATTTTATGAAATTAATTTATTTTCTACATATTTTTCAACTTCCAATCTAAAGCACCCATTATTTTATTTTATTATTTCAACGATGAGTTTTAATAACAATTTAGATGGTTCTTCTACATGTAATACATAAATGGGTCCGACTATACGCACCCCACCTATTTCTAAGTTGACCCCAATTTCTAAGTTTACCCCACTAATAGAAAACTAAACTGAACAAATTTCTAAGTCTACCCCAATTCTGGACAGAAATGCCCCTAACTCAAATGAAACATAACCCCACCCCAATCCACCATATCATTCAATTATTTCTAAGTCTACCCCAAACCCCAAACACACATTCAAACCCATCCCAACCTAACCCTAAAACTCTCCTCCTCCTCCTCCTCCACCCCATTTTCGAACCGAACTCTCCCATTTGTACGACGCTAAAATTTCGAACGAAAACGCAGAAATTTTTAGGGTTTCCATCGGCACTGTTCGACCCTGGTTCGTCGGACGGATGTCAAACTGTTCGGCTCACGACAGTCGAACTTTTCTACTCTGTTCGACAACATCCTGCCGAACAGTTTGTATTTGTTCGACCATCACAGGTCGAACAGTATGGATTTGTACGTTCGACCTGTGTATGTCGAACACTTTTAATATGTTCGACCTGTGTATGTCGAACAGTACGAATTTGTCCGACTCGTTCAGGTCGAACAGTTCGCGAATTTTTTTTTTTTTTCTAAATCGAAACAGCCCAATCACTACTCGGAACAAAAACATTAGTAGGGAGATCTTCTATCATTACTTTGGCCCTCCATTGTAATTTCTTTAAGCTTCAAATAATGTCTTCTAGGGTTTTTGGGTTTGAGGAAGATAGGTTGGGGTGTAGAGTTAGAAATAGAAAAAGGATAAATCAGTCATTTAACAATACAACTTAAGTTACTCAGAAAAGTTGGGGTCAACTTAGAAATAGGTGGGGGTGTGTATAGTCGGACCCTACATAAATACCTGTAAAAGATGTTATAAACCCTAACCATTAAGGATTTCGGGTTTTAAGTAGGAGTTTGGGTTCATTTGGAGCCTTTCCATGGCTACCATCCTCCACTTCCACTCGGCAAACCCACTCCTCTCCTCCTCAACTTTCTTCAGAGGAAGAGAAAATTTACTCTTCCCATCAAACCCTAATTCCCATCTCCGATGCGACCGCCGCCGCCGCCGGCTCCGCGGAGCGGTGTCGGCGAAGGCGGCGCTGGACTACTACGCCGTCCTGAACGTCGGCAGGGGCGCCAGCCTCCAGGAGATCAAGAACTCCTACAGAAATCTTGCCCGAAAGGTGAGTGTTTGTGTCGTGTCTGATGCGTCTCTTCTTCACGACACGGCACGGGCACGTCACCGGCACGGGACTGATTTTGGTGTGTCCTGCTTCTAGTTTGTAGTGTCCGATAGGTGTCCTACGCGGAGCTAGGGCTTCATGTGAATAATAATATGTTCGATTCTTAATGTAGATTTTTTTTTTTTTTTTGGGTTCTGTGTTACTGCAGTATCATCCGGATATGAACAAGAACCCCGGTGCGGAGGAGAAATTCAAAGAGATCAGTGCCGCATATGAGGTATCCTTTTGCTGCACGGACACAGATAGGACACGACACGGCAAAAGGACATCGCTAGACGGACACAGCACCTATTTAGGTGCGCGTCCTCTTGCATTTCGGAGTGTCTGTGGTGGGTCCATTACGCGTCCGACACGACACGACCCAGATTTTTGGAGTGTCCATGCTTTCTAGATTTTTCACTCAACCCCCTGCCGGAGAAGAAGGGAGTGTTGCATTAGGTAGCGGACAACAAACATAAAACATTGTCCTATCTCTATGAAGGCTTTCTTGTTGTATTTGCTATTTGACAAATATGATAATATCAACATTGGTTTGTTTACACACAGCACTTTTGTACTACCATGTTTTTGCTATCATCAGCATGTGTAGCTAACAGAGGCAGCCAAATGACACAATGCTATAACTTAAGCTTGTAGACGGCGCATGATTACTGCTTCTGCCACATGGCAACATGTGAAGCTAATCTTTTACATCTCCTTACTATTTTTCTTTATGCATTATTTTCTGTGAAATTGTGATGAAACATTCCTATAGGTTCTCTCAGATGATGAGAAAAGATCTTTATATGACCGCTTTGGTGAGGCAGGTTTACAGGGAGAATATGGCCATGATGATGGTTCACAGGGGGTAAGTACATACCTAAACTTCCCAACAATGCATTAAATTTTCTTGAGATCTAGCTGTAGTTTCTGATCAAGTAGGTAAGTCATTATGGTAATGTTAGACCTCCTCATCATATCCATTATTTGTAGAATACTAAGTCTAGCATTTTGCCCGCAAATTTGTAGATAGATCCTTCTGAAGTTTTTAATATGTTCTTCGGTGAGTCAAATGGGCCTTTTGGAGGCGACATAGACCCTGGGGGAATCAACTTCAAATCAAGAACTAAGCGCGGACTTGATATTCGGTAATTATCTACTTTAATTGTTGTAGACACTTTTTTCTAACCGTTTTAGCTTTTCCGAAAAGAAATTGCAATTCTTCACTAGTTTAGTAGCTTGGTACTCTTAGTTGCTTTGTCTTTTTTTACTGAATGTTCTCGGCCAGATGTCAGAACATGGGATCTAGTTGTGTCTTTTGTCGCTGGCCCTAAAGAGATTTTTTGATTTACTTCCAGTTTAGCAACGAAATCTAAATTCAAGTAAGTAGACCCCACGGGCCACGGCCCCACCCACCTTATCAGGTTGGTTTGTCGATAGAGGTTTGATCTATAAATCCATCCAGTAACGGTTAAAGGAACTGAAGGGTTAGCAGCCTGTTAGATATATGGAAAAACTTCAACAACTCCATAACTTCCCACATGGGCTAAAAACTTTCCTGCATGCGAGACGGAACGAGATAGCTGGTTTCAATGAGCGTTAACCCCTCTTGGAGTTGGGTTAGGTTGCTAAAGCAGTAAACGGGATAAGGAGGGTTTAAGAAACCCTCATGCAATATAATCTGTCTCCAAGAAGGTTTATCCCTCCATTAACCCATGTATATCCAAACAGTATTCATGTATGAGAACTTGCTAGTCTAAAATTAAAGCTATATAACCTGAAACTGTAGGTAAGAGGTAAAATATAAGGCAATTGACAGCTTTGAAGTAATATATCTGATTCTCTGGTAAATCAACAAAGAAAATTTTGAGGATAGAGTTCTACACAATTTCTGTAAACTATATGACAAACTTTTACAGCCAATGTGGCCTTACAGTTACTTGAGAGAGATACCTACCCCTTGCATCAACTTGTTGATTTATAACATTGTAATGCATCCTGTGAATGGATAATTTAACACAATCAATTAGCCTTTATCAAAATAGGTCGGACGTTGGACCTATATTGCTTCAATTATTATGAAGATGGAAGGGAATCATCGTACTTAATACTTCAACAGTTTAGGTATTGTTATAAAACAGGTGATGTATAAGAAAACATACAAAATATTTAACTTCACAGCATGATATTTTGTTGTCACGGCGCAAGATTCTCCAGAACATATATATAGATATGGAGTATTGAGAAACTGATATTTTCTTTGCATTGGAAGTTGATTGAAAACTGTGAAGAGTTCATCTACTTTAAAATAACAATCCTACTTTGAAACCCTATTTTGCAGGAATATGGACACATCATGTGTACAAGGACACGATATGAATATGGGATACAAACATGGACACATCATGTGTATTTGTATCCCATATCTGTATCCATGTTCGTATCATGCAACATAGGGTGTATTTATACCCCATATCCGTATGTTGCACAATATGGACACCCTATGTTGCATGATACAAATATGGATACATAGACGATACAAATACAAACAACATTTTCTTGTGCTCGAGCAACATAGTTGCTACCTGAGACTGAGATACACCCCTAGTGATGCACCTCTCTCACAGGAAAATGACATGGAGCATGTTTGCCCCACTTATATAACACATCTTGTGAGAGGCGTGCATAATTTGGAGTGTATCTAAGGAGATACCTTAATATAATGGCTAATTTGTAATTAAATATCCTGAAGTATACCTACTTTGTACTTAAATACCCTAATCTATTTTTATAAATATAGGCTACTTAACTACCTTCTCACCATACCATGAGACGTTTCTACCGACTACCATTACTAAAGGATTTGTAGCACCACTATCGTCACATTCTTTAGAGGAATTATCTACTACTTCAATATATATATATATATATATATATATATATATATATATATATATATATATATATATATAAAGAAAAAAAAATAGATATAGATGTGTGTGTGTGTGTGTGTGTGCGTGTGCGTGTGTATGACGTCCCAGAAATAACTGCTAACAACTTGTGTCGTGTCATCTTAATTCATATTTGGTCTCAAAAAATTCAACATAACACGTACACTCTCAAAACATCAAATAAAAGTGCATTAAAAACATTTTTAATCTTCATAACTAACTAGCAGCCTCAAACACCCTCCACTTGATCTTTATTGTCATCCCCATCATACGTGAACAATACAACTTCCATGTCAGATTTATCAAGAAAAAAGTTGGCATTCAAGAACTTCAACATCATCAAATGGTTCAAATTAATCTCCATCAATGTCCAACTATCTTTATCTCACTGCTAACAAAGAATTAGGGTTAGTTCACTTATATTTGGCTTACAAGGTCAGGTTACCCAGGAACACGACTACCCGTAAGTACCTTGTACAAATGTATTTCTAAATGAAGCACCTGTGCTTCATAGGTTTCTTTCCTATTGTTTAATATCTATATTAAATTATTAATAATGCCTATAACTTCAAGTTATTGGCTTAAGTTGGGTCCCAAATTAAGATAATGGCCTAGGTAGGGTCAGATTTAAGTCAAGGCAGGTTGAGGCAGCCGCCTAAGGTGACAAGGCACCAAGATGCTCTAAAGCTCCTAGACGGGCGCCTAAGGCTGCTAGGTGGACGCCTTTAATAACCTTGATATAGAAATAGATACAAAGTACTAGTTTGGTCCTTTCCTAAAACTTAACTAAAGCTCAATGTTGGGGGAGATTCTTTTCTCCTTATCAGTTATCGTAGCCGCACAAGAAGAAGATCATTTGAAACTATAAATTCTTCCATATTTTTTGAACTTGAACATGTTCCTGTGAGGTTTTTCCCTCAGAAGGAAGTCATCTTCTGGGGACTTCTAAATGATTTAGCAAGGTCCTCTGTCTGGCTACCTTATGCACAAGTTCTCTATAAGATGGTTATAAGTTTCTAAGTGGATTTCTATTTCCTAGGAGTGTAGGCTGCTAGATATATCTAGGCAGATAACGTGGACAGAGGAATATCAACCTTAGGGCCTGTTTGGTTCATTTAAGAACTTAGAGATCTTGGATAACTTGGGTGGGCTTCTCCAAGTTAGCTTGTTTGAGATGGAGTAGGAGAAGTTGGGGAGACAAGCACTTGACCCACATGGGTTTGTTCCCATGCCACATAGGACTTAGGTTCACCATTTTCCGTGACCCACTTCCAGCTTCCAAGACAAAATTAAAGAACTTGGAGAACTACATTCTAGAGAGAGGAATAGGTGCTCCCAGCTTTTCAAACACTCGAGTTCTTTGGGTTCGAGGCTCAAATTTCTCTCCAACCAAACACAATAAGTTGAGAGAGGGAACATGAACTTGGAGAACTTGCCCATAGGACCCACCACATAGTTTCTTGGATTCTTCAAGTTCTCTCAGTTTCCATATACCAAACTGGCCTTAGTTGTTGCAATTTAAGCTCGTGAGACCAAGAACCAGCCATGAAAATTCACATATACCATATAACACTGTAAAACAAAGGTTGAAGAAAATGTAGTCCGGTAGTGGTAACTATACTTTTCTCCAAAGCTACTACAGTCTAGTGGTTAACTAGAAGAAATCTCCTGCTTAATAACACTTTAACAATTAGGGAGCATCTTCTTACGCATATTACCACTGAAACCAACAGTTTTGTAACTTTGTTGCAAAAATGGCTGTAAAATGCTCCACCACATGCTCTACATGAGCAGATTCTAATTTATGCAATGTCCAGGGAGAACAATATCTTGTACACGATCCAACTTTAAGAAAAAAGATTACAGGGCATACTAACCCTTACGAATTTATTCGCCTGTAAGTTATATTCGTGGATATCGATTCATGACTTCATTCCACGAATCTGCTCTTCTTTGTTAAAATTCTTATGGAGATAAATTACATTCATTCTTTTTTAAAATTTAGCTCACAGAAAATTTGGGACGATGTTACTGATATCTTCTTATGGGATTGTGGTCCTTTACACTCTTAACTTGACGTGTCATGGAGATGAATGCAACTCCCTATAGCAAATTTTATCATCTTTCCTTTTTAGTCTACGAGTGCTTTGCATGAGCATACACTACATATCCAAAAGTATGTCCACCTTCCTACCAACTGGCTGCATAGATTTTATTGCATGACCTTCTCATGCTCATACCTCCTAGCTGCTTATTGCACCAATATAGAGGGCCTAGATTTTATTGCATGACCTTCTCATGCTCATAGTTGCATATTGCACCAATATAGAGGGTTGACGCCTTTGTCAAATCCTTTATGGAGCTTCATATGCTCCATAGCCAACCCCATTTTGGTAGAAGGCTTGGCTGATGATGGTGATGTTACTGATATCTTCTTAATTTAGAATATACTGCTCATGCTGTTTTTAAAGTATGCTGATTAGTTTTTGTCAATTCCCCTTTTTCTTTTATGTTTAGTGAATACAATTAAAAACACATTCACCTAGAAGAGGGTGGAGAGCAAAGAAGGGGAAGAGGGAGTGGAGGACACTTGTGATGCTTCATTGTAGTATTTTGTTTTTTTATTAATTGCAATGGTTTGATGTAATACTTTTGATAATACAGGTATGATCTCTCTTTAAGCTTTGAAGAGGCAGTTTTCGGAGGAGAACACGATCTAAGTGTCACCCGTTTTGAAACATGTGATCAATGTAACGGGTCTGGGGCAAAGTCTAACAATTCCATCAAGTCGTGTACTGAATGCGGCGGCAGGGGTGGAGTCATGAATACCCAGAGAACACCATTTGGTATAGTGTCACAGGTAAGATTGGCAATTTCAAGCAAAGTATAACCATGTGCTGTCTATTCCTTTTCTGGTTGCTTGTACTATGCTTTCTTGTATTGAGCTTGTGACAGTCTGCCTTTCTTTCATCGGTCCAGATTCCTTCTTAACCAGTATCATATGTTATCCATTCCAAATTTTATTATCTTCTTGTATCACTTGTAACTGGAAATCAAACAAGACCCCAAATAAAAAAAAAACAATTCTTAAATGTCTGTCGACTTCCATAAATAAAATATTGGCCGAAATGTCGGAAAAAAATCCCAAACTATCAGCTGATTGTTTACAAAATGGCATAAGGGAATTTTTTGTCCGATTAGATTATGTCATTTCCCCTCAAAATGGACATGACGGCTGATATATCGGCCATGTCGGCCGACATCTACAACACTGAATACAACAAAGACACATCATCAGACTTGGAAACCCATATCTAATGAATAAAGGCCTCCTCACAACTTCTTTTATGGACATTGGATTTCTGTCCAGTAGTTTTCCCTCATATTAATTTCTCTATTTCTTCATAAAAGAAACGATCGAGTCTCTGTTCATACCTGCCTCGCCTGAAATTTTCTTACCTTCAGAGAGAAACTCTCGGCACCCTTTTCATTCAGTTCCTTTAAATAGAAACTTTGAGCCATTTCTGTTCCTCTAGATGGAAACTCCAAAACTGAAAAATAGCATTTCCTTTGTTAAGTTCACCAACTCCAAAGACCGAAAAATAACTAAACCGTTACTACCAAAATCAAGCGAGGAAGGAAAAATATTATCGACTTAAATTGTATTCATTGTCTTTGGATACTCTATCTTTATGTTTGCAAGCTGGTCCTACGAGTATTCTTTTGTGTGTACATTTTCATCATATTCTCATTTTGGTATACACATTCATTGTATCTTGATTGTAATCGCAAATATAGATGATAGAATTTGTATGATCTGGAGGTATTTATTTCATTTGGTTTACTTTTATATTCTTCCAGACAGTTTGGATTCTTTGGTACTTACATATTGAATACACAAATGGCAAAAGTATATGAAAACTTATATAGGAAGAATGGAGAGAAGGTATATCATATACGATGGAAGAAGCTAAAACTTTATTCAAAGCGTACTGATTATGCATAGCTAAATTTGTGTTAAGACTACATGCTAAAAATCATACAACTCTGGTTTTGCTAATATTATTCTTACAATGTGATGTTAGAATTACAAATGTACGTAATGAAGTTGTGTTAGGACTATATTTCTTAAAGTTGGTTTTGCTAGTTTTTCTTGATACTTGTGGAGTTATTTATTTTGGTCCTGAAATTGTATTTCCTGACTATGCCCCTAGACTTAGTTAAATGCCTTGTATATGTTGGGATAATCCCATTCCTATGATGATCCTTAGAAAATTGGTTTTAAAGTATCCAAGGTTGTGAAAAGCGCTAGGCGCTAGTCGGGCGGGCATCCGCCGCCTAGCGTCTACCCTGCCTAGGCGGCCGCCTAGACCTAGGAGGTTCAAAAAAATAAACCCCAAACAAAAACTACTAAAAATTGCAGAAAAAGTCCATAAAACCCTAAAACATGCATAGTCGAGCGTCGGGGGTGCGGTAGGGGTGGGGACTAGGCGGGCACGTAGGCGCCGCATAGGCCACCTTTTAGAAGAGTGAAAGTATCTTGTGAACTTTTTTGTTTCTCTGTGCTATTTGCATCTTTATCTTCTTTTTTTCTTCTAATAATTCTCTTCCATTCTCTTAATTGTGGAAACGGAGCTGCTATTTGGCCTGAGCTAGCCCGTGGTCAAGCGGCGCGTCGGTATTGGCCCCCGCCCCGGGATGGGCCTACGTTAGCCACGGGGGGGCAATGGCCAGGGGTGAGCATTCGGTTTATTCGGTTCCAACCGAACCGAATAACCGGAAACCGAATTGGACCGAAACCGAATAAGCAAAACCGAAACCAAACCGAATTAATCGGTTCGGTTTTCGGTTTATTCGATTTTTGGGTTTATTTGTGCTTTTTTTGTTAATATATATAATAACTAAATATACCTATATATATATATATATATATATATATATATATATATATATATATATATATAAACTAAATTTTTTTATTCGGTTTTCGGTTTTGGACCGAAAGTGAAACCCAAGACCGAAACCGAATAAGAAAATTTAGTATTTTCAAAACCGAAACCGAACCAAATTTTTTTAAAACCGAACCGAATCTCTTATTCGGTTCGGTTCGGTTTTCGGTCCAAAACCGAATAATGCTCACCCCTAGCAGTGGCTGGCCGCCACGCGGGCGCAGACCAGAGCGGGCCAGCCCGCAGGCGGTCAAAATAGACTTTTCGTTGTGGAAATCTGCTGCTCCATTGGACTTCATCCAGAATCCATTTGTTACTATTAACATACAGATGCAAGGTTACATTAGTATTTATGACCGTCATTAACACTAACTATATGGACTGTCCTTCCTTTTATCTTTGGCTTATCTTGTCATATACATGAACACATCCTCTACAACAAATTATATCATCTTTCGTCTTTGTCTAGACTCTTTATAGTCTAGGAGATATTGGACGGTGCTCCTTGGTTGCACGAGCTTAAACAAAATAGCAAAGGTAGGTCTACCTACTCGCCGATTGCCCCGTGTAAGTTTTATGGTATTACCTCTCATGCTCATAGCTATGGGCAGGAATTTGCCCGATAATAAAGTCAATTATTTTATGGAACTTTCTTTTGCTCCATAACTGACCCCATTCGGATGGGACAAGTCTCGGATGATGATGATGATGTGATGATCAACACTAGGTATGGACTCCATCCCAATATGTGCTGCTGGACATGACATTTCAATGAGGACCATCTATCGTAAGGAATTATTATTCTCGTATAAGTGATTACCGTTGGTGATTCAGAACAAAATTTCCATATTGGATACCAAAAGAGTCATTTGCCTTAGGCTTCTCAGGTTGGTAGGCTATTCTATGAATGTAAACATACTTGGTCATTTCTAGTTTCTTGTGAGATTTACTTTGTTCAAATACTTGAATGTGACAATTTGCTTAAATCCAAAATAGAGAAGCATTTAGACTCGATCTTATTCTTTGCATTGTAAAAGTCGTGAGATTTTATATGGTAAAGACGGGTTCTATATATGGTTAGAATGACAAATAGGGGCAGAAGCATCAGTCTGCATTTGTTGTTTGATTGTTACTTTGTCGTTAAAAGGAATTTGATATTCTTAGGGTCAAGGTAATTGTTTTAATGAATGAAGCTGCAAATTAGAAACTAGAGAATTATTTATAGTGCTTATCTGAAGTTGCAGTCTGTCCTGAAGATTGATCCCCCAATTCAAGAGCTTTCTGATTAGCAGTAGTCTTTTCTCCTAATTCTTAATTGTTTCAACTTTTGTCTTTTGAGCAACTTGTTATGTGTTGCCATATAGAAGAGAGATCGGAGCTTAGGGCTGACATTAGTATGCCAAAACTTTACAAACCAAGCCACCTTTGGGTACTGGATTCTTTCTCAACTGTCGTTCTCCACTGTATCGGTGGAGGAAGATTCTGCATTTCGTCCCCAATAATTCATTAGCTTCTTCACAATATTTTTCCAAGCTATTATCAATGAATCTCTCCACTTCCAAGTAGCACCTTCAACAAGAGTACATAGTCCCAATCCCAGTGGAAGTTTGTCGTCTTCAGGATTGTTCACAGTGCATAATGTGATTATCTTACAAGGAGGTGTTTTCAATACAGGAACAGTTTCTGGTATACTGAGTCACTGATATACTGCCATCTAAACTTGTCCATGTTTTTGCATATAATTGCCACTAATTCGATATCAGCGTCCAATATACATCAAAATGCCGTTTGACTGTAAATATTTGATTTTCGACAATGATCTTTTACCTTTTACTGAAATAAATGTTGTGATTGTACATATTGTCTTGTTCTGGACAACACAATTTTTGAGATTTATATATGGTACTTCATGAATTGATAGGTATCTACATGTTCAAGTTGTGGTGGCAACGGCAAGATTATCACTGATCGATGCGGAGTTTGTAGTGGTGAGGGAAGGCTACAGGTGACGCGGAGTGTCAAAATAGATATCCCAGCTGGTGTAAATGAAGGATTCACCATTCAAGTTCAAGGTGAAGGAAGCTTGGATAAAAAAAGGCAAGCAATTGGAAGGAATTATGATTATGAGTTTTTGGTCAATTGAAGAACTAATTACTGTTTATAATTTCTGTTACTACTTGGACCTTCTTTAAGCTCTGAAGTTGTTACATTTTTTTAATTCCTTTCTGTTATTTGATGTGTAAGCTAGACAAAAATGATCTTGCTAGATAATTCACACAACTCTGCAAGATTGTACAAGTACTTCGTTGATTTTGAAAGTCAATTAGAAGCATTAAGCCCATACAATTATTGATGCTATTATTGACCATCCAATATTTTCTATTTAACTTGATCAAAAGTGCATTAATTCTTTCAGGACTAGTTAGAAAATAAGTGTCATTACTCGTTTTGTTGGAATTATACCAACCAGCCCTCAGCATTGAAACTCCTGAACCAAAGTAGTAAAAACTCCATTAGACCACGGAATTGTGTGGATAGTTAGCAGTACACCAATTTCTTGAAGACCAAAGAAAATATTTTAGAAAAAAAAACTAATGTATCTTAAAAGCAAAGGACTAAATAGAGGAAAATAAAAGAAAGAATGAGATAAAGGAAGATGTGACTCGAGTCTGTGATTGATGTCAATTTTTGACGATCTGCTTCATTTTCTTCAGCCAATATAGGCTGGTTATGTCATGACCTTCCATCTATCTTTGGTCCCATCCTAGGTTTGGGATACCAACCGTGAGCAAGATCATGCATGAGTACAGGATATAGTTAAATGTGCCTGGTTGTAAAACCCTGAACACAAATAATTTGAAGCTTATTAACTCCTATACTTCACTTGATTAACCTAGCGTCTTTAACCCAAAGCTTATTTAGCTCCTATATTCAATCTAAAGTGTGGTAACTCTTTCCAAACCGCAATGACACATAAACTGAGGTTTTCTACTTTAGATTGACCCTCCAAAAACTCGTCAAATTGTGAAATTCTGTAATCTAATGAAGAACCTCTCATATTTTTGTTAATATAGGATTTGTAACTTCCTTGCTCCTTGGTTTGATGAGCTTAAACTGAATATCCAAAAGCTAGGTCTACCTACTTGCCGACTGCCCCTAGGTTTTGTTCCATGGCCTTCTCATGCTCACATTAGGTCGGCAATCAGTAATAAAAACTTTGTGCAACCTTTTATGGAGCTTTCTTACACGTCATTGTTGATTCAACTTTGATTGGAGAAGGTAGTGTTCTAAAATTCACTATGCGGATTAAGTGCGGAGGAGGGGCTCCTAGCGCCTAGGCGTCGAACATGTGCTTTTTTTTCTTCCTACTCCCTTAACTTATATAGTGTTATATTATAATGAAACACAATTAATAAATAAATCATCAACATGTATTCTATTATTATCATGATTCATGAAGACATCATCAATATTATTTCATAATAAAACACACTTACTAAAGAAATCACCATATTCATAATACAAATTTGAAATTTCAATGTTCTAAATCCAAATCCAATTTTAAAATCCAAACAACATATCCACAATACAACTAAGCATAAAAAAAGCATCAAACAATCTTAAAATCCGAACAGCCGCACAAGGTGCCTAGGTGCCGAACATGGCTGTACAAGCTGCACAACTGCATTATACTGCCGAATATGGGGTTTTTGGTTCGGCCTAGAACCGCCTAGCACCTAGTGGGCGAGGCGGCCGAACAGGTCAATTTTTAGAAACAAACTTGATGAATTCAACTTTGTCAAAGTGTGACTAGCATATCTGTTTTCTTGTAAAATAGTAATCAAGAGTCAGAGCATTCATCACCCACCTTCTTAGTACACATGTTACTTTTTTTAAGTCAAACACCAACTTCCCTCTATTATATTGATTTTTTACCTTTCTAGACAAATGTGAAATGTTAAATGTGCCCCGAGACTACCAAAACTCTTGAAACCTACTATACAAGACCACAATGACTGGGCTGAAACTGAAGCGGAGCTGTAAAATCTGGGAATTGATGCATTGTAAGTTCCATTACTGTTAAACCTACTTGATTGATAATTGGGTTCATGACTCTATAAGAGAATCCCAAACAAATTTATATCAAGTACCAACCAATCCTATGCTATACAAGTAGACAAGTCACTGGTCTAATGGTGAGAATCAACCCTGTAAGGGAGCTGTGCTTGACTGGTCCTTTTTGATGCATGAGCAAGAAATGTAACATACATATTCAAAAGCGAACAGTATCATATGCCATATAATACCTGTGTAAGAAAAGACCTAAAATCTTGGTTTCCAAGCTAACTTTGAAGCTAATAATTTCATTACATAACTAGTGTGCCCTTATATTGTCATTTGATTGGGGAAAAAACTCTCTTAAAGGATGTATAATGCCTCATGGTATTTTTTTTTCCCCTTCGGGGATCATAATCTTTCACTTTACTCAACACATTATATCTTAAACTATTTATTAGTTTTCTTGTTCTAGAATTGTTTCACTAGCAATTTTTTACCAATTTCATCTTAAAAACAAGTGCTAAGATTTATAGATTTGGAGGAAGAATCTTTGGTGTGAAGTTTCCAAACAGATTTTGGTCCAGTCGGTGGAGTTAGGTCTTACAGTTCCAGTCAAACCCCATGGATACATGCTTCTTATGCATCTTCTGACCATAGCAATTATCTGGTTGTTTTGTACATTCTCCTCTATACTAGTCATCAAGTAAGCACGAATACCGAAAAGGTGTCGTGTCGGACACTTATTGGACACAACACCAACACTTCATAATACACTATGGCGTGCCAAAATCATGATGTGTCCGTGATACTTTTTCTTTTCATGTCGTGTTGTATTAATGTCTGTGCAACATAGATAGTCATGAAGTTGCCATTTGTTGGTCACTTCCAACTGTTCTCTTCTTTTTTAAAGTCATGAAGTTGCCATTTGTTGGTCACTTCCAACCGTTCTCTTCCTTTTTACTGACTGTTTGCTAGTTTTTAATTCGGCAATGGAAAACATGAGATTTATTGCATACCTGATGAAAGACTTTGCACCTCCACTTAACATAATGCTAGTAAGTATTCATTTCCTAGGAAAACTTACAACAGGCACTAGGCACCATAAGTTGGGTTTTCCAGCGTCAAGTTTTTACTTTTCCTTATCAATTTTTGTTGCTTTGCCTGCAAGATGATAGTTCAGTGCAAGAATGTGCACTTGTTTGCAATCAATAAATATTCATTGATAACATTTGAACTTTGAAATCATAATATGGTTGTTTTGCATATTGTTCATTTTTATAGATTTGTTTAGGGCTCATGATACACAAATCATGTAAATTCATACATGATAGTCTGGGTTGAAGGAGAGGGTAAAAGATCCTGATGGTGCACTCTGTCAATAGTATAGAATAATAACAAGTTTTCAAAGCAGAAAATTCTTGAGAATCGCATTATGTAGTTTGTTCACCTACAATATATACTCCTTAGCTTAAAAGTAAACTCATCAACCATATAGTGTTAACTCTAAGTGGTTTCATATTCCCAGTTAATAGAGTTTATTTTTATGTTAGCTGTTCTATGTTAACCATGTAGAGCTAAATTGCATCACCATTAGTTTGCAAAGTTAGTTGATTTGATACTCTCTTATATGTTAATAGAATTCTGAAAAAGGAATTTCCACTTGTGTAAGTCTAGTGTGGCAAAAATTGGATTACTCGCTCGATCAATTGGCTGATTAATCGAACTCGGCGCAAGCCCGCATTGGATATTTATTATTCGCCCTTATTAATTGGACAACCCAATTAATCAATTGAAAACGAGTTATGGGCCGATCTTTTATTATTTGACCCGACTACTCGTTATATTGTGTTATTTGAAAAAAGGGTTTTGGTGAATGTCTAAGAAGCAAAACCCACTCTTTTAGTCATACAAGTCACATTGATCTTCTCTCTCTCTTCTCCTTTCGATCAGCAACCCCTAAGAAGAGAGACAAGGGAAAACGCAAAAATTATGGAGTGTTTTTTGACGTGCAATTTTTAGTTTTATCTTTTGTAGCACTTTCTTGTCTATTATATGGACTACTATGGAGTATAAACTACTTTTGCCTTAATAGTTTGCTTAACAAAGTGTGAAACTAAAGAGGAGACTTATTTCTATCTTTTTAATAGCAATGCTTTGTTATTTGTTGTTCTCTTGGTATTTACTCATGCTAGTCATTGGTTTTGATATTTTGAATTACGTTTGTGATTATTGTCCCATAATTGTTATTGTTGAATAGTATTATTTGATATATATTTGATCTTCTTTAAAAATAATCATATATGGAGTAATCTGACTAATCGATGACTCCTCATTCCGGGGTCTCAGACTGAGCGAGGAATGAAACTGAGTAATTTACCCTTGTGTGAGTCTATTCCTTTGGATGTATACACCAAGTGAACTTGGAATAAATTTGTTTGGATCATTTGGATCTTCTTTTGTGTATAAAGTATTGCCTAAGCTACCTTTACCTTTTGGTATACCATGTTATTCTAGTTACTAGGCATTAAGTTTGTCATTTTTTTCCCTAGTTACTATGCATTAAGTCTGTCATATTTTGTTTTGTAGGGGCAGGGTAGGTGACCTTTATTTATTTATTCACGTCAATGAGAAACCAGGATTCCGGAGGGATGGTCTTAATATATATTCCGACATCAATATTGATTATACTGAAGCAATATTAGGGACAATAGTCAAGGTAACCTTTTGTTAACCATCATTATGCATATAACTATTCCTATATATATTTAAGTAGTTAGGAATTAGTTGTTTATAATCATATGTTGTTGAATTTTATTTTTAACATTGACAATCATCAAGTTGAATGGTCAAAGGAACTGTGTAACCTTTCATTATGTTTCTCTTACATCTGATTATTCCGTCTTATAATACTACATGTTGTTAACTTGTTATCTTTCATGATTTTATATGTTCCACTTTTTAATACTTAAATGGGGACACGAATTAGTTAGATATAGTATGATTTTGTTTATTGGAAATATTATTTAAAAATTCTAAAAATGTGTGCCTCACTTTGTTGAAGCTCGTGCCTTGCTGTGTGCTTCGTGCCTAAGCTCCAAAGGCCCATAGCACCTCTACTGTACCTTGCACCTTTTAAAACGTTAGTCTAGGCTTAATATCTTTGTGAGAAATGGACTTGCAAATATGACCTCACGATTTAATGGATCGAAAACATGGTTGTAGTAATGGTCATGAGCTTCTTGGTTAGCCAAGATAAGCATAACCATTGAATTCTAGATGATGTCATTCTTCAAAGGGCTATAAGTGAGGCCAATAAACTGATAACCAGATAGGATGTGTTTGTAACAAATAAGATTTGTTTGCACAAAATAGAGAGGACAATTTTTTTCTTCTCAGGTTATGGTTTGAATTAGAGCATAATCAGATTTTCTTATTGAGTTTTGAGGTTTATTGATTTGAAACAACTTGATCATAGTGAAAGAACTTAATACTTTGTATATGCAGATACCCATTTAACTTGGGCACAAGCATACATTTGTATCATATATATGGACTAACATTATTTATTCTCCTTCCTATTGCCATGGAAACTCCCCAAGGGCAAGTGTTAATAACCTCTCTCTCAATATAAGATTTCAGAGAGGGACGGGATGCCTCCATGGGCTCATTGTTCTTGTCCAAGTTCTATATTTTCAGATGATGACTAATAAGAACATTGAGAAAAATGATGTGCAAGGCGAAGTTACTTGGATTTCATTTGGTGTGTATTGTATTAGGTATTGTAAAATTACATATATTATTCTATTTGCTGATATTTGCATTGAATGAATTATGTTCTACCTGCGATAACTGCTTTTTTTGCTTGATTAGAATATCTAAATGCTCTGTTTAAATTTATGTAGTTATAATAAAATTTGTTTAGTGATTTACACTATATTTATTTTGCATCTCGACTGCTCATCATGCCAAACATCATCTCAGGTACAGACAATTGAAGGATATAGGGAGCTGCAAGTTCCTTCTGGAACACAACCGGGAGAGACTTTGAAGCTCCCTAAAATGGGGGTTCCAGATATTAACAGACCTTCAATTCGTGGTGATCATCATTTTACTGTGAGGATAGAGATCCCTGAAAACATCAGGTTTACCCTAGTTTTTTTCTGTCTTTTTAACAATGTTAGTAAATCTTTTCTAAAAGCCTAAACAAGGGATGGAGATAGTGCTCCGTTCTGCATTATCCTTTTCCGGTTAGATTTTTGCTGTTTTATTAGGAAAGTACTATATACACTTATTTGGTTGATTGATTCTGCCACTTACCTGGCTTCGCGAAGTTGTATTCCTTGTCATTCTTGCTGTTTTTGATATGTTACTATTTGCCTTAGAATTAGATATTGTCTGTCCTTTTCACTATTTGGCTTATTTAGCTGAATGCAATTCCCTATAGTGCAAATTGTATCATCTTGCATCTTCGTCTACTCTTTATAGTCTAGGGGAACTTGGAGGGTGCTTTTTGGCTGTATGAGCTTAACCTAGCATATCCAAAAGGTAGGCCTATCGACCTTCCAACTGCCTGAGGTCCGTTTATGACATCACTGTCGTAGCTGTCTTGTCTAGGAATTTTGTCACCAACATAGAGGGGGTTGATTTCATGATGACAGCCAGTCATAAAAACCTTTAGATACTTTATGGAGTTTCTTATTCTGACGCGAGTGAATCAAGCCACTTAGAAGACGCCTTCTCCTATTGTTGGCTCTACTCATGATGGTGATGATGTGCTTCAACTGATGCTAGCTAGTGTTTCTACTATGATATTGAGCTTCTATCGTCTTTTTGTGGGGCCCGCTTGATAAATCGTATTTGGAGCTGGATTTTAGGATTTTATGAATTTGGAGCCAAATCCATGGAATCCTATGTTTCATGTTTGGTTGGAGATGGATTTGGATATAGAAAGTATGACCAAATCCAAAATTTGGATTTAGAAGAAATAAAGTTGGATTTGGGAGGAAAAAAGTTAGTTATTTTTTAATAATTTCGTTGTTCTATTGAATATTTAATTAATACTAATTAATAATTAATTAAGTAATAATTAATATTTAGTTATTTTTTATAATTATTATTTAAAAAATATATTTAATTTATAGTTAACTAGAAATTAACTAATAGTTAATTAAAAATTAGTCATTATTATTATTTTAATTTTTTTTATTAACTAATAGTTAGTTATTATTTTTATTAAAAAATTAACTAATAGTTACTTATCATAATTATAATATAAATTAATATTAATTAATTAATTTATTATTTTATATAACTTAATTAATAATTTATAACTTTATTAATCATAATTATAATAATTTATTAATCATAACTATCATCTTAATTAATAATTTGTTAATTATTATTTTATTATAATCTTAATTAATAATATTTTAATCACATTTTAATCATAGTTAATAATTTATAATTTAATAATTAATATATTATGATAATTTTAATTAATAATTTATTAATCATCATTATAGTCTTAATTAATAATTAATTAATCAAAACTATTATCATAATTATAATAATTTTAATTATTAATTCTAACTATAATTATTATATTTAATTAATTAATTAATTTTAATCATAATTATTAATTTATTAATCATAATTATAATCTTAATTATTAATTTATTTAGTAACATTTTATTATAATCTTATTTAATTAATAAATTAATTATAATTATAATCTTAATTAATTAATAATTTATTATAATCCAATGGAAAATTTATTTTTTCTATTCAAAAATGGATTTGGATTTCAACCAAATCCAATGGACAAACCAAACAATGGATTTGGTAAATGGAATTTGTAAATTCAAGATTTGGATTTGAATTTTGGATTTCCAAATCCAAATCCAAATCCCATTTACCAAACAAGCCTATGTAACAAAACTGAAAATGTTTGACAATTGGCATGCATGCTCCAGCACGAGGGTGAGTGTTAGAAATAGTGCTTTTGTAATCTCCTTTAGTTCCACTAGTAATGTACTACGAGGAAACCTTTCCTCATCCTATGTAGCAGTGTTCTGAATTTCGGCCTAGGCGGATGCCGGTCGTACCGAAAACCCCCTAGGCGGCGGTCCTAGGCGGGTTTCGGCCCAGGCGGACCTTTCGGCATGTACGGGCGAATTGGGAATTGAAAATTTTCAAAAAGAAAAATATAAAAAAAACAGATTTGACCTTTCAAAATTTGAAATTTCAGATTTGCAATTTAAAAAATAAATTAAAAAAAACAAAATTCATAACTTACCTTCTTCTATTTTTAGAGATTGGAGAGGAGATCGAGAGGAGAGGAGATCGAGAGGAGATATGGAATGGAGGCGAAGGTGGAGAGGGGATGTCGAGAGAGGAGAGTTGGAGTTGCTGCTGCTGCACTCTCTCCCCTCTCATCCCCTATTATTATTAGGGTTCCTCGGGACACGTATTGTCCCAAAAATAATTGAAAAGCCCTGCAGGGATCGAACTCGTGAGCGCACATCGAGTGCCACTTAAGTCCATACCTGCTAGCCACCAGAGTATGTAAAGTTTCGTGTCATTTTTATACACACAAGCTAATTATGTCTATTCCATATAAAAAATATTCAGTTCGGCCGCCTAGGCGCTAGGCGCCCTTTGGCGCACCGAACCTACCAAGCGTAATTGCTGACATTGCTATAGCCAATCCTCAACATAAATTAAAGGTCATCATTGATGATGAACAGAACTAGGTCAACAGTGATGATGAAAACAACGCCATAGATACTTGTCAAAATAAAATTGCTCTAACATGTTTGTATTATTGTTTAACAATATTGATCATCTCTATTGCAGTGCAGAAGAGCGCTCACTGGTTGAAAAATTGGCTTCTCTGAGGACGGATTCTTTCCATAATTCAGATTCATCAAAGGGTGATTGTTTTCCCTCTTTTTAAGAGAGTATATATAATGCTTATCTTGACTTAATATATCCTTCTTTTTTGTATCTTAACTAGGGTCACTTCAGGAGAATATCAACCAACGTAAAAGGAGAAGGCAAAACCGTCGTCAGAAAAGGTCCAAGCTTTCCCTGTGGACCTCTATAAAGAACATCTTTGGGTACGTTGTGCTATTTTTTTTGGATAATATGCTATTCTTGAATGTTGAGCAACTCACAATTAGATTGTTACTGCTCTCAGCCTTTCTTACATGACACTTGAACTGGTTAAAAGTGATAACTAATATAGCAGCAGCAACCGAGCCTTATCCACTTTGAATGATATCTCAGATGTGGAATGGCTCCACAAAAAAGGATTATCTAGGTTTTAAAAATGTTGTGGGCCTGACTTCAATGTTACTTCAAATTAAGTAAATATATGTTCCTGATAACGAATATAAACATGGATGTTGCAACAGATTATGAAGAAAGATTCCCAAGTCTATGGAGTGATAACTTATAAAATAAGGCATTAGAAGGGCATTTTGCTTTTCGTCAGATACTCTTTATCTATGTTCAACATCCTTTTCAGTTGCAATTTACTTGGAAAAAAATTGAGGTATTTGAAGATACTTGTCTGTTATAGTTGTTGGCTGCGTTGAAGTAGAGTGGTGCCTTTAGGGTGACGCGATCATTTCTGTGGTATATAGGCTTAATGAAGTTGTTTTATGATTCAGGGTTTTTTATTTTCTTGAGAGAGCTGTAAAAGTAGGACAAAGCTCAAAGAGCAATAACCAGTATAATGTTAAATTGTGTATAGTTTACCAAGCACGAGACAGGAGAATCTAGAAGTAAAATGATGTTATACGAGGATCTGTTGGAGACTGTGAGATCAAAGGATGCGAGGGGATTTGAGTATATTTTGAAGCTATGGGAGTAGAGGAAGACTAAGATGGCAAGAGTTTAGGGTGTATTAGAAAGTATTGGTCAAGAACCCTAAAGAGTGTTTCTATAAATGTAGTAGTAGTGGCGCCAGAAACATTTGACTACTATATACCTTCCTTTATGAGACCTAATACTTGAAAACCCCAGCTACCTAGCACTTAAACAGCTCTACAAATTACTGTGAAGTATTGGAAATATTCGTGTATACTTTATAACCATGGGATGTTATCTGCACACCATTGTTTATTGACAAATGATGTTTGTACATGAGATGTTCTTCTTACATAATTCCTGTAGATCACTTGCTTGATATTAAGACTGAAGCTTGAGGTTGAATCTCAATTTGTTTCTATCACAATCCCAATCCATGCACCCCTTGAAACCAGTGTTTTGTTATTCTTGGTGTCTTAGGGTCTGATATTGTGTAAGTTGCACTTTTTAACTACTTCAAATTTTTACAGTGGAAGCCAAAGTGGAACAAAGTTTGCATCTGTTTCTGTACATTCATCAGCGAGTATGCCAGCATGGATCCCTCATAGTGCAGCTAACAACTCACCTATGACTGCACTCTTTGGGGCTCTTGTTGTAACATGCATTTTTTTGAAAGGTGGAAGATCAGTTGGTAGCTTATTTTTACGGCGGGGCAACTTTTCTCTTCCACATAAAAAGGAAAATGGTCTACAATTGTAACTCTCTTATCATATATTCTAGGTAGTATATCAATTGATGGATTTTTGCCGGTCGCCCTTCTGTTCCAATCTTCTGTAGATGTAACAATTTTGTTCGGCTAGTACGCATCCTCCTTTGACAAATGTTTCATTGAGAGGTGAATGTAAATCCTTCTTGTGATGGGCATATCACATAATTCTTTTGATGGTTTACTCGCTGCGAAAATGAATGGCTAATGTGTTTGGTGCTCTTGTTTACTATTTTAGATGTAACTTATTATTTCATCCATCTCGATCATTTAAACTTGTTTTACACTTTTTGGGCATAAAAACAGAAGAAGCCGAAAAGTGACAATTCCCTGTGGTGAGCATCCAGGGATATATGTTTACTACAGATAATGTAGGGGTATTTAGTAATAGGGTCTCACATATATATGAAAATTAGAATTTGTCTCGAAATCACTGTTCATTAGTCTATATATATATATATATATATATATATATATATATATATATATATATATATATAAATAAAGCACAGTGAGTTTTTGGTCCGACTCATGTGCTTTAGTTCAACGATGATGAAAGGACTAAATTGTCCCTCTCTATAAATAAAGGCTCACTAAGTTGCCACTCAAGAAGCCAACCTTCGGGTCATGTTGCATGGAGGGAAAGATCAAACTACCAAACTTGAGAGTACCACCCGAACAGCTAAAAAGAGTTATATGAAGGAACTGATGAACTCGCAAGGAGTTTTCGGCAATACATTCGGAAGTAAGAAACAATCATATATACACCGCCATTCTTTCACGGTAACACGATTACATCTTGTTAGAACCTGAACTGAACGTTAGGACTCACGAAAGACAGTTGTCCAGACAGTTGTCTTAGTTAGTGGATGCGTCTGTTAGACAGATTTGTAATAGTCTGTTGTGTACGTGTAACAAATTCCTTTCTCTATTGTTGTTATAATTAGTTCAGGTTCTAACACATTCCATTTAATGTATAATAATACCTTCTACATATATACCATTAACATAATTATTATTTTTTAATCAAACCAACACAGGTACAACACATCAAACACATTCACGAGTCTGGGATGCACGCTAAAACCACGAAAACTCAAGGGAACTCATTTGTCAATTGATGTTCATTTTGTGTTAATAGATGACACTTAGAACACATGGTGTGTTTGTTGTATATTCGACTAACAATTACGATGAGTTCAAATAATTTTTGGTACTCAAACTTATACTGCATGACACTTACACTCTTATCAACTGAACACTTATACTCTTATCAACCGAGACTCTGAGAGTATGAATGTAACAGGTCTACATTGTAAAAAAAAAAAAAACTGTTCGTATCCGTGCCATTATGGCACGGGTTATCCACTAGTATATATATAAAGCACAGTGGGTTTTTGGTCCGACTCATGTGCTTTGGTTCAACGATGATGAAAGGACTAAATTGCCCCTCTCTATAAGAGAGGAGGAGGTCCCATGTTGGGTGCGGAGCAACCGGTTGTTCCAACGGCACCCCCGTCTCCAGCTCCTCTTGCACCGCCCCTCCCTCCGCCGCCTCCGCTCCATCCTCGCCCACGCCATCGTCGTCGGCCTCTTACGCAACCCCTTCGTCGCAAGCAGCCTCCTCCACCGTGCCGTCGACGCCGACCATTCCTTCTCCGCCATGACCAACCCCAACTCCTCCTTCAACACCGCCATCGCCATCTCCGCCGACCCACTCTCCATCTACTCCCAAATGCTCGGCCGCCGCGTCCCTCCAGACTCCCACACCTTCTTTTCCTTGCTCAACACCGCCGCCGCCGCCGCCACCAGGTCGCTCCACGCACACGCCCTCCTCCTCGGATTCCGGCCCGACCCCTTCGTGCAGACCGTCCTGCTAACCGCCTACTCCCGACGTGGCTCCGCCGACCACGCCCTGCGGGTGTTCGACGGAATGTCGCACAGGGACGTCGTCTCCTGGACCGCCGTCGTCTCGGGCCTCGCCGCCCTCGGACGCCCCGTGACGGCCCTGCGCGTCTTGGCCTCCATGAGGTCCCACACCGTCTCGAACGCCGCCACCGTGGTCTTTGCCGTGTCCGCCTCCGCCGGGCTCGGGTCCCTGGCACTGGCCCGGTGCCTGCACGCCTACGTCGAGAAGGTCGGGTTCGGAGGCCGCGTCTCCGTCCGGAACTCCCTGGCGCTGGCCCGGTGCCTGCACGCCAACGTCGAGAAGGCCGGGTTCGTGTCCGTGCCATTATGGCACGGGTTATCCACTAGTATATATATATATAACTAAGTTGTTCCAACTCCATATGTACAATTTAACTTCATTGAGTAAATTTTCTAGCTTTCTTTGAAATAGTTAAAGAGAACACAAGGACCACACAATCAACAAATAACTCTTCTTTTATATATATATATATATATATATATATATATATATATATATATATATATATATATATACTAGCATATGTGCACGTGCCTTGCACGTATTTTAACATTTCTTAATTAGTTTAGGAAGACTCTTTAGGAAGGCCAAAGGGTAGTCTTCCTAATTACTAAGTTGTCCTTATTAAAATTAATGAACTATTTTTAATTAGTATGAGTATGTAAGGGTATTTTCGGAATTCAAAAGTTTCACCATCTAAGTTTTCCTATTATATATATATATATATATATATATATATATATATATATATATATGAGAGCCACCTCATGGTAAGGTGGATATATGTCACCCTCCCATGCTATCATCATGCACTTGCACACTTTTTGATGCATGATGATAGCATGGGGGGTGACATATAGCCACCTTACCATGAGGTGGCACTGGCACCTCACCTCCCTTATATATATATATATATATATATATATATATATATATAGCAGTCCTCTGCTGAAACGATATAAACAACTATACAAATTATATCGTCTGCTATAATGGCTGTCATTAATTAATTAAGTATTAGATTAGGAAACAGATCTGTTGTTCCATTTATCATGTGCCAATTCTGTCCTCCTTCCTATTACATGTGGACCATGGGAGTAGATAAATGGATGGTGACCCACATGTAATAGAAAAGGGAGACAAAACTGAAACAGAATAAATGGGACTACAGATATGCTCTCATTAGATTAAGTCCTTAGTTTAAGCTTCATTCAATACTAATAAAAAGGTGTGTCAATTTGTTCATGGTCGGTTTACTTGTATGTGTAGTATGAAGTTTGCTTTGAGGCTGATTTATTAGTGTATATATAGTTCAATAATGCTCTTTGCTGTTATTTAATGTCTTATTGAGGTACCCTTTCAAACCTTTAGAAGGAAAAATGGGAAGAATAACTTCGTTCTAGTGTAGATATCTGGGCTACTTTGTTGGTAATATTGCTTTCTTCAATATCCATGCCTTGAAATAACCATTAGAAGAAGAAAAAAAAAGGGGGGAGAATGAACTTTGTTCTAGTGGAGATATCTGGGGTTATTAATTGTTGGTAAGATTGCTTCCTTCAATATCCATGCGTTGAAATGTTTATTGGCATTTGGCACTGAACAAAAACAAATTCTAGTCTCTCTTTAGCATGTGATTCTCCTGATTCCAACTTTAAATGGGATTAGTGGTGTGAAGGTTGTCGGCTTAACGTAGATAATAGTAGCATTATAAAATTAATAAAAAATGATATTTATGGAAAACTATACATCTTCAATCTAACCAAACATGGGTACGAAAATGTTGAATTCATTCACCACTTGATACTATCATACCAAAACAAATACTCTCTCAAATACATAAAAAAAATTCCATCCTCGTTCCAATTCTCCAATCTATATATTCTCCCAACTACCACTACAACTATGAACTTAAACTCCATAATACAACACATACCAATCCAACTATACATACACAAGTACAAGCTACGTCCCTACATAGAGGGGTGAAGCTCTTTGGTCACGCTCCATTCGTACAAGCTACGTCCGAACGCGTCGTGGAAAGCCACCTTCACGTCCCTCTCGGTCAGCTCCATGGACATGAACCCCTGACCGTCGTAGAAGAAGCGCAGGTTGTCCGTGTCCGGAGCGTAGACGCCTCTCCACGCCTTCGAACCGCCTCCGCTCGTCAGGTACTGGATCGGGCTGCAAGTAGCATTAGATTTGATCAGAAAAAAAAAAAATCTTTGATTTCTTTGTTACACTCGAACCAGTCTTGGAATGAGTCCACATGCATATGTTTTCATCAAAATCACAAAACTCAACTCAGAAGGACTCGTAACGATGTACCTGTCGCTGCTGCTGATATGTTCGAGGCAGTGGTCGTGCCCGTTGATATATAGATCCACTCCGTTGGCCTGCGATTGTCAGGAGTCGAAGAATGTGGGACGTGTTGTGTCGGACACAAAACGGACAATTCAAAATGACGTGTTGTGCTTATCAGTGTCGTGTCGTATCCGTGAGTCTGCAACATAATCCCTCCCTCAGGCAAGATGACTACTACTACAGATTTATCTACCTTGAGGATTGGAAGGAGCTCCTGCAGAAGCTCCACCGTATCTCCGTGCTCGCTGACGCTCCTCATCGTGTGGTGTCCTATTACGAACTTCCACGTTGCGGTCGATTCTTTCAGTGCCGTGTCCAAATCCTAATTGCCAGTATAAGAAGCAATCTTGTAAAATTGTTGTAGTTACTATTTTCTTAGTTAAAACCTAGGGGCCATGTGTGTGTATACATACATACCTTCAAGAGATTTGCAATGTAGGCTTCGCGTGGAGCTACATCCCTCCAGTCATAGTGATGATCCTCTGGATCTGTCCAGTAGTCCATCACGAAAGGAGTCGTGTCGACAAAGAAGAACTGCGCAATTGCTGAAGACACAAAAATAGGAAATGAGGATATGATGTTATATACATGATCCTAAGAAGCAAGGACACACTATGGATACTCCAAAATAGGTGTTTGAATCGGTATCGTCATATGACTTAAATATGTTGTGTCGTATCCGTGTCAGCGAAAAATAGGATACATCTACTATACATGTAACTGAGCTACAAAGAAAATGAAGTAAAATTCTTCACCTGTGTCCAGTATGAAGGATCTCATGCAGAGCCATCGGCTATCGATCTTGTGAAAGACAGGGCTCAGTTGTGCTATCACATTGCCCCTGTAGTCATGATTCCCCAAGACTGCGAAAAATGGTAATGATAAGAACAATTAGCCTAATTATTCTTTGGGATATTTAGTTTTAGGATCTCGTATAATATTTTAAATGTGTGCTTAAGTCTCTATATTGTCCAGAAAAGAGTTGAGATTGAATTTTATACGAGATCATAACCAAACAAAATTTCTAATATTATTGAGATCTAAATTAACGGTCAGGTTGACCTAAGTCAACCGTTAGGACGGCGAGACCCAAATCCTCTTTTGGACAATAGGAAGACCTAAATGTAAAATTTCGATATATTATACGAGACCCTAAAACTAAATAACCCTTGTTATTTCACCGTATTGATTGAAATGGAAGTCGAGAACAAATCTTACCACTGTACCACTGCTTTTGCAAGCTCTTTGCGGTGTACACGTTGACAAACGACTCCTCGAACGCCTTGTCGTCTTCGCCGGTCAATCCACTTTCGTAGAAGTTGTCGCCGGTTGATATCACAAAGTCTATGTTGAGCTCCTCTCCAATCCTTCCCATCTAATATATTTTGAATTCAAGTTAAAATAAATAAATAAAACTTAAAAATGCTATGCTCAAAGAACCTAAAATGTTGAATTCAGATAATTAAGTAACATTACTGTAATTATGCATTCATCCGGTCGATTATGTCCTCATATTCAGTATATAAAGCATACAAATTGCTCATCCACAATGTCGGAAAAAAAACATATATTAAGAATTAAGTAACCATGTATAGCTAATTTATCCAATTTTAAACATAATTGACGTCTCCGTGCCATGATGCTCATGCCAATACAGGATTCGAAAAGAGTCAAGATGTACATAGCCATACCGTCACACATATGAAAAGACTATTTCTGTGACTCAATGCACGGTCGAGGAGGATCACAATGTATACAACCTATGAGGAGATATCCTACTATGTCACACCTATGTATAGCTGATATACCCAATTTTGAACGTAAAAGGACTCTCTCGGTGTCTCAAAAAGAATCAAGATATACGCAGCTTTACCCCTACACTTATAGAGAGTTTATGCAACCCATTGCAAGCTCCTTATCCTCGTATATGGAAAAAAAAAATGTTTCTGCCGCTCCAACCAGCTAATTTACAAAAGGAACTAAAAAAGCAATAGGAAGAAAATACTAACAAAAGAAATAATTTTGAATGAAGAATAAATACCCATAAAAGCAAAAACTAACCAACTAAAAATAAAATCAAAAATCATGTAAAATAGACTAGAAACTCATTTTATATGAAAATTTTTTTAAAATATTGCCAAAATTCAACTTATATATACTAGTAAATGTACGTGCTTTGTACGTATAGTAACGTATAATAAGAATATTATTCAATTATAGTTAAATATCTCTTCTAACTCCTGTGGAAGGTGGGAGGTATTCTTTTTGTTTGGTTGAGTTCGATTTCCAACGTTGAATCTCAGTGGTAGCGATTCTAGAAACTAATTATCCTTTCTTCAATATATATATATATATTGAAGCAATGGGTACTTGTGGCAAACTCGTCTCCACTAGGGCTCGAACTTCCGACCACTTGGGCCGCATGCATCTCTCTTAACAAATTTAAACTTTTTTAAGCAACTATTTACATTATTTATTTATTTTAAAATAAAATGGACCATGATATACATACGACTTAGATGGCTCACTTTTGAGCCGTGTTTGAAGCCTCGAAAATATATATATATATACCTGAGTTGCGACGTGGGATTGATTATAACCACCCCTCCTCCCCCAGTCTCCGATCACGAGAAGGCTCAACGACCCGTCGGCCTTGACGGCGTGCTCGAGCCTCTGGAGCTCCGCAGAGGCGCAGCACGAGAAAATGAGGGTGGCGACAGCAAGCATGACAGCCATGGCCATGTCTCTAAAACACAAGAAGAAGAAGAAGAAGAAGCTATAGCCAAAGCTCTCATATAACAGAAATGGAAGTGGTGCGAGCCGTTTTATTACAGGCTCAGCTTGACGTGCGGAGGGACGAGGGCGTTTCCGCAAATGGGAAGTTATTTTTGTAGCTGAACCAATTTCGGAGTTGTTGACCAATTGACTGGCCGGTGGGTGGGGCTATGCTATTGGTCGAGGGACTGCTGTGCTGGCCATGTGATGCTATTGGAGGGGGTGGGACGTAATTTTTGTCCGTAGGTGCGAATATCCGTTGGAATATTTTAAAAAGTGGAATATTCTTGGTGCTGCGGCGTATTCGCTCGATTATGTCCAAAATAACCGTGTCGCCACCGAGTTTCTTTTACGGAACACTAAAAGTTCAAATTTTAATGTTAAAAGTGAATTATATAGTTACTCAGCTATTAAGCATCCCAATGTTTCCTGAAATAACTTAGATATATATGTACAAATTAGAATATTAAATTAACCCTTTTTTTAAAAAAATTTTGAACTAATATATGCGATAAAAAAAAGATAGATATATCGACTGCTATTTCAAAACATTAGGGATGCTTGATAGCGGAGATCTGATCATGGTGCCTTAGTAAGGGGAGATACTCTAACCATGGCCAAGTCCTAGATCTGTGCATCCTTGCCTCTGATAGAGCAAACATCTAGATGGATAGCATGGGCGGAAGTAAACCAATGGATCCCATCTTTTCAGAACAACCAATTTTCTGTCAAGCAACCAAGGGCCTCCGCAAAGAACTTTATGTAAATCTTCGACGATGGAGGCTTTGACAGAGAAGTAGCTCGTTCTCCATGGAGAATACCTCTAAGGACCCCGTCGAATGCTAAGCACGGCAAGCAAAAGCTACGATGGAAGAGTAGTAAGGTCTTGGGCTGACAATAAACATGACCAAAGTATGGTCCCAAATAGAAACATGCAATGCAAAATCCATTGCGGAGATATTCATCGCGCATTTGCCATCCAACAATCGACGACTCATAATATAGTCACACGTCTTCTTACACCACCATCGGGGCACAAAGAGAACTCCAAGATTTCGGTCTGGTCTTAGCCTTAGCGAAGACCATCTCCTTGGTATGAATAGGCTCTCTCATGATAGGTTTCTTTTATCCTCCTCATGTCCATCCACTCGAATGGTAAAGCGAGCGCGAGTGCTTGAAAAAAAAAAGACATTGGCCCACTATCCAAGACTCCTATTGATATCTCATGTCATGTCAGCCTCCCTAAAGGGAAAAGTACTGGCAGTCTGACCCATCAGGGAGCTTTGTCACTGCCCCATCTTGTTCACTGCAGACCTCAATCCTCGTGGAGACAACATCCCTCCTTGTGTACCAATCCCAGCGGTAGAGGAATAGCTTGGGTGTATGTCCCTATTTCGCATATAGGTAACTACAATCCAATTCCCTTCCTAACAGTGCTACTTTGCACGATATCACGAACTTAGTGTTTGCGCTTGTGTACGTGCGCGACGGCGGAGAGGCCAAACACGGAGCACCAGACATGGAGCAGGAGGCAAGGGGGAGGGGCGACGCCGCCTTGCGCGTGCACAAGCGCATGCCAAACATCTTTTTTGTTCTCCCTCTTTGACACCCAAATCTGAATGCTTCACCAAATTTGCAAAAGTTATATATTATATATATATATATATATATATATATATATATATATATATATAGAGAGAGAGAGAGAGAGAGAGAGAGAGAGAGAGAGAGAGAGAGAATAAGGGAGGTGAGGTGTCACCCTATGGGTGGTGGCTATGTGTTACCTTTCCATGCTATCATTATGCACCGAAAAGTGTGCAAGTGCATGATGATAACATGGGAGTGTGACATATAGCCACCTTACCGTGAGGTGGCACCTCACCTCCCTTGTTCTCTCTCTCTCTCTCTCTCTCTCTCTATATATATATATATATATATATATATATATATATATATATATATATAGGTTCGGATCGGGAGTCCCACTCGCGGAGCCACATCGCCTTCGGCCGTTGGATCGAACGAACGCGTGCGCGGACCCCTCGATCCGCACACACACGTCTTATCTTTTTTTTTTTTATACCCACCCTCAAAATTTTAGAATAACTAACGTCTTATCTTTTTTTTTTATAGGATACCCACCCTCAAAATTTTAGAATAACTACCCTGTTATCGTAGTATAATTTTCGGCTAGGATCCGAGCCGACCCAGATCCGATCTGGGCACAGCAACCGAGTAGATCCACACTTGTTTCACAAGCTTTATAAAACAAATAATACACGATAGTTGTCTTGGTTCGAACCATTTTGTCGATATGTCCAATTCAACTATGAACCCGAAGAAATCGGATGTATATAGGACTCGAACCCTTTTCTCAAATTTGACAAGATCAACTTCACGAAATCATTTAGATGAAACTAAGCTAAGCACATTGAAATTTTTCCTCATTGAGTCGCAAAATCAAGATACAATAGTTCCATGTAGAAGCTATTCAAACAGCGCAAGAGAAATCACATACACATAACCCAACTAGGTATCTGTTGCTTATCAAACAAAGGTCATAATCACAGATATTTGTTGCTTATCAAACAAGGTCATAATTAATCCTAATGACATTATCGTTCCTGACATTCTTCCGTTAGTCTTGACATTTGGGATTTGGGAGGGCCTATTGAGCTAAATAATGCAGCTGTGAACATACAAAATTCTTCACTCCAAGTCTCCAAACGTATTGGTCCTTTGGTATCGTCTTCGACTTTAAGTTCGGGGGGATTGGAACATCGGCGGAGCCCTTCCTGGAAACCAGTAACTTACGGATGCATGACTATATATGTTTTGTATGCACAAACGAGAAGCAGACGGAGATTGTTTCCTTCTTCTAATTGCCATGCACTAATCGTCCATCAATGGTGGTTGCGGTTGTTCAAGAGGAGGAACAGCTGCAGGATGCTGCCGCCTCTGTCGTTCCCGAAGGTACAGAACAGTTAGAAGGCATATAACGAGGGCAAGTATCGTTGTATTCCCTTCATCCATAAGTACATCCTCTACCCATTCCTCGACCATTTGGTATACTTCAGGGAGAGAATCAATCACATTAACCTAAAGAGAGAAAAAATCCATTGATACTGGTAAGAGAAAGCACAAGAAGATACAAGTAGCCTCGCATTTCAAATCAAAAGAAGAGCCGACTCACCAGAAAAGAGTCCGCATGGTTCATCCTGATCCACAAGCTTGTAAGTGCCAAAGATACAGGTAGCCTTGCAGCAGCGTCATTATCGAGTGCCTGATCGTAATACCTTTTTGCCAAGTGAAGATCAAGTGGAAGCCCTTGGCCGTGCTCATGCATGTACCCAAGGTTAAACATAGCCTGAGAATTGGATTGCGACATGGCATGCATGTAGGCCTCTGCGGCACGTTCATAGTCCCTCTCAGTTCCCTGTCATTGGCAGTGATTTACTGGTGACAGGTTATATCTATTGGAAAACCCCGCATTTCACTAGAGCTGAATAGTAAGCTTTATATCATTAAAGCAAAAAAGAAGAAGAACATATCATATTATATAGTCTTTTCTGTATTTCTGAAGCTATTAACCCAATAAATCGACATCAGAAGAAAGATGCTGTACCCGAGAAGTAGAAAAAAGAGAAGTGAGACTAGTATGTATAAAGGACAGATAAAGCACAGAGAGGACATGTTTGAAATGAACCAGTGGAAGTCATCCAAAAGCCCAATCCCAGACAGGAGCTGTGGATGCTACATCCATCAACAACGGGAATAGGTTTCAGCTTAAAACTAACCAGCTCCTTCAGTATGGGCATACTTTGGACACTTAAGTTAATACTTTTGACACACACACACATATATATATATATATATATATTTTTTGGAAAAAGGGTAAATTTTATTCCACAATCATCGCAATAAGGTTACAACATAGAGATACAATCCCAACTCAGGGGGACATTACTAGTACATCCGACTCAATGTTATGAAGGATGCCCACCAGTGGGGTGGACAGTCCCTCATAAATGCGCCGGTTCCTCTCCCTCCAGACATGCCAAACTGATGCAGCAAGCCTCAATCTAGCACGTCTGGCCCAGCTCTGCCTCCGGCCCCTGCCATCTCCAATCCACTGAAGGATTTCTCTGAAGTCACGCTCCCTTCCAACCCCTCCCAAGTATCTCCGGCTCTGCTCTGCCCAGATGCTCCACGCCACTTGGCACTGAAAGAACAGGTGCCCAATGGATTCATTCTCTGCCTCACACAAAACACACGTAGGGTCAGGGACAGGGACCCCGAACCGAAGCAGTCTGTCCCTAGTAAGCAACCGGCCCAGCACCAGTTTATATGCAGACAATTGCATCTTTCTGGCAAGGCCCTTCCCCCATATAAAGTCATACTCCTCGATCTTGTCGAAGTGGGAACGAACAAGATCGTAGCTGCTGCTAAATCTGAACTCCCCAGCACCCTCCGTGTAGCCGGGAGGGGCCCAAACCCAGACGTCAGACAGTACATCAGGAGTGATCTGTACTTGCCTGATCTCCCCTCCTAACTGAGCAGTGAAACGATACTCCTCTGGTCTCCAGACCCCACCCCTGATGATGCGCCTACAAGTCAGACCTCTGTACTCCACACCATCCGACTGGGGACCCAGAATCTCCAGGAGAGACTGACCAGCAATCCACGGATCAAGCCATAGGTCCGTCTCCCCTCCCTCCCTCATCTTCCGTCGAATCGCCTTCCGAAGTACAGGTCGGTTCCTCAGGATATGCTTGAAAGACACAGAGAAGTTGTTGTCAATGTCACATACCCAGAAGTTCCTACCCCGGAGGTACCGACTAGACATCCAAGCCGACCAAAGAGAGCCGCCCTGAAGGAACCTCCACGCCAGCTTGATCCCCGCCGCCTCCCTGATAGAAACCAGAGAACGCAGACCCACACCTCCCTCCTTCCTAGGACGACAGAGCTGCTCCCAAGAGATGGCATGAATCCCCCCATGCCAAATGAACTTGGCACATATGCCCTCAATCTTTCTGATAGTAGCCAAAGGGACCATAATAGATTGGAGCCAAAATAGAGCAATAGCAGATATAACCGATCGAACCAGCTCAATACGCCCTCCAAAAGATAGGCCAGCCGCCTGCCAGCCCTCTACCCTCCTCTGCGCAAAGTCCACCAGACTCTGACATTCTCGGTCCTTCGCGTAATTGACAGATAGTGGCACCCCCAGATATTTCACCGGGAGGTCACCCTTTTCCACCCCAAGCTCCAGGGCCCGTTCCTCCTTCAAGGTGCAAGAGCTGTTGAAGTAAACTTTGCTCTTGTCCCTATTCAACCGAAGACCCGATAACTGTCCGAACTCCTCCATCACCACCGCAAGCTCCCTCATCCCTCGCATGGAAGGCCTCATCAATACCAATAGATCATCCGCATAAATGAGGTGTGAGACCACCTGAGACACCCTACTGTATATCGGTACAATCCTCTCCCGATGCACCGCGATGTCCATCAGACAGGTAAAATACTCCATCACGAGGGTGAAAAGGTAGGGGGAAAGCGGGTCCCCCTGCCGAAGCCCCCTGCTGCTGCCGAAGAACCCGTAAGGAATACCCTGGATGAGAACTGAGAATGTAGGGGAGGTGATGCATGCTCGGACTCTGTCCACCCATGTCTCGGAGAAGCCCATCGCACCCATCAAATGACAGAGGAAGTCCCTGTTGACGGTGTCGTAGGCTTTCCTCAGGTCAAGCTTCACACATGCTTTCATCCCCCCTGGCTTGTGGAACTCCCGAATCATCTCATAAGCCAACAGACTATGCTCAGCAATAGACCGCCCCTTGATGAATGCCGCCTGATTCCAAGAAACCAGGCCCTGCATAGCGTCCTCCATCCTCCTGCACATAAGATGAGTAATTATTTTATACAAATAATTACAGCAAGCAATCGGTCGAAAGTCAGCAAGAGAAGTCGCCCCCTCCTTCTTGGGCACCAGCGTCAGGAAGGTGTGGTTCAGCTCCTTCAGGAGCTTGCCCGTCTCAAAGAACTCCTGAACAGCCTCTAGAACCTGGAACTTGAGGGAACCCCAATGTCGCTTGTAGAAGCCGCTGGAGAAACCGTCCGGCCCAGGGGACTTGGAAGCATCAGCCTGCATCACAATCGCCTCCACCTCCGCCATCCGGATAGGAGCCATAAGAAGACTGTTGCCATACTCAGTAATCAACGTCTTCATAGTCAGCTGCGGGAAAGCCGTGGGATAGTCCGTCTGATGATAAAGCTCAGAGTAGAACCGGACAGCCTCCTCCTGGATAGCAACCTGGTCGGTCACAAGACGCCCATCACTGTCTAGAAGTCTCTAGATGCAGTTCCGGTGCTGGCGAGCCCGAATGACATCATAGAAGAATTTGGTGCAACGGTCCCCATCCTTGAGCCAGGAGCATTTGGCCCGTTGGGCCGCACTAATCTCCTGCTGGAGTCTCAAGGTGTTGACCTCTGCAGCCAACTTCTTCTCTTTAGACGCCAACTCCCCACTCATCATGTCTCCCTGAAGGTCTGACTGCAGGTCTCTCAACTCCGCCTCCTTCTCCTGTAAGGAGGTCCGGGGGAGGGCCCTCACCCAGTCTCTGATGGCGCGTTTGGTCTTCTTCAGCCTGTGAACCATACGGAACTGAGCAGTGCCGGCCACATCCTGACAAAGACCCCCCGCCACAGTCTCCTCATAGCCAGGCGAGAGGAACCAACTGTTGTCATACCGGAATGGACGGGCTCTCCATCTGGGACTCTCCACGAAGCGCACCAGGATCGGCGAATGGTCACTGGTCCCCGCAGGTAGCCCCTCAGCAACAGCAGAAGGGAATAGGCGGAACCAATCACTGTTCCCCAAAGCCCGATCAAGCTGGCAGGCCACCCTGCCAACCACCGCCTTGTTGTGCCACGTCCATATGTGCCCCACCCTCTCCAGATTCCTGAGCCCGGACTGGAGAAGGCAGGACTGAAAGTCAAATAGTATCTGGTCCGGCACCGGCCGCCCCCCCAGCTTCTCCCCCCTGTATAGCGTGGCATTGAAGTCTCCCATAATAAGCAGGGGGAGATGACGATGCACCGCCAATGTACTCAGTCTAATGATGTCCTGCCACAAGACCTCCCGCAGCCTCCTGTCATTGTGCCCATAGACAGCACCAAGTAAGAATCGGAACCCACCCTTGTTGGTGAAGGAGATGGCCACCAGCTGGTCAGTCATGAAGACCTCCTCCCCCTCCCAACTAGCTCCGTTCCATCTAACCCAGATTCTCGCCATATCATAGAGACCAAGGTTGTGGAGCTGGACCCAGTCCGTAGGGGTTCTACGAGACAGGGTTTTCACCCCCCTGATCTTAGTCTCTAGTAATATCGAGATTTCACACTTCTCTTTCCTCAGCACCTCACTAATCTCCCTCCATCTCCCCAGAGAACACCCCCCCCGGACATTCCAGGCAAGGGCCGACATCTAATCCGCGGGTGGGATCCCCTGAACATCCTCTGAAGGCGCACCCGGGGAGAGTGCAACCTCCATCTCTCTGGACTCCTCATCTCGATCCCCCCGAAGAAGAGGCTGAGCTAGGACCGCAACCCATTGAGGGTTGACCTTCCACACTCTCTCCGCCCCACCTTGTCCGCTGTCCTCACTATGCGACTCCGTAGCCTGGCGCTTCCGACTGTATACCTGAAGTGCTAAGGTGTTATCCTCTCCTTGTCGCCTGTCCCCCTGTCCCATACTCCTGGTGATTATAGTCCTCGTCCCCGTATACGCAACCATCGCTCCGGTAAGGATCTCCGTCGGAGACCCGTCGTTTTCCCCAGAGACGGGGGGGGGGGGGGGGGGGGAAGGTCTGCCTCCATCTCATCCTCCATCAAGCCCGCCTGGTCAACTACAGGGGTATTAACTACACCACCTGTCTCCTGCACTGCCTCCTCCGTCACCGCTGCAGAAACTCCACCACGTCGACAAGCACTTGGGAGATGCCCAAAACAGACACACGCCGGACATCTGGGGGGAACCCACTCATACTCCACCTTCTGCATAAGAATCTGGCCAGTAGGTGTCCGGTACTTCAACTGCTCTGGCAGGTCCAACCTGGCGTCAATCTCCACAAATACCCGAGCATACATCAACCTCGTCCTGAAGGCGGTGGCATCGTCCGCCTTAATCGGCTTGCCAATGAGGCTGGCAAGTCTCATAAGAAGGGGAACACTCCAGAAGCGTACCGGGAATTCAGGGAACCGAACCCACACAGGCACCGCATTCAGCACCTCCTTCTCACATCTCAAGTCAGGGGTCCATTGCTTCAGTATGATGAGGCGACCATCGAACGTCCATGGCCCTCCCTGGAGGATCCGAGCCACATCTTCTGCCATCCCAAATTTAACGAAGTAGAAGCCGTTCTCCTTGGAGAAGAACTCCATGCTACCCTTCGGCCGCCAGACTCTCTCCGCATAACCACGGATCTGCCCGTAGAAGGGCTTGCTACCCAACACATATAATACTAAAGTGTTCTCCCAGAATGCCGTCACCTTCGCCACTTCCTCAGCCGGGAAGTCGGCGCAGAGCTCACCCCCAACCGCCAGAGGTGCAACATACTCCATCGATGCCGGAGTTTTTGCAACCCCCACCTTGCACGCATCTGCCCAGGATACAGGTCGCGAGCCCGAACTTCGAGGCAGGATCGTCGGGGCCGGCCGGACACTCACGTTCGTAGCAGTCCCTCTCCCCCCGATAACTGGGCCAGCCGTCCCTGCAGACTCCGTCGCTCGAGGCCTCCACGTAGTCCTGGCTTGTCCCTCCCGTCCACCTGTGTGCGCCTGGCCCACCGTAGGTCCAGTCCTCCTGGCTATCCCTGACCTCCTGTCCGATCCCTGCGTAGAGGTGGAGCCCCTCCTAGTCTCAGCGATATGTGATCGTTGCCCACCCCCTCGCCGTACCCTCCGATTTTGAACCGTGGTCCAAGCCCCCTCCTCACTCTGGCCATCCTCCAATCCAGGCGATGCCCTTTGGGCGGTGAACACCATAGAGGAGCCCCCCGGAGCACTCGCCATCGAACCACCGACCGAAACCGTGCCCGGCGGCGTCGCCACCGACCGCATCCATCCCCGGCCACCCCCCCACCTGAGGTGGGTCGCCGGCCGCCGCCTGCCCCCGGGGGGGGTTCGCCGGACCCCCCCGGCCGCGCCCCTGGCCGCCAGCATGTCCGTGCGGACGTGGATCCGCCGCGAGAGGATTTCCCGGCGGCCGGCCGCCGCCGCCCGCCTCCAGATGGTCGCCACCGGCCGCCCCCGCCACCCCCTTGCCTTTTCCCCTGTCCGGCGGTCGGTTGGCCGCCTCCTCGCGTTGATACGGTGATGCCCTAGCAGAGCTAGGGTTCGCCTCCTTCTCCATTGCCATTTATATATATATATATATATATATATATATATAATGAGATTTATCTTCTTCAGACAACAATTTTATTATTTGTTCAGTATCTGAAACCTGAACTGTTCTTTCCATTGTTTTAATTGCAATGGAAGATCTAAAAATCAAAAGTACCTATTTGGTATATTTTCTTTGGTTGGACCTTAGGAATTGTCTATTTATTCAATTCCTCTAATTCAGTAGGAAATTCATACATAGTTGTATTTTTAACTGCTTTACCCTTATTAAGGGTTTTCTTATTGTGCCCTATTGGATGAGCTAACTGGTCACTCATGGATTGAGTATCTATCTTGCTATCTTCTTTATGTAGACTATCAACCTGCAATCTATTGTTAGTAACAATACTACAATTACTAGTTTCTAAATAACTTAGGCTTAATCCTTCTGGCAGTAAAAAGGTTGCACAGCTGTCAACGATTTACGACAAACGAAATCCTCTTGGTTATAAACGCCTACGCGACTTTGATGCCGTTCCACAACACATAGATACACCATACAAACTAAACCTAAGCATTCAGAACTAGCAATATGCAGTAGTAAAATAACAATAGATTACATTTTAATAGTCACATAAAGAAATTAGCAAGACAGAACGCACCTATTCGTGAACCATTTGCATGGCTCTGATACCAAATTAAGACGAGAATCGATCAGTAGAATAGAAATCGAGAATCGATCAGTAGAATAGAAATAGAAATTGGAAGATCAAACAAACTTTTATTTATTGAAGTAGTAGTACAAGCACACTCTTACAAGCACTCAAAGAAAGAGGAAAACACTCGATAGAAAACTAGATGATACAACATTGAGGTCAAGGACCTCTATTTATACTACAACTGAGACCTATGGATGACCGCCATCTTCCGGTATTTAGTCGTCCAGCCGTCCAGCGAACCGCCATAGTCTCTATCATTATTAAGGACACGTAATAACATTATAGTACATACGTGTATCCCCCTTTACGTCATGTCATTTTCTCTTTAGGTAAAGTGGATCCCCACTTATCTAAAGTTAGGCCAAATGCATTATTATAGGCCCCACCACTATTGTTTGCATTAGTGGCTGTCATCATCACTTCCTTCTTTATTTGTGCACCGCACATCTGTCCCTTAGTCATTATTTTCACTATTCCTAGGTCTCCGCCTAGGTGCGTGGCTGGTGGATGATTCCACTTCAATCTTGTCTTCATTATTATCCGAGGAAAATTCGTCATTTGCCTCAGAAACTGACGTTCCGGAAGAGTGATGCGAGCGCATAGATTCATCATCTGCTATATCAAATAATGCATTCATTTGCGATGTCATATATCGTTGATATTGAATTTTCAATTCTTTTGGAGATATTTTCGGATTCTTTCTAATTAAAGAATCTATGTGTTTTTTTCAATGGACTTTCTTCCGTTTCAATTTTATTCTTCTCTTCCTGTAATCTTTGGGCTTCTTTAGCTTCTACTACAAGCGTCATCTTAATTTCTGCAATTTTCTCATTCTTATCAATTATATTCCACCATTTTACCAGAAATTTCCTTTTTAACATTAAAATGCCAAATTCTCCCTCCTCACATTTGAGGGTCCACTTCAAAATATAAGAAATATTATTAGCTACGACGAAATACATTATTGTTTTATCTTCATAGTATGTTTGATGTTTCTGGCAAATTTTTGCCTTGTCCACCCATTCTTCAAAGGCATGAAACATTGGAATGGAGAGTATTTCTCGACTTGCTCCAAAATAAGAACACCATTTGTGGAACCAAGACGAAATTTCCTGATCCAAGATTTTTGGACATATTTTTTATAAACCATGAATGCTTTCTTTTCTCATTCTCGTAGTAGAATACATTGTAGAAAGCATCAATGTAATCCCAATAAGTGAATTTGATAGAGGACGATTTCTCTTGAGAGCATTGCTCTTTCCAAATTCGGGTGAAGTCCCCAAGATTGAGGGGTAAGAATATTGAATATAGTAATTTTACTATAGACAATTTCACTAAGTGAATCTCTCGGATTTTGCCGAAAATGTTCAATCGCTGCAGTATTTATAGAGAGAAGCATTCATTCATAATGATTTCGTGGTCTAGTTTTTATTGGAAAGAAATTTTTCTCAAAATATTTTTCCCTAATTTTCCAAGGATCATTTTCCATTGACAAGTCTTGCCTATCAAGACAGATGACATCCTCAGAGTTTATTTTCTGAGTATAGATTGATTCAACATCTGCTAATTCAGTAGCTTCTTTATAGAATTTTTTTTTCCTTTTCACGTTCAGTAGCCGAAGCTATGATATTTTTTCTTACTAGAATTCGGTCCAGTCTCTGAGTTCTGCGATCCATGGGTTGCTCCCATGGCTGTTTGCCTTTATCTCGGCAATCCATGCTGCAAAAATTCACGAGTTAACGCGTCACGGGGGGTGGGCCTTTCGTACTATAGTACGGCTTCAGCGCACTTCAATCTAGTGGATTGGTTCAATAATATGGGTTTGAAATGATCCATGTTACGGAACCAAGACACAGATGGGTATAGGACCTCCAACGCCTATAAATAGCAGGCAAAGGAAGACGGGACCGAGACAAGAAAGATGGATATCGCTTCCAGACTTGAGAGAATGCATCTTTCCATTCAAAATGTAGAAAACGAGAAGCTCCAACGGGAGCAAATCCTGCATGCCTTCTGGAAGCATATGCCCCCCATCGATCCCGTATGATAGAAGAGAATGAAGAAGTGAAGTAGGCCTCCCCTGGTACCTGGTCTTTTGCTCTCCTTGGGCTTGCACCACAGAGTGGGACACTGAAAGCAGACCACCAAAGGTCTCCATGCCAAGTGTATGAAGAATCCCTTCTTTTGAAGCGGGTGTCACCGACGAAGAGAAGTAGAGGTGGCTCTTGCTTCTATTAGCTCGGAGACCGGAAACACCATGGAAGCTTGTGAGAACCTCATTAAGAGCTACGGCCGAACTCTCATTAGCTTTCTTTTTTTTGGAGTCAATGATGAGGCGAGGGCAGAGGCAAAATTTCATTCATCCAGTGACCTTGCATCTAACATCAAGTACTAAGCTTACATGCAGGGAGCACCAAGGTGTCTACCACATGTTGTCAACTCGACGGTCTCAATATGATTGGCATATAATTCCAATTCATTCTCAAAGCTGCCGAATCCCAGGTTTCTCTATTGTGAAACCGTGAGATGCTGAGACCTCCATGATGATGTGCTTCAAGATCAGCTCCTTCGGCCTGAATTTCTATGCATTCTGTCACACCTCTCCTTCCAAAGTTGCCAAATATATATGTCCCTAAGGCACTAGCCTAGTAGTAGTGCGTAGGGCCGCCCAAAACACAGGTCTTGGGTTCGAATCCTCCCTCGGACGGCTGGGTGGTTTATAATGGTCCGACTTGGAGAAAGGACAGCTCAAATCCGACTAGTCTCCGATTAATCCCTAATCCCAGCGAATCGACTAGCGGCCGACTAGCGATTTTTACAACCTTGTGTGCATGCTACAATAGATGTTCAGTTACCAGTATATGGAAATACCGTGAAAAGGTCGTCGTGTGCAACATTCATCATTGTAAGCGTTTTGCAAATCCATTGTTTCATTGGGCCCAAGTGATGTATTTACAATCATTTTGTTCTGAGAGTTGTAATTGAGATGCTTGTGTAGCTTTTATTGTTGAAGGTGACAAGTTATTGGCTGGTTGTGACTTCTATAACATGGGACTATGAAAAATATTCACAACAAATGTTGCAAATGATGTCATGACAACTATATTTATTACTACTACTTGCAATAAACACTGTTCAAATGATTTGCGGCAATTTTGACTGCAATAACATAGTTGGGAATAATTTTGAAACATTTGTTGTGGTGGTTGGACTTACTTACAACACTCCAAACACCGGAAATTCCTTAACTACCACAAGAATTGTTGATGTAGCACTATTCGCATGCAAACAACACCCAAGTGTTAGGTTGCAAATGTTGTGGAACTCGAGGCATTTCCAGTGTTTGGATTGTTGTATGCAAATCCAACTACGTGCTGCAACATTTGTTGCGGCAATATGTCGCCAACGCCACTTGCAAAAACATTTATTGCAAGGTACTACAATAAATATAGTTGTCACATCATCATTTGCACATATAAAAGTCTCAACCAGTGGTCTTTGCTTACAGTAACAAAAACCACATGGAAGAATCTTGGTTGGGTTGGGTCGGGTCGGGTCGGGTCGGTGTTCGGTTGAAAAACAGATATTGATTGTGGCAGTAACTACTTGTTTATATTTGGATTTTGTTTAATTGCAACCCATTAAATTTTGATTGGCCCGTTAAATTAATTTAACCACATATTAATGCTTTACAACCCCCCCCCCCCCCCCCCCCCCCCCAAGTGGCCCATTAAACCGAAGTAACTGAAAACCGAACCATTTTATTTCAATTCGGTTCGGCTCGGCTTGATTGGAAACGGTTCGGTTTTCGGTTTTGCAGTTACTGTTTATGGTTCATGACGGTTTTCTGAAAAACGGTTCGGTTCAAACCGAACCAAACCGATGCTCACCCCTATATATATATATATATATATATATGAACACGAAAGCACCAATTTTGCTATTTCCTAACTTCCTAGCTTTGTCATCATAGGTTTCATATTTACAGTAAGGGATGAGTTAGCATTGTAAGTAAATGAAGTTTGCCATTAAACCAGTCTGTCCACTCAACCACCAAAAGTGATAGCTGTAAAATTTTGATGAACTATAATAAAACCAAAAGAAGATACATACCCGGCCGTAGTAATATGCATCCCCAATCAGCAGAGCAGCATGTTCATTACCCTGCTCAGATGCTTGCCACCACAATGAATGTGCACGAAGATGCCTTTCTGTGTCCGTACAAAAGCCTGATTCTCCTATGCACATACTTTCTTCCCCATATTTATCAAGAATCCAGGCAGCATTGCTCTGTGCAACTTCATATCCCAGCTCCGCCATTCTAGAATACAACAACAGGGCTTTGCCTACATCACCTTTCAAGTAAGATTCCAAAGCCCACCTTGAAAGCGAGCTCCAAGGTCCCCTCTCCGCTACTGTTTTGTAAAAATATGTAGCCTATACATAAAAAGAGAGAATATCAAATAAGCAAGGGGGTGCTTTAATTAGAAATATTCCGTGATTAGTATGTGCAAGTGCAACAGTACAGGAACAGTTATTTTTTCCAAACTGCTATGTAACCAATATTCCAGTACAGAAGAATACATGCCCAAATGTAACGACTGAAAGTTAAAAAATATGTTGAAACTAACTTGGGTTACTCGTATTTTTCATAAAAGACTGCATAATTTACTTCAAATTACTCAAGATCCAGGTGCAAAGCGAAAAGTTCTGTCTATAATGAATTGGAACTTTGAACACAACAAACTGGCATTTGCGAGCATTTTGCAATTCACATCTTTTCCAAGAGTTATGGCACAGTAGTTATATAACAAATTTCCATCGAATAACAACTTTTAGGACAAAACAAACCGGGAGAACAATTGTATTCAGTTTTTTCAATGTCAGGGACAATGTTGGAACTAAGTTTAAGCATCTGCAAGATGTCGGGTTCTCAAAAGATCTTACAGAATCAACTAAAGTTCTAGGAAATTTGGGATCTGACAGGGATCTGTTGCAGGGTAGGAGATGACTGAGCACGTAGGGCACAACGTGAGAGATAATAACTCAGAATCCACCAACTGCTACAACGAACCCATCGAGAAACGTCCATGATTGTCTACAAAGTAATTGGAATCCGCCAGAGCTGGGGTAAAAGCTCTTAGGAATTTATTGATGACCGATTGTAAAAGATAGAGAGGTTCTCTTATACAGCCTCCAGATGACTACTAATCCTACTAGAAAAGAAATTGCAAGAAAAAGTTACTATTCAAAAATAGAGTTAAATGTAAACTCTAATCCTAAAAGAATAATTCAAAAGCTACTCCTAATTTTACTTAAACTCCACTGCCAAATACGGACAAAAGTTCAACTACATTTCGAAGTCCAAACATCTGAATTTCACGAGCTTTGAACATGGAAGTTGTAGCACTAGTCATTATCTTCGTGAATGATCATGTTTTTTGCAATTTAAACTTCCAAGCTGAAAGTTATAGGCAAAACAATAAAACAAATAATCCATCTATGTGCTTTACTTACATATACTAATTTGGTGATTCCAAAATATAACAAAGTAGCAACTAGCGACCTATCAGTTCTCTAGATTTAAGGCCAAACTGTGACAAAGAACTTGATACCTTGTGAAAAACATAAAAAGTATCAGTGACATAATTCTAGGGTATCATCAATGGTGGCAAACTTTCAGGGTGTAGAATTCAATAGTACATAAAGAAATTGACAACAAATATATGGCCAGAGCATTTAATCTGGCTTATCTGCTACATAATTGATGAGGTTAAAGGGTTTGTTGCTGCTTTCTTTTTGTATATCTCATACATAAATCATAACTTACCTGTTTATGTACCAATTTAGCCAAAAAGGGTGCTGCAATAATATAATATGGATACCTAATGGTTCCACGCTACAATGAAACTAATCAACCTGTCTGCTACGGTTATTATCGTACTCAGACCAAAGGTCTCATGCATACAATACATACAAGAATCAACATCCACTCGAACAGTATGTATTCCATCTGGAGGAAATCTAAGTAATATCCAGGAACTGTAAAATGAACTTCGGTGCCCCATGGACAAACCATTCTAACTGCTAGATTTTGTAACTATGGCAACCGTTAGAGGTCAACTTTCACCATGACTTGCAAGTAAAACTACCTTACACACCAAGTTCAATGAATAAGCGCAAATAAGAAACATAATGGCGCATGTAAATGACGAGTGTTTATCCTCCATAATGATTTCAGTAAGCTCAACACCTTATCCTCCATATTATAAATCAAGTTATTTCAATATGTTAGTGACTGGGTTCCACAGATAAGTGAATCACTTTGGATTTTTTTTTTCTGCTAGAAATTTTGGGTTGAAGCAGAACCATTAAGAAGCCTCCATACAGTAAGTCAACTTGTCTCCAATATACTAGTTTTTGTGTTTGATAGATATTTCATATTTGACAAATTTTGGGGAAATTGTGTTTCCCAAAAGCTTTGTGTTGAAGTAGAAACATCAAGAGGCATAGAATCCAATATTGGAAAGTCGATGTTGCAATATCAATATCAGATAACAGTATCACATCAACATTCTAGGAACAAGAAACATCTATGATATAGCATAACAGACTGGTGGTGTTGTTATTTCTAATCATAAGTAAATGACATTGTTCTGAAAACCGGACCGGACTGGTCGGTCTCACCAGGAAAACCGGAAGCTGGTCCGGTTCACAAAAATCCTCTAAAACCGTTTGTAAAATGAACCGGCATCAGAGTGGCCAAACCACTCTGAGAACTTGCGAACTGGTTATTGAACCAGCCAGTTCATACCCAGTTGTTTTGTGGGTTTCCTCACCCAATTAAGAAAGTGTTCACTTTCCCAAAGAAAACACATGGCTGCCATTCACCCACCATTAAACATCGGAGCCAATGTCATTAATCTTTTGTATGCTATAATTATTAAAAAAAACTTATATCTTATATATAATAGAAAAAGTTGGACTTCGCCGTGAAAATTTTCTTTCTAAATATGCCCTTACGTTTATCAATTAATATTGTACACTAAATTAATGGGGGCAGTTACATAATTACTTATAGACAAAAATTAAGGGAGTTGTTCTTTGCTTTTCCTAAATTGTATGAAATTCGTGCAAGGCACGTGCAATATATACTAGTATAATAAATGCATGTTATAATTAGTAAAAGATAGTAAAGACAATTTATTAGGCATGCATTTTTAATTTCTCATGCAGGGCAATGTTACTAATGGTAAGGCCATCTCCAATGGGGATTTCTAAAATTGAGTCTCTATCCTACTTGGCATTGTACTTTAAGGAAATTCCTATCCTAGTTGGTAGAGTTTCTATATTGAAATTGCACACACACAAAAACACTCTCCAATGGTTCTCGATTTCTACCATATGTGCCAAAAAATGAAAGGATCAATTTAATGATGTAGGGCTCAATATTAATTGGTATGAGAGATGTAGAATTTCTATGAGGGTTGTAGAAACCCTCATAGAAATTCTACATCCTACATCACCGCCACATAGAATGGAAATTGGGATATAGAAATCTCCATTGGGAGGTGTTTTTCCTGAACAAGATTTCTACCATAGAAATAGGGGAGATAGAAACCCCCATTGGAGATGGCCTAAGTCAGATTCAAATAACTACTTAACCAGTTTTTCTCTCACATGTCAAATAAAAATATAATATAGCTGGAGCCAATATAAGTAAAAATGTTATATAAGTTTTGAAAAAATAACTTCATGGAAGTTTTGAAAAAATAAAGTTATTTATGATAGGTCAGATTGGTAGTTAACTAAATATAAAATTTATAGGTATATTTTTGAACCTGGCTCAACCACTGGTTCAACCCCGGTTGAACCTCTAAACCTTGAAATAATGTCTTCTCCGGTTCAGTGACCGGTTTGGTTCTCAGAACATTGATAAATACATGGACTTCAATTAAAATGACAAAATGAACATAGAAAGAGAACTTTTTGTCTTAACAAAGAAGCTGATAGAAAAAACTCGGATACATCGCATTCTAATAGGTACTTGTAAAATGGGGCCATGGCCACCCCCTATCTAAAAATGTCAACTACTACTATATATAAAAATATATATATAATAAATATAAAGTTAGTTTGGGGCCACCCCAAAATCCACTTAACAAACCACACAACCCATCGCTATAAGGTTAGTTGGGACGAAGCTACTTTTTGGTTGCTTCATCAAAACTACTTATATGGATGGATAATTTTCAGTGTAGTAACCATATGTTTTTTACATTTCTCTAATATGGTGAATATATTTTACTTTTATGGGAAAAACTCAGTTGTAATAAATTTATTGCCACTCTCAATATTAAATCCTGGTTTCGTCCCTGAGGTACTTGTAAGCAAATAGAAAGGTGTGCCATGTGAGCAAGTGATTATCATGAAACACATAAAACTGAAAGCTAATAGAACATTAATCATGGTAGGAAATGATTACCAATTGGAGATTCTGCTTAAGGCCAATGCCTCTTTGGAACATCTTTGCCACTTGGTACAGGGCCTTTGGCTGACCAGCATTAACTGCAGTAAGGAAATACTTGCATGCTAGCGCCACATCCTTTTTCACACCGATACCTTTGAGATATAACATTCCCAAGTTATAATTGCCTCCAGGATCCTTGGTAGATGCCTTCTCAAAGTATTCTTTTGCCTGCAAGCGTCGAAGCATATTTGAAAGTAAATGGGCAACTAAGGAAACAAATCTAGCCAACCATTGCACTATTATTGTTTCTCTCTTTCTTTCATGCTTGAAAACCATGGGTATTGTGTCATGATTGTTTTGACTTCGATACAAATAAATGGAAGGCAAGAGACTCACAAGATAGCAACCTTACCACTTATAATATTCTTGATTCTCATACTGTTTAGAACAATGCAGATAGGATTTTTCAAATGAAAATATGACTGTATGATCATCATTTAACATATTGGCTGCTGACTAAATTGGAGTTTATGACCTAAAATCATCATACATGTACACTGTACAACAAGCTTCTAAGTATTTGAAGGTATGAAGTGTTCAATTGGCACCCTTGAAATGCCCCTTCCCTTTATTTGTAAGTGACAATATTGAGCTTCTTTCCAGCTACCACATTTAGTAATAGAATTCTATATCTTCTTTCCAGCTAACACAAATCACCCCCTTTCCCCACTTCCTACACAAGTGCTTTGCCCTTCATCTTCCTCGACCAGTGACCACTGCCGTTTCTCCCGTTTACTACTCTTGGTTGTGATGGTGGAAAGTTTGAGAATTGAGGTAATTATGAAATTTTCTTTTCATTTTAATTGTAAGCACACAATGATAGTTTTACCCATAATGATACTACTGTAGCGATTTGCACAAAAGAAATTGAAGCATTGAAGTATTCAAAATCTTGTACATGATATCAAGTTCAAAAGTGGTGGATGTTCAGGGTATTTAAGTGCAATTTAGCCTATAATTAATTCCTAGACTACAAATAGGTATCACAGTGTTAGGAGGCTCCTGCTAATGCATGGTCCCTGGGGAGGTTGAAGGTAGGCAGCTTTACCCTTAATATATAGGGGAACTGTTATTCAAGCACACATTCTACAAGTGACATAGTTGGGACAAGCAATTCCTAGAGATGAATATTAAATCCCAGCACACAAATTTCAACTTCCAGCAGAAAACACTTCCGATGGATTAAAATCAATTCCCACACTGATTATTCTTAGCATAAAAAAATTGAAATAAGTGAGATCTCATAGGATTTGAGATCAAAGATGAACTTCAATATCGAAGTTTGAATTAACCCATAGTTATGAGACACGGACCAGATACTGACCCGGTCAACGCTCCACGTCATTGAGTCACTGGTCTGACCAGAATTATATATATATATATATATATATATATATATATATATATATATATATATATATATATATTTTGGAACCAGGTAAATAGTTTCTGGAATCGCTCCCACTGGGATTCGAACTCCTGACCACTCGGGCCGCATGCATCTCTCTTAACCACTAGGCTAGAGGTCATTTGCATATATATATATATATATATATATATATATATATATATATATATACTGTCACGTCCCGATCCGAGGATTGAAAGGTCAACTCTGGACGTGATGTCGTACAAGCCTAAGTTGTGCTTGTACAAGGCATGAATGTGCACAGTAAATAGATTATAAAAATATAAGGCTTTGATACAATAGAATTTCAAGCAGTGAACCGAATGGCAACAATGTATAATACAAATTGTTTTATTTTATTGATACTTACAACGGAATTACAAAAAGACTCTTATTGGCCAACTGAAAATGCCAAATTGACTTACAACTTTTGAAACTAACATGAAATACTTTGTCCATACATCATATCCTTTTACTAGAAATAAAAGTAAAATAAGACCTTCGACAAAATCTTCAAACTGGAAAAGAAAAACTTCGAGACGACCCAAGTGCTTTGATTGAATGGACCAGCTTTTAGTTCCTCCGAACGTCCAAAAGATTTCTGATAGTTGTAGGATAGAGGGTCACTACATTGGGGAATACACTGGTGAGCAATATTAACCCTGCTCACCCAAACCAACACGGTAATCTTGTGAAAGCATGTATTTATTATTAAGTGATCTTTCTACTTTTTTCTAGGGTCTTGTTAACAATAATAATAATAGGAAAGCGTAAACATATCACTAATACAGTGATTCTTATCTACTGCCAACGGTCCTTCCGTGCAAACAAAGATTAGAACAATATGATTTTGCATCAAATTGTTAGGCCTGCAAAACAATTCATTAGCATGCTACCTAACTACATGATCGTTCATGGGTAACTTCTCATAATTAGAAGTTGGGATGTTCAAGTCCATCTCTCCAATGAAACATAACACTCACATAATCGTGAGAACATCCAATCTTTAGAGTGTTCCATCTCTCCTAGGTCGTCACGATTCTGGTGTCCCGAAAATCGTTCGAGAGATAAACCCTTGTGCACAAGTTGTCCAAAACTAATGCATGATATGCAACTTCCATAAAATAAAATGATGCAACATTATATGTTATGCAATCCATTTCTTTATTTCTTTTATTCTGAAAGTCATGTCGTGTTCTTCATTTCTTTACACAAAATACTATCCTATATTGTAATGGACGCTAGGCGAGGTGACGGACCTCCCGCCTCGCCTAAGCGCCGCCTAGGATTCCTGCATGCTTTCCTAGTTCCCAGTTGCCTTGTTGTCCTGTAATTATGCATATGTAATGTAAGGCTAGTAAGCAATAAGCATAAAAGTAATACTAATAAAAAAAACAAAAAAGAGAAGAACAAGTGAAGAAGAAGAAGAAAAAGAAAAAGAAGAAGAGGTACTTAGCAGAAGAAAAACAAGTTTAAAATAGAAATCAACAAAAAGAAGTTTTTAACAAAAAGAACTGAGGAAGGAAAAAATTGAAGAAGAAGAAGGAGGAGGAGAAGCAGCAGCATCAGAAATAAAAAAACATAGGATTGAAGAAGAACAACATAGCTGACGGTCTCATCCGATCCTAAATTGGAGATTTTGAGTTCTTTTCTTTTTCTTTTCGGCAGCAGTAGGTTTCCTTCTTTTTTTCTTTCTTTTCGCAAAGCAACAACCTCTTTGGACCAGAAACCTAAAGCCTAATCAAAAGACTAATATGGAAATTTATATTTATCCCATCAAAAAATAACCTGCCTAACTACCGCTTTTATCTCCTGGGCGACCCTAGGCGGTCGCCTAGGCACACCTAGGCGACCATGGCCACACCCAAGAAAATATTACCCATGTCGAGGTGGTATCTCTCTACCTGCACGCCCAGGCCGCCTAGGCGTCGCCTGTGACAACATAGGTAATATCTCAACACAACCTTTCATTTAACAATATTGTTTCATATTCATCTCTCCATTTACAACATACATTTCAAGTCTACAGTTTTTATTCTTTTCTAAATAACAGGAAACATCGATTCTATTAAGAGTCTATAACTGACACATGCAATAATTCTCTTTTAACTGGACTCTTTTGTTAAGGTATTATTAATCGTAGAGATATAGCAAAGGAATGAAAATAATTTCTTTTATTAAGGAGTAGAGATAAAAATAAGAATGAACAAAGACACTCACATATTAGAGCATTCTCCAAGAGAAAAAGAAATTTTTTAAACGACCGCCTATACGTCTTCCTAAAATTGCACAAACAGAGGTTCAACACACTTTCTCATATCTTCCTTTCTCTCAAGGTTTGAGTATCGGAATCCGTATCGGACCATTCCTATGAGTATCGGGATTGGCGGAATTGGCGGTATCGACAGTATCAGAGGTTTCGGATCGAAGTATCGGATAGCAAATAATTATTAATAAATTATTAACATTTAGAAAATATATTTTATACATTTAGACATAATTTTAATATTTTCAGTGTTGTTTCTTATTAGTTTTGTAATTGAATAAAATAGTAGTCATCCTTACCGATTGATTTACCTATGATATATATGTTTTCTTCTTTTACATACTTTTATAACTTTTCTATGTTTTTACACCCTTACTGACTGGCCTTTTTCATTCAATTTTTTTGCTAAATTGACCGGAAAAGAGACCCCCAATGTCGGTATTGGAACAGGACATGCCAAACCGTATCGGTATCGGCCGTATCGGATCGGTTTCGGCCGACACTGTTAACTATGCTTTCTCTTTCTCTTAGTTTATAATATGAATGCAGAAATCAATGAAGACGAGCAACGAAAAGCCAACGAAAATCTGTCAATCAAAAGCCGAGAACAAAAATGTCCAAAAACAAACAATGAAAATAATGTAGAAGGGACTCTTATATAGAGTTATTTCTCCAAGCACGATTCACTATATTTTTGACTTAATTCTGATAGAAGTCAATTGATTGGAGAGGGTCTTAATTCGTTTGTCCCGATCAATCGATACCAATAAAATTTCTCACAACGATTTTCATCTGACTCGTTATTAAAGCCACAAGTCCACACAGTACCACCTGCTAGGAGCAAGGCACTACTAAGCAAAAGTTTCGCATCAAAACATAAGAACTTACCAACATCATTAGTAGCCTCCTGCTAGATCATAGCATATACTCTCCCTTGATTCCTTGGTTTCTAGTACTGGATTCAGATTCGGTCCAAGCCGCACATCATCATCACGATTTGGTGGCTCGGTCCTCTTGTTCTGAATATGTCCATGTTGTCCGTAGTTGTAACATTCTTTGTTGGCAGTGCGAAGTTCTCCTTCGTGTGGCCCCGATGACGTACAAACTACACTCCAGTCCATGGTGCTGCACTGGCTCGGCCTTCCTTTCCCCGCTATGTGATCATTTGTTGTTGGAATTCTGCGCAGCTCCTAAAGCAGTTGAAGGATATTAAGACTCTAGCGCAAGAGCATGATTGATCGATTCTCTCATCATCTTGTATTGAGGGACTACAACATGCACATGTATGGTAGGTCTTAGACCTTCCTCGAATCTACGAGCTCATGCCGTCACATCTGGTAGTCGTGAACTAACAAATTTCGCAAGCTTGTTGAATTCAACTGCGTACTGCCGAAATGTCATGTTCCCCTGCTCCAGATGAACGAACTCTTTCTCCTTTTGTCGACGAACAGCCGGAGGGAGGTATTCCTCCGCAAAGACCTTCTTGAACGTGTCCCAAGTAATCTTTCATGTTTTTGTTATCCCTAATTATAGATTTCTTTTGTACATCCCACCAATTGTGCACGTTTAAACACAATTGTAGTTGTTCACACGCCACTCTCTTTGACCCATGGATACAAGTCGAAATGATCTTCCAACGCAAGTATGAGAAGGGATCAGGATCCCTGCTCTTAAGCATTCCGGTATGTTTTTCGAAATAGCAGTTGTTGGATTGTATTTTTTGACCATTCAGGTTAATTCCTTAACCTATCCAATTTCTCGCAAGATTTTGTTCTAATCTGAACGGCCAAAAAATAAAATTTAACGACTGCTATTTCGAAGAACATGCAAGGATACTTAGAGCGGGGTGTGCGTGTGTGTGTGTGGATCAATGTGTGTGTATAACACATTTTGTTGTAGTAGTGTTTATAATGTCAGTGACAAGTAAGCATTTTCTTGGATGCGGAGATATGCCTATTGTAATGCCCCGCTTCGCACGGCGCATTACGCTGAGACGTTGACTCAACGAGTCGCGTTGACCGAATGAAATGTATCGATGCGAATCGATACGAGAGTTTCCTTGTCCCGAACAAGGCATCGAACTAAGTCGATGCGAAGAGTTGCATTGTCCCAAAGTATACATCGAGTTGAATCAATGCAAAGCGTCGTATTGCCCCGAAGGATAAGTGCGTTGAGACGACTCAAAGATTCTAAGAAATCGAATCGACCAAGGTGCAAGTCCGAATCGATGCAAGTATTGATTTTAGTTGGTTTCATATGCAGACTATATGTTTACGCTGAAATATTAGAGATCGATATTTTGCCTTATTCAAAAAGGGGTCCGCAAAACCAAATTGTCGCCTTGCGACGGACTGAGGTATTGGCACGGTAAGTCAATCGGACGTATAAATCAATGAAACACGAAGTGCTCGAATGGCTAAGTTAGGAGAGTTGGCCGTGCAACGAAGTTATGAAATCGAGCCGCATCGGCTCGACGAAACGACAAGGCGTATCGACTCAAGGTGGGAGGATTGACTTTTCTTTTTACTCCTTCATGCCTAAGTCAGAATATATCATTGTATGCTAAGTTAACCTATCGACGCCACGGACGTGGTCCGATCGGAAGATAAATCATAGTGTGTGTCGAACACTAGTTAGAACAATTGAAATAAAACGTGTATCAAATGCACGAGTCGCTATGGAACATTGGATATCGCAAAGGCGAGCGCCTTGGTGCGCAAGCCGCAAGAACACGGAATAACTGTATTCGGCGAGTACCTTCGTGCATGAGCCATTCCGTGCCTTCGCGCACGAGTTAGAAAGGCTAGCACATTGAAAGACAATAGGCGAGCGCCCTAGCGTGCAAGCCACATACATTGAACACTAAGACAGAGAACATAAAAATACGGCTTCGATGCGTGCATCAAGTGCACGCAATGTTCTAAAAATCGCTACGCGGGGACGGTGCGCCAAGAGCCCGCCTAGCGCCTAGGGCGCCTAGGCGCCGAACTGATTTTTTTTTAATATATATATATAGGTAACATATATATATATGTATGTATGTCATATATGAACATAACTTAAGCTTGACAAGTTGGTTAGCCCGTGGGTTTAAGTTAAGTGTTTATTTGTGAAGGAAGGGTTCGAACTCTGTGTTTGCAGAGTTCAGTTTTTTCTTTTTTCTTTTTCCTTTCCTTTCCTTTTCCTTTTCCTTTCCTTTTCCTTTGCTTTCCTTTCCTTTTCCTTTGCTTTCCTTCTCCGGTCCCTCTCTCCTCTCCTCCCTCTCCCACCACCGCCTCCACCACCACCACCGCCTCCACCAGCTCTACCACTGCCTCCACCAGCTCCACCACCACCACCGCCTCCACCAGCTCCACCACCGCCTCCACCACCACCACCACCACCACCGGCTCCACCTCCACCACCAGCTCCACCACCGGCTCCACCACCACCGCCTCCACCACCAGCTCCACCACCGGCTCCCCCACCACCACCGGCTCCACGACCACCACCACCACCGGCTCCACCACCACCACCGGTAAGTTTTAGGTTTTTTTTTTGAATTTTTTTTTTGATATTTTAAAATAGGAGTCGCCTAGGCCGCCTAGGGCCTCTAGCGCCTAGGCCGGCCGCCTAGGCCCTTTTCGGTGCGGCCAGGGGCCGCCTAGCGCCTAGGCGGCCGCCTAGGCCGATTTTTAGAACACTGAGTGCACGACGTGAAGGAAAGATGATAAATGTGTTGAAACGTGCCTACGTGCACAAGATCATAAAAGATGGCTTCGTTGCGAAAGAATACAGTTGTGGCATGAATGTGACGGAACTGTCAGATGTGGCATGATGCCTCGAAAGGTGTTCAGGACCTTCGGATCGTTCGGTTGACGAACATTGAGTTGAGGCATGATGCCATCGAACATTGAAACGAAGTATGAAATGTAAGAACATAGAAAGTAAATGGAAGAAATACGAGATGATAAAGTCTGAGTCTCGGACTCAAGACTATGCTTGGTTGTTTGAATAATAGTGCGTTGCATGGTCGAATGGAATGGGCTTGAAATAATTGAGATAATAGTCCGTGCATGGGTGTTCCCTCGAACGGTTAAGTGCCGGGACGCCGGAACCGTTTGGCCTAAGAGGGACGTTGATCTTTGATAGGCGCACATCCGTAAGACGATTAGCGACCGCTTAGCGAGATGTGAAAAGCCGCAAATGATGGTATGCAGCGATAGATCTCCGTAATTGGGACAACAACCCACTACGAGAGGCGTCGGGCTACCCAATTCGAGAAAGAAAAGAAAGAAAGAAAGAAAAGAAAGAGAGAAAATAAAGAAAGAAAGAAACGCCTTTAGTCCATTCCGGCGCGGATACGCCAACGACCTTCATAAAGTTAAGGAACGATGGGTTAAAAGTGCAGGCACGTATGTGTCCTGCACACATAGATCCTGCATAGAGAGCACTTGTAACCATGGTTTAAAGTATCGGCCGATACCGATCCGATACGGCCGATACCAATACGGTTTGGCATGTCCCGATCCGATACCGACCGATGCCTGATACTGACCGATACCGACATTGGGGTCTCTTTTCCGGTCAATTCGGTAAAAGAAAATTAAACGAAAAAGACAAATCAGCAAGGTTTTAAAGCATAACAAGGTTGTAAAAGCATGTAAAAGAAGAAAATCAATCTATTTGTATGAAATCAATCGGTAGGGGTGACTACTATTTCATTTAATTTCAAAACTACTAAAAAATAACACAGAAAAGACTTAAAATTATATCTAAATGTATAAATATATGTTTTTAAATGTAAATAATTTATTAATTTATTAATAGTTATTTGTTTTTCGATACCAAAAAATCCGATACTCCGATCCGATACCGCCGATACTACCGATGTCGCCGATACCGATACTTATAGGAATAGCCCGATACCGATTCCGATACCGATATTGTGAACCTTGCTTGTAACATGACAGGGAAGGAATGGAGCGTATTCACCTTGCGTCAGTGCAAGGGCGAGTGCGTCGACTTGGTAAGAAGTCGCGCCACGAAACAAACATGAGATTGCTTGTCTGCTTGCCTATTCAATTCGAATAACATGCTTGCCATGATAACATGCTTTACCACTTTCGAATATGCCATGAAATCGACCCTAAGGAGAATATAGCAAGATCATAAGCTAAGTTGCATGATTGAACATAAATACTAAAATGTCGGTTTAGAAAGTTGGACTTTTCGTCAGTGCATGCGAGGACGAACGTACTGATCCCCCACTAGCTTTCATGCAGTGTGAAAGAAATGGATTGCTCGCGGCGAAGCTTCGCTTGATCACGCATAGGCATAGAATGCTGTAGCGTTTGAAGCGTGCGATCACATTGACGCTCGGACTTGCAACAGGATTGATGCGGCCGAGATATAGAAGGCATGATGTATGGAACGGTGAAATCCTTTGTGGACAAGAGAGAACCTGAGTGTTGTAGCCAATCTGGCATATATTGTTGGGCTATCGAAAGCCTTTGTAATCTTAGTTCGAATATCAATAAAGAGAATTGTTTCGTATACTCTGTTTTTCTTTCGTTGTTAATATCAACTCAGAGATAACCATTTGAGAACTTGTCATCTTGCCTTGCACGAGCGCAACTCCAGGCTCGTGCGGCATCACGCCCCCTGCGAGGACGATGATTCGGGTGATTCCGAGTCGGGACGTGACACCTATGATAGTGTCATGCTCTTTGGCTTGTAGTGTAGTAGGAGAGAGCATACCGCTATGACTGGTATGAGCATGTAAACAGTACTTCAAGGCCCATAGACTAGCTACTTCCAAGCTTAAAATCGGGTTGGGTTTTCCTAACCCAGGTTGCATGGGTTCGATAAGCAAGACCAGTTTTTGCATGTTTTGTCGATTCATTGGATGAAACGGTTCAATTGACTAACTGGACAAGACTGCCCATCGACTCACCGTTTTTCCAGTTTGACCGGCGGCTCGGTCCAGGTTTGATAACTATGAATTAAACTATTATAGGATGGTAAACAAATATAATCAACACAGAGGAAGAATAGAATTTGGAAAGATGGAAACAAGAAAGAACCGAAGTTGGAAGATAAAAGAATCAAAGAGGTCAGAGAAAGGTTTAAGAGAAAAGAATCCTCTCTTGATAATTGCAACCAGCCAAAGAGGAACTCAAATCAATTCATTCCCCAAGAAGCACCCGGACCAGCAGAATAAAGTCCCCAACTGGTCTTGTATCAATATAGAAGTCAAAAAGTCAAATTTGTTGTCACTCTCCATGATTAGAATAAAAGTAATGCTAAAACCATTCAATGAACGAATAGAAGGCTCTAAATACTGCTGAAAAACATAAAGCTAAAAGATTTGAAGAACTCAGAACCAAGTATATTTCACATATGACAGGACCAAGGGAGTTTAATCCTAAAGAAAGTACAACTACCTTGTCATAAGTTCCCTCGGTAATGCCTTCTTGGATCAGGGGTAAATCTGACTACTCATCAATATCCAAGTCTTCTTCCATCATAATGGTGGAGCATAAGAAACTTCCATACAAGATTTGACAGTTTTATGATGGGCTGACCTGACGTCAACCCTTTATGTTGGCGGCGTAATCCTAGCCAAGATAGCTATGAGCATGAGAGGGTCATACCATAAAACTTAGGTAACTAGTTGGCAAGAATGTAAACCTCTACCTTTTGGATTAGAGTCTAAGCTCATGCAACAAAGGAATACCCTCCAAGTTCCTATAGATTATAAAAAGACTAGATGAAACTATACGATGATACAATGGAGAAAATCTGACTACTAATTCAGAAATCACAATCCTACTTGACTCCCACTTTTAGATGGAACCGGAAACAGCTAAAGAAACGATGAGGCCTACCAAGCCACCTTATAAATTTGGTTTTTTTTTTTAAAATGCATTCTTAATTTAGTATATTAACTGGTAGCTTATTTGGTAAAATTTTACTTATTACAACATATTTGCGATAAATTTCTTCGTGGATTTTGTAGATTTAGAGTCCTTATTGAAGTATATTAATTAGTAGCTTATTTGGTAGGTTTCCATAAACCTTTTGAGTAAGAAAGTGAGATAATTGGAAATTCGGGATGGAAAGTGGGGTGAGTTGCTTTGTTAGAAAGTGGGAAGGGAAAGTAAAAAGTTGTTTGGTTGGATAATGAAAGTGGGTGGTGGTTGGAAGTAAGAATGGAAAGTGATGTCATAATAGTAATAAATATTAAAAACTAATATAATTTATAATAGTAATACTTAATATTAATTAAATTATTTTACTAACTAACAGTTAATTATCTCATTTAATAGTCATTTATCATAATTCTAGATATCACCCACTTACCTCACTTTCTAGTCGACCAAACAGCCCCAAAATAAAGGGTATACCATCTTCAAAAATATTCACAATATAGAAAAATAATTTGATGGTGGCTTTCATTCTCTTATTTACTTCAACATATCTATAAGATAAGCTTCTCGCTCTCATAGAGGATTAAATGTTCATATATGTTACGATAGGGATATCGGTTGGCTATCTTTAAGCAATATTATTATCCAGATTCCATATACTCATTATTGGATGAAAAGTTACATATAAGCAGGGAGTATGTGGCACTGGGGCACACTTTTCCAGTCTTATTATTAACAATATTTGTTTGCCTTTCCTAATGAGGTTCTTTCTGTTTCCTTCTTATTTCTTAAGGAATGGAAACAATTATTAGCAAGGATTGTATCAAGAAGGTATTTAGAGCCTCCTGCGTGCAATAATTTTAACCATCCTTGAAGAGTTTTTTTTCTTTTATATTCTCATCTGTCTGGTTTACTTTTAAGATAATTCATCAACAGAATTATCCCTTTGTTGGCAAGTCTGAGTGGAAACTTCAGCACCCAAAAAACCATTGTGTTAGGACGGTTATCTCACCTTATATTTCAATTAACCAGAAAATGCTAAAATGGAATCTTAGACTTGTAAAACATAGAGGCATGATTTTGTATTGATAGTTCTGCATGTTTCTTACTGAAAATATGCCTTATTTTAATCAGTATCTTGTACTGTCATCAATCAGCAAATTATTTCCTAAGAATTTCCATTTTTAATTTCTAGTACAATTCTTTTATTGACTATTTATTCTCAATATGCTTTCTTATCACCAATACTTCCTTTTAAATAGTGAACAATTTCAGCTGAAATTATCGTATCCCTAAGGCAACTGGCAGCAACTTGTAATATAACAAATTTCTAGATGAATTGACAAGGAATAAGCTTGAAAAATTTAACTTACCTTGGTGAAGTTCTTTTGCTCGACGCCATAACCTTTGACATAAAGATATCCAAGACCATTATAGGCTGAGAAATGGTCTTGCTTAGCCGCAAGCCTCAGCCACTCGAAGGCCTTGGTATAGTTCCTCTCAACTCCAGCACCCCTTGCAAAGATCTCCCCCAACAGCTCCATTGCTCTCGGCTCCCACTTCTCTGCCGCCTTGGAGAACCAATACAACGCCTTCCCGTGGTCCCTTCTCACTCCCCTCAGCCCATAGTAGTATAGAACCCCTATCTTATACATGGCAGCCGCATTCCCCTTGAGTGCCTGGTATTCGGTGATCTGGAAGTCCTCATCGTTCTCTCCCCTAGATTTCCTCAATGCTTCCTTGTTCTCCTCGGTCCCGCTATGGACACGGACATGCTCGATTACTGGCGGCTCCTTGGAGATGAGGAAGCTGGCAAGGGCGACCTCCGCCAACTCTGCATAGAGTTTCGCGGCCTTCTCATGCATCTGGATACAATCAATCAATACTCAATCATAATGATAGTGATTCTCCCTCAATATGCAAATTAAACTCAACTCTGAGACCTCTCTCTGGAACCAAGTAACTTAAATTGGATGCATTTAACATGGAATATCATTTTCCAACTCTAGAATACTTCTTTCTTCCTTTCAAAGCATCCAGGCTCCCAAACATGCCTAAATACAGCTCTGGTTATCCCTAATCTGTGAAGCACATGTATGGTATGTACCTGCCACACTGGCACGACAATTTCTATAAGAATATGTGCTACGTGTACAACGAGGTACTATATATATAGTATAGAAAAAATGTTTATTGTTATTGTTATAGAGGGCATGACCCTTGAGAGAGTTGGAAGAAAATGATTCAAACAGCCGACCCCAAAAATTTGAGATAAAGTGTTCTTGTTGTTGAAGAGAGAGAGAGAGAGAGAGAGAGAGGGGTAACAAATCTTTATAACTAAAAATAAGAGTCTATTAAATTTCTTTACCGTAGTTATCGAATGAATTTCAGTTGAAAACTATGTACTTAAGTTTTAAAATAAAGAAAGTGATTTATAAAACAAAATTATCTAAGTTGGTATTTTAAACGAAAAACATCATATCCAATGAATTTCACATGAAAATACCTAGCCCCTCAAGAAAAGTACCCGAGGTACAACAAAAATACCAAGTACCCAAAATTTAAAATGAAATTAAATAAAGGGTATGTATGTAGTACATGTACCTAGTGTTGTCAATGGCTCATAGGGGATGCGCCATTGGTGCGAGGCGTTACGTGGCACAACGCTGCGCTTCACCACCACTCGTGGTGCTCGGCTAAGTAATGACGCAGGACGCATGGTGCCGTAAATGTGCGCTTCGTGTGCCTGACCATCTACGTTCGGGCCCGATAATAACCCTTATATTTATATCGTTTCTTTCTTTTGTCTTTCTTTTCTTTAATCAATCAAAGGCACCTCATTTTCTCTTTTTTCTTCTCTTTCCCTCAGGGTAAAGTGCATTTAAACCCTCCTTAGATGTTACAAAAATGCAATTAAAGACTCCCTGATTTGAAAAACCCAGTCCGTTACGAAAATGCTCAAATCACCCCCCCCCCCCCCCCCCGCCGTTAAAAACCGTTAAAAATTGTCTTAAAAGACGATTTTGCCCCTCCCCTCTCTCTCCGGTGGTCGGGGCAGGTCGGGAGGGGGGGGTCGGAGATGGCCGGCGGAGGGAGGAGGGAGGGGTCGGGAATGGCCGGCGAAGGGAGGAGGAGGGGGGGGGGAGGGGGGAGGGGATGGCCGGCGGAGGGAGGAGGGGGGGGGGAGGGGGGCGGGTAGCTGGCGGAGGGAGGAGGGGGGGGGAGGGGGTCGAGGGGCGGGTCGCCGGCGGAGGGAGGAGGGGTCGGGGTCTGGCCGCAGAGGGAGGGGGGGGGGGGGGGGGGGCGGGTCGGGGTCGGGTCGCCGACGGAGGGGGGGAGGGGGGAGCGGGCTGGCGGAGGGAGGAGGGGGGGCGGGTCGGGGGGCGAGGCTGGCCGGCGGTGGGAATGGGGGGGTTTAAATGCACTTTACCCCTTTCCCTCACCAACTAGAACTAATCTAAGCCTCCTCCTCCACCTTCTACACTTCTTCTTTCCTCTCAAGGTTAGTTAATTTTTTATATAATATTTTTTTCCTCTGTTTATTTTTTCATTTAATTTATGGTTTTTCTTTGTTACTTGCTATTATTTCATTCGATGCATGATCATATTCTTATTGCCAGGTTAGTTAATTTCAACATGAAAGTTCTTTGTACTTATCTTCTCATTATCTTAATGAACTTCATATATAAGATTGGTATGACCCCTAACACTTGCAAGTTCTTCGAGAAAAATGAACGTTTTATGACACATCACTAATGCACCTGTTGGAGAGTCCAAATATGGATGTTGATGTTTTCAACAATTTGTTTTTCCATTGGACTTTTTCTTCTCCCTCATCTTAGGATATTGTTACAATATTTGTACATATCTTCTGAATTCTCGCAAATCTTATTTGAATTATTACCATTACTAAAAAAGACTCTTGTTGATCTTTAAGGTAATTTGCTAGTTTATAATAGTTATGTTATTCGACTAACTAAAAAGTGATTTGTTAGTTGGCACTTGTGTAATCTATTGTGAGGAATTTGTGCTATATATCAATGCATTGTTGTACATATTTCAGGTTGTTTTAACTTTGTTTTGCATAAGGTCGTACCATTGTATATACTAAATCGATTGAATGATGATAGATTGTGAAGAAGAGGAAGCTATTATGATGTATATTTGAGATTATTAGAAATAAAAAAAATTGTGCCTTGCTTCCATGTGGTACGCGCCGTGCCATGGGCATAGCGTTAAGCGTATCTTCCGGCTCGTCATGCTCCATGACAACATTGCATGTACCAAGGAGTACCTATGGAATACAAGTACCTGGTACATGTATGCCTTCCTAAATGGTACCCGCTAGCCTTCCTAAATGGAGTTTCATAGTCCCTAACCAAGATTCAAACTTTTCTAAAACCCAAACTCAATCAGACCTAATTCCATTTTATGGAAACATTTCCCCAAACCAGATTTTGGAGTCAAAGAAAACTCCATTTCTATCTCCACAACGCCCCTCCAAGTCAGAGTTAATGAAAACTCCATTTGTTTAGACTTCTCTTCAACCTATTTAAAACATCAAAAATCCTTCTCTCTTCCTTCTAGAACTCCAATGCCACCTCCAAGCTCCAAATTGTACCTTAACCTAACCATAACTCCAGTTATCCCCAATCAAGTTTCAATCTTTTTCTAAACCTAACTCCAGTTTAGCCAACATTTTCCCCAAACTATACCTAAATATAAGATGAACAAGTAAATCAAAGCCTAAATGCCACTAATTTGTAAGTTCCAATGCCAATATATAAATTCATCGTCTTCCCTTGATTCGATTAGGGTTAGGGGTTGCTTGTTACTTACGTCCTGCCGGTAATAGGTGTACGCGAGGACCATCTTCGACTGCAGGTTCCCCCCGTCCGACGCGAACTGGTGGTACAGCACGGCCTTCGGCCGGCTCTGTCTCGCGGCTATGCCGGCGGCGTGGAGGAACCCGAGCGCCGACTGCGCGTGCGGGTTCCCGGCGTGCGCCGCCGCGGCGAGATCGGCCGCGGCGGAGTCCATCGCGGCGAGGTCCCCGTCCGACGCCGCGGAGATCATCCCGCGCACGCCAGAGAAGTACAGAGAGTCCGCTTCGGAGGAGGAGGAGTTTGCATCGCCGGCAGCGGAGGAGGAAGGATCTAAGATGGGGATCCAGGAGCCCGGGTCGAGGTCGGCGTCGGAGGAGGGGGAGTCGGGATCGCCGAACTCGTCCCACTCGGCGGCGGAGGAGTCATCGGAGTTGTCGGAGTTGGTGAGGATGTCGTCGCTGGTGACGAAGAGGAGGTAGGGGCGGACAGCGTGGGAGGAGAGGGGGAGGAGGAGGAGGACGACGACGGCGACGACCGGTACCGATCGCAGCATGTCAAAATTTTCGGGGGTTTGACAAATTTTCCTTTTGGGAGATCTGATCCCAATATAATGTATGGAAGTAAATGTTTTTTTTTTGGCAAATGTTAAGGGCACCCCCAAATTACTAAGGACAACCAATTTAAAACTTCAAACAAATTACAAGTTTGACATTTTGAAAACACTAAGGGCCACCCACTTCTGTCAAAGACGGACTGCAGGCTGCAGTCCAAAGTGAATACATGACTGCAGTGCTTGCCTGCAGTCCCCGAATGACGAATTTTTTTTTTTTTTAAACTTGCAGTGACTGCAGGCCTCGCCTGCAGTCCAAATTGAAGACAGGATTGCAGGCAAGGCCTGCAGTCCGTCTCCATAGCCTCCTCCTCATCCTCCGCCGCCTCCCCCCGCCCGCCAGACTCCGAGATCCCCTCTCCTCCCTCTCCTCCTGATCCCCTCTCCTCCCTCTCCTCCTGGGACCCCTCCCTTCCCAACTCCCCGTGCTCCTGGCGCGGAGTCAGCCTGCTCTGCACCCAGCCCACGTCCATCTCCTCCGTCACCACCACCCTCTTCACCGCCACCCGGTGCCTGCACCCGCCTGCTCCCGCCGCCGCGGAGGACGAGGGCGCGGACTTGGACAGCGTCGCCGACCAGGCCTCCTGGCCGGGGCGGGGGCCCTCGCCGAGCCGGCGCAGCAGCTTGAGGTCCGGGTGGCAGGCGAGGTCGATCGAGGAGCAGCGGCCGGATATAGAGGTGGGCCCCGAGGTCCCGCCCCGCCGCCGCTGCTGCCGGAAGTAGTCGTCCTCGTCGCCGTCGCCGTCCGCGTCGGAGCTGTCGGCGTCCCTGTCCTCGTTGTCGGTGGAGTTGCAGTCGAAGGAGGGGGAGGAGGAGAGGAGGGAGAGGACGGGGAAGTTCTTGCGGAGGGCGGAGATGCTGTTGCCGACGACGGTGGGGTGGCGGCTGCGCGAAGGAGGAGGAGGGTTGCCCTTAGTAATTTGGAGAGGGTGGTGGTTGCCCTTAGTAAAAATGGAAGAGGATGGTGGTTGCCCTTAGTAGGGTGGTTGCCTTTAGTAATTTGGGGGTGGCCCTTAACATTTGCCTTTTTTTCGCTGCTAATAATGGATGGAATGGTACGCTGGTCGCTGAGAAACAGCTTACCTACGTATCTGATATATGTTTGTGCACGTGAATTACACGTACGAACAAAAATTTTATAAAAAATTAAATTAAAATTTGTTATATATAATATAACGAATCTATCCATTCAAGAAAATATATTTCATCTTAAACCACAAGAGTTAAAATTTTCGACTATAGTTAAATAATTAGCTAAAGTTTATTATTTTTTAAATTTTTAATTACGTGATATAGGATTTAGACGGCTTATTTTGAGTTATTTAAAAAACTTTTTTTAAAAAAAGTTGAGATTAGGTTATTCCAAAATTTATAATTATTATATCATTAAAATCTTGCTTGGAAGTGTAAGTGCACGTTATCTTTGATTAATTGTCATGGTAAACATGGGTTTAATGTGCTGTGTCACTGTTTTTTACTTCTTTTTTTATCATGTAAATATTTTTTTTTCTAGAGTTAGAAAATAATCATTGGTCTTTCTGTTCTACTTTTATAAATCAAACATGCTACTTGGTGCGCGCTTATGCGTGCACAGTGCACGCAAGCGGTGGTTCGACCGGCGGCGGGCCGGCCGGAAGCGGAGCAGGATCGGAGGGGAAGGGGCGGAGGAAAGAGGCGGCGTCCCCATGCGGACAGGGGCAACCGACCGCAAAGCAGGAGGAAAGGGGAGCAGAGAGGGCCACCGCGCGCGTGCACACGTGCGGGCATAAGTGCATGCCAAGAATCATTTTAAAAAAAAATTAGCACCCTGGAGCAACAGTCAAAAGTAACTGAGCATTAAAGATTTGAAAAACTTATAGTATAGAAAAAATAACTGGAAATTGCTGAGAAGCCCAATTTCGGGGTGGGCTTTTATGAAATGCCCACCCGCTGGATTATTTTTATGAAATGCCCAGAATTAAGTTTTTACACGTTAAATATTTCAAGATTCTCTCTAGTTGTTATGTATTTACAAAAGGGAAAATTTATGAAATGCCCAAAAATTTAAAAAGTTTTATGAAAAACCCACCCCAAAATAAACTTTCATCGCGTGCCCAGCATTAACTTAAAAATTAAAAAAAGGGCACGGCATGACCCTTTTGCCCTTCTAATTTATTAAGAATATCAACAAACCCAGCAAGTTTTATGAAAAACGGTTCGATTCCAGACTCTTCAAAAAAGTGTCTCTATCGCTCCCTCCTCTTCCATACTCTGTTCTGTTGCGATTTTAGGTCATCTCCTCCAAAAATCTTAGAAATTTCTTACAAGAAATCGCCAGCGAATCTCCATCACAATGTCGCAATCATCAGCAATGGAAGTAGACCAAGTTAGAGAAGAAGGAGAAGAAGTAGTTGGAAAACAACAGAAAGGAGGAAAGAAAGTTAAGAAGGTTGCTCGTAGACGAAATGCTCCAAAAGAAAAAGAAGTGCAAGAAGCAGTAGAAGAACAAGAACACGGAGAACAACAAGAACAAGATCAAGAACAACAAGAAGCAGTAGCAGGGGGAGAAGAAGAAGATCAAGAAGAAGGGAAGAAAAAAGGTAAAACTTTGAGTCTTGTTCATTCTCCGTTTATATTGACGCGGCAAATGAAAATGATCATTCTCCGTCTATAAAATACACGGAGGATGCCCTTTCTGTGTCATTTGAACTAGAACTGGCCATTCTCCGTCTATTTTGAGACGGAGAATGGCATTCTCCGTGTTTAAACACACGGAGAATGGCATTTTCTGTGTTTTTGACCTAAAGAACGAGCATTCTCCGCCTAATATGAGACGGAGAATGACATTCTCCGTCTGTAAAATAGACGGAGAATGACCTTTCTTCTTGCATTAACCTAGATAAATGAACATTCTCCGTCTCACTGACACGGAGAATGCCATTCTCCGTCTATTTTATAACGGAGAATGACGTTCTCTGTCTATTTTGACGCGGAGAATGGCATTCTTCTTGTAATTTGACCTAGAGAATGAGCATTCTCCGCCTTATTGAGACGGAGAATGTCATTCTCTGGGTCAAAATAAAGGGAGAATGCCATTCCCCGTGTTAAAACAAAACGGAGAATGACATTCTCCGTCTATTTTGAGACGGAAAATGGCATTCTCTCTTTATTTTGATCTAAAGAACGAGCATTCTCCGCCTAATATGAGACGGAGAATGGCATTCTCCGTATTAAAACACGCGGAGAATGGCATTCTCCTTGTAATTTGACCTAGAGAATGAGCATTCTCCGCCTTATTGAGACGGAGAATGTCATTCTCTGGGTCAAAATAAAGGGAGAATGCCATTCTCCGTGTTAAAACAAAACGGAGAATGACATTCTCCGTCTATTTTGAGACGGAGAATGGCATTCTCCGTCTATTTTGAGACGGAGAATGGCATTCTCTCTTTATTTTGATCTAAAGAACGAGCATTCTCCGCCTAATATTAGACGGAGAATGGCATTCTCCGTATTAAAACACGCGGAGAATGGCATTCTCCTTGTAATTTGACCTAGAGAATGAGCATTCTCCGCCTTATTGAGACGGAGAATATCATTCTCTGGGTCAAAATAAAGGGAGAATGCCATTCCCCGTGTTAAAACAAAACGGAGAATGACATTCTCCGTCTATTTTGAGACGGAGAATGGCATTCTCCGTCTATTTTAAAACGGAGAATGGCATTCTCCCTTTATTTTGATCTAAAGAACGAGCATTCTCCGCCTAATATGAGACGGAGAATGGCATTCTCCGCCTTACTTAGACGGAGAATGCTCATTCTCCAGGACAAAATAAAGGGAGAATGTCATTCTCCTTGTATTTTGACCTAGAGAATGAGCATTCTCCGTCTTTCTGAAGCGGAGAATGAGCATTCTCCGTCTTGCTAACGCGGAGAATAGCATTCTCCGTTTTAAAACACGCGGAGAATGCCATTCCCCGTGTTAATACAAAACGGAGAATGCCATTCTCCGTGTCAAAATAGACGGAGAATGATATTCTCCGTCTATTTTGACACGGAGAATGGCATTCTCCGTTTGAATACAAAACGGAGAATGCTCATTCTCCGTCTATTTTGACACGGAGAATGACATTCTCCGTCTAATATTAGACGGAGAATGGCTTTCTCTTTATTATAATAAAGAAGAATGTTGACGTAAACCTAATTGTTGTTGTTTTTAGGGGAAAAAACTATCAGGAACAGAGACGAAAGACTTTTCCGTGCAACATTCACCCCAGTACTCTCTCTCATGGATGAGGTGAAGGAAAAGTTTTGCCATTTGCCTGAAGCAGTTGTCGAAAGCTTGAAGAATGTAGGATTCTACAACTTCGTAGATGTATTCTACAGAACTAAGGTAAAAAAATCAGAACTGTCTAAAGTCACCCAAGGTCTGGAGAAGTTGATGGGGACTTATTTGGAAGAAGATGGAATTGGATATTTCCAATTGAGCAGCAGTGTCAAAGTAGCACCAACTGCTGATGAGATAGCAACCATTTTCGGTCTGCCAATGAATGATGACACTGAAGTTGATGAGAAGTATTTGAAGATCATCACTGAGAAGCAGAAGACCCCCCCACCAGCAGACTCATTCAGCATGTGTACAAAACACTTCACAAGATTGCTGAAAAATTCCAAGGGCAAAAATACTGAAGTCTCAAACGCAGAAGTTAGGAAAAGGATATTAGAGCTGCTGGGGGGCGAAAATGCAAGTCCCGATGAGGTGGCCAAGTTAATAGTATTCAACTTGTGCCAAACAGCATTCTTCACCAGAATGGGGGGGTCGAACTTGCCATACAAGTTCTTCGCTCTGGTGGAGAGCACAGATGTTATAAAAAGCATCTGTTGGCCTCGGATTATACTGGGGTACGTCATGGACAGCATAAAGAGGGCTGTCACAAAATCTGAAGATGGTGATGTTGATATATCGTACAAGAAGATTGAAGGTTGTACGATATACTTCTTGTATTGGTTTGCAGAGCACAGTCGACTGGTAGAGAGGAAGTGCAAACCAACAGTCGCGTCTCCGAGATTCTGCACATGGGATGGGAATAAAATCTCGATATTCCTAAAAAATGAATATCAAGGTGCTAAAATGGATTCAGATTTGATATTCAATGATATTGTTGCATTGAATGTTGATGAACTTGAAGAAGTCCCAGCAGATCAGCAATATATAGAAGGTGGAGATAATTCTGTTGATGAAGAAGAACCACAAGCTGAAGCTCAAGCACCAGCACCCTCTACAGCTGACAATGTAGACATGTTGCGTGTCTTGCAGGAGAAATCTCAGCTTATCGCTGAGAATGAGCAACTCCAGGAAAGAGCCCAGCAACTAGCGGCAGATGTAGCCCAACAACGTGCTGTGGGGCTCGTTGCTGATGGCTTGGAGAAGGAGTTAGACTCTTTAAGGAATGAGAAATCGCTCCTTATTGATGATAATAAGAAACTCCTTAAGCAAGTTGAAGAACTGGAGGCACAGGGGTCGGAACTAGACTCCCTGAGAAAGCAGAAGTCTGAGCTTACTGCTGATAATGAGAAGCTTCGTCAACATGTTGAGGAGCTACTTCTAAAAGGTAAGATTTTATATTTTTTTTCTATTTTAATCTGTAATTACATGTATCTAACAAGGAGAATGACCATTCTCCGTTATAAAATAGACCTAGAATGTCATTCTCCGTATTAAAACACACTTAGAATGACATTCTCCGTCTATTTTGACACGGAGAATGACATTCTCCGCTAGTATTTTGACACGGAGAATGACATTTTCTGTATTTTGACATAGAAATGACCATTCACCGTATGTTTTGACACGGAGAATGCCATTCTCCGTGTCAAAATAGACGGAGAATGTCATTCTCCGTCTATTTTGACACGGAGAATGGCATTCTCCGTCTAAATTGACACGGAGAATGACATTGTTTTTAAAACGAAGATTATATAATATTGACATCATACCTCTTGTTGTTGTTTGTTTTTATATCAGTGAAAATGACAGAGGATCTGAAAAAAGAGAATGAAAAGCTAACTAATGATAATAACAGACTTCTAGAGGAAGTTGCCTCGTTGAATGACGAAGTCAAGAATAAGAACGATACAATCGTTAACCTTGAAGCAATGGCTAGAGCAATGGAAAGAGGGGATACTCAAGCAGTTCTCCAGAAGCATTGCACAAGATCAAATGTACCTGCTGCAGATGAGGATGATTTTACTACATTGCAAAAGAAGAAAACATCCGATGCTACAACAAGTAAGAAGGCAGGTCCTGGTCGGAAAAGAAAAGATCCTTCCAGTCCCAGAAAGAAAGTAGCTCCTGCTGGGAAAAAAAAAGCTCCTTCCAGCCCCGAGAAGGTCGACAATAAAAAGGAGATGTCAGCTCCTGAAGAACTTGAGGAAGAATCTCCTCAAACAGCAAAGCTTGTTAAAGAGGGGAAAATGCTGATGCAATGTCCGAAGCTCAGACTTTGGAACGTTGCAGACGATGAACTGAAGCAAGTATACAGGAGCATCGTATACACAAGAAGGATGTCTCCAACGTAAGTATTCTAAACTTGAACCAATTTCTGTACAATTCATAACGGAGAATGATCATTCTCTATTGGAGTTATTTTTTATGCAATTTTATCATTAGCCTATATTATTATCATAATCGAAACTAAATTTATGTGCAGTGATTATGTATACATGTACTTTCCAAGTGCTCCAGAAGAATGTAAAATAAGAAGAAGAAACAATGATGTCAGCATGTTGTTAAGTGCTAAAGATTTTCAAGACATAATAAATGAGGCGGATATAGAAGCCGGTGTTATGAACTACCTAATAAAGCTTATGAACGAAGTTCAAGCCGAATTAAGGCAGAACATTCAGTCAAGCTCGCAGGGTGCACAATGTAAATGGTTTGCAATCACGATGCCCCATTCATTGGTAAGAATCGAAACTGAAAAATAAATATTAATGTGTACAGCTACTAATAGTGTTGTAAAAAACTAACTCATGATATTATTTTTTGTTTTTTTTTTCTTCTGGAAAACAGAGTACTGCCCAGTATGTCAATGAAAAAAATCCAACACCTGGAGCATTGTACAATTTCAAAGTTGATATAGAAGATTTTATAATGGAGCTGGAAGATGACATTGAATGGCTATTCGTGCCACTCTTCCGCGAGGAGAATAAACACTATACGCTGCTGGCATTCAACTTCAGCTCCTATGTTTGGACGCACTACAACTCATTGCGAAAAAACACAGGCGCTAAGGGAATCCAGGATGCAACATACATGAAGAATAAAATCGAGCCAATTGTAATGAAGAAGAATGCATTGATGAGGAATAAAAGCCCAGCAATCCAGGAATACGAAACAACAGAGCTCAAGGTTTGCAAAGAATGCCCACAGCAACTATCACCGAGCTGTCTGCTGTATGTTTCATATTATATTGAAAAGTTGTCCAGAGCTCCATTTGATTTACAGAAGAAAACAAACAAAATAGTTCACAATACTATTGTAAAGAGAAGGCTAAATTTGGCTAAGGCTTTGCTTATGAGTGAATGTGCAGTTCCTTTTGAACAATAAAAGAAACTGACAATGTAAATTGGCTAACAAATTCATTGTATATATTCTGTTTGTCAGGTTTCTTTTGTAATGTATTTGTTTTCCTTTGTAATGAAATTCAATTTTTCGACTAATTTACATTGTTCTATATATGTAAATCTGTTTTGTTAAAGTTCTGTTGTTTGATTCAAACCTATAATGTCATTATCTGTGTTAATACAAACCTATAATGTGTGCATTTGGAACTTAGAAATGGTCATTCTCCGTGTCAAAATAAAGAGAGAATGCCATTCTCCGTCTCAAAATAGACGGAGAATGTCATTCTCCTTGTATTTTGACCTGTAGAATGAGCATTGTCCGTCTTAGGGCACGGAGAATGCCATTCTCCGTTTTAAAACACGCGAAGAATGGTTATTCTTTGTATTTTTGACCTAGAAAGTAACATTGTCCGTCTTAGGGACGCGGAGAATGCCATTCTCCGTGTCAAAATAGACGGAGAATGTCATTCTCCGTCTCAAAAGAGACGGAGAATGCCATTCTTCTTGTATTTTGACCTGTAGAATGAGCATTCTCCGTCTTACTGACGCGGAGAATGGCATTCTCCGTTTTAAAACACGCGAAGAATGATTATTCTTTGTATTTTTGACCTAGAAAGTAGCATTGTCCGTCTAAGGGCGCGGAGAATGCCATTCTCCGTGTCAAAATAGACGGAGAATGGTATTCTCCGGGTCAATAGAGACGGAGAATGCCATTCTCCTTGTATCTTGACCTGTAGAATGAGCATTCTCCGTCTTACTGACGCGGAGAATGGCATTCTCCGTTTTAAAATACGCGGAGAATGATTATTCTTTGTATTTTTGACCTAGAAAGTAACATTGTCCGTCTTAGGGCGCGGAGAATGCCATTCTCCGTTTTAAAACACGCGGAGAATGGTTATTCTTTGTATTTTTGACCTAGAAAGTAACATTGTCCGTCTTAGGGACGCGGAGAATGCCATTCTCCGTGTCAAAATAGACGGAAAATGCCATTCTCCGTGTCAAAAGAGACGGAGAATGCCATTCTGCTTGTATTTTGACCTAGAGAATGAGCATTCTCCGTCTCTTTTGACGCGGAGAATGGCATTCTCCGTTTTAAAACACGCGGAGAATGGTTATTCTTTGTATTTTTGACCTAGAAAGTAACATTGTCCGTCTTAGGGACGCGGAGAATGCCATTCTCCGTGTCCAAATAGACGGAGAATGGCATTCTCCGGGTCAAAAGAGACGGAGAATGCCATTCTGCTTGTATTTTGACCTAGAGAATGAGCATTCTCCGTCTCTTTTGACCCGGAGAATGGCATTCTCCGTTTTAAAACACGCGGAGAATGGTTATTCTTTGTATTTTTGACCTAGAAAGTAACATTGTCCGTCTTAGGGACGCAGAGAATGCCATTCTCCGTGTCCAAATAGACGGAGAATGGCATTCTCCAGGTCAAAAGAGACGGAGAATGCCATTCTCCTTGTATTTTGACCTGTAGAATGAGCATTCTCCGTCTTACTGACGCGGAGAATGGCATTCTCCGTTTTAAAACACGCGGAGAATGGTTATTCTTTGTATTTTTGAACTAGAAAGTAACATTGTCCGTCTTAGGGACGCGGAGAATGCCATTCTCCGTTTCGTATGAGACGGAGAATGGCATTCTCCGGGTCAAAAGAGACGGAGAATGCCATTCTGCTTGTATTTTGACCTAGAGAATGAGCATTCTCCGTCTTACTGACGCGGAGAATGTCATTCTCCGTTTTAAAACACGCGGAGAATGGTTATTCTTTGTATTTTTGAACTAGAAAGTAACATTGTCCGTCTTAGGGACGCGGAGAATGCCATTCTCCGTTTCGTATGAGACGGAGAATGTCATTCTCCGGGTCAAAAGAGACGGAGAATGACATTCTGCTTGTATTTTGACCTAGAGAATGAGCATTCTCCGTCTTACTGACGCGGAGAATGGCATTCTCCGTTTTAAAACACGTGGAGAATGATTATTCTCCTTCTATTTTTGACTTATAAATGGCCATTCTCCGTGTATCTAAAACGGAGAATGATTATTCTCCGTGTTAAAACACACGAAGAATGGTCATTCAATACATTATAAAGTCAGAGAGTATAAAGGAGAATAAGTTCTTATGCTGATATGCAGAATTCAAACTATTACCATTGATATCAAAAAATGTAAGATATGTATTCAAAAAACAATTTCCAGTTATATAAAAGAAGGAATATATGTGTATGTATTAACAAGGGGGCGCTGCCCCCTGGACCACCGTAGCAGCACGTGGAGGCAGAGGACAAGTGCTCCGATTGTGATTGCATAATTCAAAACAATTCTGGCACCTTATCTTTCTCTTCTCTTTTCCCTTGTTCTCATATTTGCTCTTGTAACGGTCCGCTTTTGGTCGTCCAGGACCCCGTTTCGGAACAGGGGGGTAGAACAACATCAGTGGGATTATTTTCAAACTGTTTTTCGCAATCTGGAACTGGACGAATGGCACATGAATATAACTTCTGGTAATAATCTGATGTCCAATACTGCTCCACAAAGTCATAAACAGATTTATCTGAACCAACTCTGATGCATTGTATTGCATGGCTGCATGGGAATCCATATACCTTCCATCTACGACAACTACAATGACAATCAAGAAGATTCACCATATGGGAGGAAGTATCTGCGATCACCTCAAATTCGAAATCACCGGACCGATATACCCTATAACACATGCCATTCTTCTGGAGCACTTGGAAAGTACATGTATACATAATCACTGCACATAAATTTAGTTTCGATTATGATAATAATATAGGCTAATGATAAAATTGCATAAAAAATAACTCCAATAGAGAATGATCATTCTCCGTTATGAATTGTACAGAAATTGGTTCAAGTTTAGAATACTTACGTTGGAGACATCCTTCTTGTGTATACGATGCTCCTGTATACTTGCTTCAGTTCATCGTCTGCAACGTTCCAAAGTCTGAGCTTCGGACATTGCATCAGCATTTTCCCCTCTTTAACAAGCTTTGCTGTTTGAGGAGATTCTTCCTCAAGTTCTTCAGGAGCTGACATCTCCTTTTTATTGTCGACCTTCTCGGGGCTGGAAGGAGCTTTTTTTTTCCCAGCAGGAGCTACTTTCTTTCTGGGACTGGAAGGATCTTTTCTTTTCCGACCAGGACCTGCCTTCTTACTTGTTGTAGCATCGGATGTTTTCTTCTTTTGCAATGTAGTAAAATCATCCTCATCTGCAGCAGGTACATTTGATCTTGTGCAATGCTTCTGGGGAACTGCTTGAGTATCCCCTCTTTCCATTGCTCTAGCCATTGCTTCAAGGTTAACGATTGTATCGTTCTTATTCTTGACTTCGTCATTCAACGAGGCAACTTCCTCTAGAAGTCTGTTATTATCATTAGTTAGCTTTTCATTCTCTTTTTTCAGATCCTCTGTCATTTTCACTGATATAAAAACAAACAACAACAAGAGGTATGATGTCAATATTATATAATCTTCGTTTTAAAAACAATGTCATTCTCCGTGTCAATTTAGACGGAGAATGCCATTCTCCGTGTCAAAATAGACGGAGAATGACATTCTCCGTCTATTTTGACACGGAGAATGACATTCTCCGTCTATTTTGACACGGAGAATGGCATTCTCCGTGTCAAAACATACGGTGAATGGTCATTTCTATGTCAAAATACAGAAAATGTCATTCTCCGTGTCAAAATACTAGCGGAGAATGTCATTCTCCGTGTCAAAATAGACGGAGAATGTCATTCTAAGTGTGTTTTAATACGGAGAATGACATTCTAGGTCTATTTTATAACGGAGAATGGTCATTCTCCTTGTTAGATACATGTAATTACAGATTAAAATAGAAAAAAAATATAAAATCTTACCTTTTAGAAGTAGCTCCTCAACATGTTGACGAAGCTTCTCATTATCAGCAGTAAGCTCAGACTTCTGCTTTCTCAGGGAGTCTAGTTCCGACCCCTGTGCCTCCAGTTCTTCAACTTGCTTAAGGAGTTTCTTATTATCATCAATAAGGAGCGATTTCTCATTCCTTAAAGAGTCTAACTCCTTCTCCAAGCCATCAGCAACGAGCCCCACAGCACGTTGTTGGGCTACATCTGCCGCTAGTTGCTGGGCTCTTTCCTGGAGTTGCTCATTCTCAGCGATAAGCTGAGATTTCTCCTGCAAGACACGCAACATGTCTACATTGTCAGCTGTAGAGGGTGCTGGTGCTTGAGCTTCAGCTTGTGGTTCTTCTTTATCAACAGAATTATCTCCACCTTCTATATATTGCTGATCTGCTGGGACTTCTTCAAGTTCATCAACATTCAATGCAACAAGATCATTGAATATCAAATCCGAATCCATTTTAGCACCTTGATATTCATTTTTTAGGAATATCGAGATTTTATTCCCATCCCATGTGCAGAATCTCGGAGACACGACTGTTGGTTTGCACTTCCTCTCTACCAGTCGACTGTGCTCTGCAAACCAATACAAGAAGTATATCGTACAACCTTCAATCTTCTTGTACGATATATCAACATCACCATCTTCAGATTTTGTGACAGCCCTCTTTATGCTGTCCATGACGTACCCCAGTATAATTCGAGGCCAACAGATGCTTTTTATAACATCTGTGCTCTCCACCAGAGCGAAGAACTTGTATGGCAAGTTCGACCCCTCCATTCTGGTGAAGAATGCTGTTTGGCACAAGTTGAATACTATTAACTTGGCCACCTCATCGGGACTTGCATTTTCGCCCCCCAGCAGCTCTAATATCCTTTTCCTAACTTCTGCGTTTGAGACTTCAGCATTTTTGCCCTTGGAATTTTTCAGCAATCTTGTGAAGTGTTTTGTACACATGCTGAATGAGTCTGCTGGTGGGGGGGTCTTCTGCTTCTCAGTGATGATCTTCAAATACTTCTCATCAACTTCAGTGTCATCATTCATTGGCAGACCGAAAATGGTTGCCATCTCATCAGCAGTTGGTGCTACTTTGACACTGCTGCTCAATTGGAAATATCTAATTCCATCTTCTTCCAAATAAGTCCCCATCAACTTCTCCAGACCTTGGGTGACTTCAGACAGTTCTGATTTTTTCACCTTAGTTCTGTAGTATACATCTACGAAGTTGTAGAATCCTACATTCTTCAAGCTTTCGACAACTGCTTCAGGCAAATGGCGAAACTTTTCCTTCACCTCATCCATGAGAGAGAGTACTGGGGTGAATGTTGCACGGAAAAGTCTTTCGTCTCTGTTCCTGACAGTTTTTTTTCCCTAAAAACAACAACAATTAGGTTTACGTCAACATTCTTCTTTATTATAATAAAGAGAAAGCCATTCTCCGTCTAATATTAGACGGAGAATGTCATTCTCCGTGTCAAAATAGACGGAGAATGAGCATTCTCCGTTTTGTATTCAAACGGAGAATGCCATTCTCCGTGTCAAAATAGACGAAGAATATCATTCTCCGTCTATTTTGACACGGAGAATGGCATTCTCCGTTTTGTATTAACACGGGGAATGACATTCTCCGCGTGTTTTAAAACGGAGAATGCCATTCTCCGCGTTAGCAAGACGGAGAATGCTCATTCTCCGCTTCAGAAAGACGGAGAATGCTCATTCTCTAGGTCAAAATACAAGGAGAATGACATTCTCCCTTTATTTTGTCCCGGAGAATGAGCATTCTCCGTCTAAGTAAGGCGGAGAATGCCATTCTCCGTCTCATATTAGGCGAAGAATGCTCGTTCTTTAGATCAAAATAAAGGGAGAATGCCATTCTCCGTTTTAAAATAGACGGAGAATGCCATTCTCCGTCTCAAAATAGACGGAGAATGTCATTCTCCGTTTTGTTTTAACACGGGGAATGGCATTCTCCCTTTATTTTGACCCAGAGAATGACATTCTCCGTCTCAATAAGGCGAAGAATGCTCATTCTCTAGGTCAAATTACAAGGAGAATGCCATTCTCCGCGTGTTTTAATACGGAGAATGCCATTCTCCGTCTCATATTAGGCGGAGAATGCTCGTTCTTTAGATCAAAATAAAGAGAGAATGTCATTCTCCGTCTCAAAATAGACGGAGAATGTCATTCTCCGTTTTGTTTTAACACGGGGAATGGCATTCTCCCTTTATTTTGACCCAGAGAATGACATTCTCCGTCTCAATAAGGCGGAGAATGCTCATTCTCTAGGTCAAATTACAAGGAAAATGCCATTCTCCGCGTGTTTTAATACGGAGAATGCCATTCTCCGTCTCATATTAGGCGGAGAATGCTCGTTCTTTAGATCAAAATAAAGAGAGAATGCCATTCTCCGTCTCAAAATAGACGGAGAATGTCATTCTCCGTTTTGTTTTAACACGGGGAATGGCATTCTCCCTTTATTTTGACCAAGAGAATGACATTTTTCGTCTCAATAAGGCGGAGAATGCTCATTCTCTAGGTCAAATTACAAGGAGAATGCCATTCTTCGCGTCAAAATAGACAGAGAACGTCATTCTCCGTTATAAAATAGACGGAGAATGGCATTCTCCGTGTCAGTGAGACGGAGAATGTTCATTTCTCTAGGTTAATGCAAGAAGAAAGGTCATTCTCCGTCTATTTTACAGACGGAGAATGTCATTCTCCGTCTCATATTAGGCGGAGAATGCTCGTTCTTTAGGTCAAAACACAGAAAATGCCATTCTCCGTGTGTTTAAACACGAAGAATGCCATTTTCCGTCTCAAAATAGACGGAGAATGGCCAGTTCTAGTTCAAATGACACAGAAAGGACATCCTCCGTGTATTTTATAGACGGAGAATGATCATTTTCATTTGCCGCGTCAATATAAATGGAGAATGAACAAGACTCAAAGTTTTACCTTTTTTCTTCCCTTCTTCTTGATCTTCTTCTTCTCCCCCTGCTACTGCTTCTTGTTGTTCTTGATCTTGTTCTTGTTGTTCTCCGTGTTCTTGTTCTTCTACTGCTTCTTGCACTTCTTTTTCTTTTGGAGCATTTCGTCTACGAGCAACCTTCTTAACTTTCTTCCCTTCTTTCTGTTGTTTTCCAACTACTTCTTCTCCTTCTTCTCTAACTTGGTCTACTTCCATTGCTGATGATTGCGACATTGTGATGGAGATTCGCTGGCGATTTCTTGTAAGAAATTTCTAAGATTTTTGGAGGAGATGACCTAAAATCGCAACAGAACAGAGTATGGAAGAGGAGGGAGCGATAGAGACACTTTTTGAAGAGTCTGGAATCGAACCGTTTTTCATAAAACTTGCTGGATTTGTTGATATTCTTAATAAATTAGAAGGGCAAAAGGGTCATGCCGTGCCCTTTTTTTAATTTTTAAGTTAATGCTGGGCACGCGATGAAAGTTTATTTTGGGGTGGGTTTTTCATAAAACTTTTTAAATTTTTGGGCATTTCATAAATTTTCCCAAAAAATAATCATATATAATTAATTTTATAGCTTATATTAGCATAGTCAAAACTAATTCAGAATGGAAGATTTGAAAAACTTAGAATATTTACTTGCTTTTCAAATTCACGAAATCTATAATTAAAAAAAGAATAATAATATATAATTAATTCATAATTCATATTAGTCTCTCTTTTTTTGAAGGGTTATTAGCCTCTCTTACTACTATGAATTACGAAATTAAGTATATATTATTATTCTTCCCTAAATTATAAGATTCGTACATGTAAAAAAATATTTGTCAAAAAATTGTGAATATTCGAATAAACTATTTGAATCCGAAACATGGAATCATGCTTTTTAAGAATAGAGGGATACTTTTTTCCTGGATAATTTTTTTCTTGTCTTTTCAAGTATTTAAATTCCTTTTGATTTATTTTTTCTTTTCATTTGTTCACTTTTTTTAAGAATTGTTTTTGCGATTTTTTTTTCATTAAAGACTTTTTCGAATTTTTTTGTTCGTCTTTTCCTTATAATGTTTTGTTTCATATATTTTTTTTATTTTGTTTAGAATTTTTGTTCATTATTGTTATCTTTTTCAAAGTTTTTTTTTTAAATTTATTTTCCAGTTTTTTTATCGTTTCTCTCCTTTTTTTTGTTTTCATTTTTAAGATGTTTTTATCTTTTTATTTTTTATTTTTCAATTTTTGTATTCTTTTTCATTGCTTTATATATATATATATATATATATATATATATATATATATATATATATATATATATATATATATATATATATATATATATATATATATTTAAAGAATGATTTTATGTTTCTGTTTTTTATATATCTTCATTTTTTCAAAGATTTTTTTAATCCATTTTCATTTTAAAAAAATTTATTAATTTTTTATGGTAACATTTATATATTCATCATATGGAAATATAATTTTAAGAAATAAATTTTCGACTAGATAGTATTTTGTATATCAAACAAAATATATAATTGTTTAGAAATTGCAAAATTTTGTTTTCAACTTTTCTTTGATTGACTAAATTCTTTCTTTTGGAAGAAAAGTTATCAAATTGGCACGAACTGGACCCACCTGGCCCGCAGTCCTTCAATAGATCCAACTACGCCAAACCGGCGCCATCATAGCTGACGAAACGCCTGAATAAATATCGACAAAAAACCTCTCATTATATAAAACCCCGACATTTTTTCCTTTCTTCCTCTCACTATTCCCATGGCGTCCTCGCTCTCCCTGTCGCCAAGACCCTCGTTCTCTCCCAAAACCCTAGCGAGATCCCGGATTCTCCACCGAAACCCTAAAATTTCTCTTCCATGTAAGATCGACTAATTCGTGTAGTCTTCATTTCTCTATTTTTTTGGTGATTTTTTTGGATTTTTTTGGGTGATTCAGTGGCTGTAAATGTGGATTTCGCGGGGAAGAAGGGTTTATTTTGCGTAGCGAGAGCGTCGGCGTCGGCGGCTGGAGTGGACGGAGTTAGGGTTCCGGCGGGGGATCGGAAGGAGAAGAGGCCGATTATTGTTATCGATAACTACGATAGCTTCACTTACAATCTATGCCAGGTGAGTTGTTAATCGTGTGAAATTTGAATTACTGGAGGAATTATTGAGATTAATTACATTATTTGAGGAAACATTGACCAGAACAATGAAAATGCGCAGTGACATTCTTACTTGTTGATGGGAACTCGCAGTTTTTACTTACAATTGCATTATATGCATTTACCCTCAGAAATAGTGAGCAATGTACTAGATTTTAAGGTAATATTTTGATAAAAGACCTTCGATTATTCAATACGGAATATGCTACGTTGCACGGACACAGATATGACATGATATGTTTCGGACACAGCAACACAGGTTTGGCACCTATTTTGGTGTGTCCTACTGTATTTTGGAGTTCCCGTGAGATGTCCTATATGTTTTGACATTACATGATACGACATGGATTTTTGGAGTGTCCGTGCTTCCCAGATGAACATGGATACTGCACTACACAACACGAACACGGGCGATACGGGCATGCCTCTGATTTTGGTGTCTAGTATATCTTGTAGGGTATGTGATGTGTGACTTGTGTCTGACATGGACACAATACAGAAATGACCATTACTTTGAAGTATATGCATTTATGGCAGATGGAAACTCAAAATGTTATTAGGAAAATAATAAGGTTCACAGTATCGGTATCGGACTATTCCTATGAGTATTGGTATCGGCGATATCGGTAGTATTGGCGGTTTCAGATCGGAGTATCGGATTTTTTGGTATCGGAAAACAAATAATTATTAATAAACTATTTACATTTAAAAACATATATTTTATACATTTAGGCATAATTTTAAGTATTTTTAGTGTTATTTCTTAGTAGTTTTGAAATTAAATGAAATGGTAGTCACCCTTACTGATTGGTTTATATACAATAGATTAATTTTCTTCTTTTACATACTTTTACAACCTTATTATGCATTAAACCCTTGCTGATTTGTCTTTTTCGTTTAATTTTCTTTGCCGAATTGGCCGAAAAAGAGACCTCCAATGTCGGTATCGGTCAGTATCGGGTATCGGCCGGTATCGGATCGGGATATGCCAAACCGTATCGGTATCGGCCCTATCGGATCGGTATCGGCCGATACTTTAAACCAAAAATATTTCATATCTGTAAGTAGCCATACTGGACTTGTACACCGTTTGAAGAAGATTTGGGTAATTATCCTCACTATTGTTATAATGTAAAAATTGAGAGAAAGAATCTAAAAAACCAATCCCATTCTTATCTCTCCGCTGTCCTCTTTCTTCTCCCTCCCTCTCTTACAACATTGTTGTCAGGATGTCATTGTTTTTGTTAATCCCTCACCTTTAGGAGCACCTTCAACTACAATACTGTGAATACTACATGGCGCATCTCACAATCTCCGATGCACATGTATAAACCGTCTTGAAAATGTGCTCACATCACATCCTTAATTGAAGTTACTTCAAACCTCCTAGAAATAAACTCATTTCTTGATCTATCTTCTCTTGCCGCTCATCTATCTCAATTTTCTCATCTCAGTTTGAAGTATGTTTTGAGCATAACTATTCCCTAGTCCCTTCTCATAGTTTTGTTGAAGTAAGACTTTACATAACCCGACTCTGACCTGCTAATTTTGACTTCTGAAGCTTCTCTTAACATTTCTACCAATTTCTTCTCTCGTCTCGTCAATTAAACAAGTATTGTCGACCCACAACATACACATGTAACCTCTTCTTGAATGACCCTAATGTTTCATTTTTAACTAAAGCAAGGGAGTATGAATTAAATGTTACCCTTGATGCAAGCCTACAGTTATAGGTATAGTTTGTCTGGCCTCCAGTTATCCTCACATTAATCACTACCCCACATGTTATTCACATTGATAGAACTGTTACCACTTTCTTTTTCCTTTTTTTTATTACACACCATATTATCACTCTGGAAGCCTGGCAGACACCTCTAAAGTGTTGCATCTTTTGTTCTTCCTAAATGACTTACTCACAGGTCTCCATTACACATCCAAACTTTTCCATACAATTTTTCAATTTTCCCAACCTCAGGTTGTAAGCTACGTCAACTTTCCAACATTGTATATCGACCATGAGTTAACTTTAACCCTAGGTGTTATTTATATGCCTGTTTGTTCAGCAACTGCCTTATATTATTTCATTCTCATTAATTTCAATACATCCTTGGACTTAGCTGCCCTAGTTTGGAATTTGGGAATGTGAATATAGTTGCACATACAACACATCCGAGTAAAATATTCTTTCTGTCTATTTAATTCGATATTAGTTCATTTCAATAAGCAAAATTACTTGTAGACAATTCTGAACAACTTGGAGTTATTTGATATAAACTTTTGGATTAAAGTTGAAATAAGAAACCAAAAGCCTGAAACTTAGGGCCCCATTTGTGATGATGAGTTGGTTCTCATGATGGATTGATTAGTAACTCTTTAAAGTCTAAACGGAGAAACATTTTTTGAAGGTGTGTGATATTAGTAACAAAGAAGGAGATGATCCCATCAGAACCTTCGGAACTATTGTTTCTCTATAAATGCCACAGAATACGAGGAAGATTCCGAAAGTACCATCATATTGTTAGTGTACTTGATTGATCATATTACCTCTTTAATAAGCATGACAAAAGATCTTGGGTTACTTTAAAGTCCTTGCCACTTGCACCAAAATTCTAGAGTATTAGTGAGGGTTGAGGGTTAGTATTTATACTATTTAACACGCCCCCTAGGGCAAAGAAAGGTCGATTTCATGGCAGCCGAGAGCTGGATTCATGTAGTGGTGTATATATATATATATATATATATATATATATATATATATATATATATATATATATATAAAATCCGCTTAAAATGCACGCAAGAGGATATTCAAACCTGGATTGCTCTGATTCCAATTACCATGTTAAAGTCTATGCCATTTGCACCAAAACTCTAAAGTACTAGTGACGGTTGCGGTTTAACATTTATATTATTTAACAAATTCAATTCCTTCTAGCAACATATTAATTATTCTTCAACTTTTTTTCCTTTACAAATTTTATAGTATGCCCCATTATTAAGTTAAAGTATTTTCGCCTTCCGTCAACTTTTTTCCAAATTCTTTTAGGAGACCTTTTCAATTTAGATCAAGATTAAGAGTTTTTGTTTATAAGGCACATCAACTGAGCATTTGCCACCTAAATCCCTTGACGTGTTGCTAACTTAATCTTTTTGTGTGCACAGTGACATCAAGGTTTTAAGTATTGGCCGAAACTAATACCGAAAATGACGTTTGGTAAGATGATGGTTCATATAGAGTTTGATTCACTTAGTGTAGTTGGTTTTAATTGGATTGAGTAGGGTTAGGGTGACCACAGAGGGAACATGATGCTAGTTCAGGCTTGTGATTGAACCAACCTGATAAATTGGCTTTTGGTTTTGTTTCACATGGAATGGCTGATCCACTTGCACATAATGCCTTATCTAAACCTGTATGTTGTGTTGCTATTAAGTTATAAGAAGATTAGGCATAAAATACTTTCTGGTATTTGTACTAATGATCTATTCGTAATGCTGAGGCAGTTAGATGATACTGATTGACCAATGATGTCACCTTATGAAGGTTAAGGTCGGTTACAATCTTGACAAGGAAGTTCTTCATGCACATTGAGACCAACGCATGATATTGTTGCAGTTTATAATTATTTTTGTTAACTTTTTAGTTTTACTTTGCAGTTATGAAATATAATCAACTATTTTTTATCTTTTTAAATGAAAATATTTATTTTGTGCTGATTTTTCCTACTGTGAAGGATCTGAGGTCATTTATCCTTTGGGAAGGTTTGAGTTAAGGCTGTTTTGGTTGAACTATAAAATTAAGGGCATAATTCAGATAATCTATAATGATTTTTTTTCAATTCTCTGTTAGAATTCTACAATAGAAAATAATAATGTAAATTCTATAGAAAGTGTCGAATATGTCAAATTTGCTAAAATACTTAATAATAATATTCAAGTTATGCAAATATGAAATAGTGAATACTTGGATACAAAATTAAATACAATATATTTTAACTGCATTTCTTTATATTGAAGTATATAGGAAAGCTGGGAGCTAATTTCGAGGTGTATCGGAATGATGAAATAACTGTGGAGGAAATACAATTGTAAGTAGATATTACTTTATCAGCCAAACATTGTTTCGTGCCTGGCATAGCGTTGGTTAATGTTGGTTAACTGTTTGCATAATCTTCAAGGAAAAATCCAAGAGGTATTCTGATCTCCCCTGGTCCTGGTATGTATTGGTGTGAATTTGTTTTTTATTTTATTTACAGTTGCCATTCAATTGGAATAATCATTATAATGATGTTCCTTTTCAGGTACACCTCAAGATTCTGGGATATCCTTACAAACTGTACTAGAACTTGGGCCCTCTATACCTCTGTTTGGGGTTTGTATGGGTTTGCAATGCATTGGAGAGGCTTTTGGAGGTTTAGGCCATTCTTGGTTCCTTACGTCATTTTATACACAACTTATAGTGTTGATATTAAATCTTTCTTGTTGATCTACAGGAAAAATAGTGCGCTCACCTTTTGGTGTTGTGCATGGTAAAAGCTCTCCTGTTTATTATGATGCAAAACTTGATGAAACCATATTTTGTGGTTTGCCAAAGTAAGTTTCTGTTTATTGTCTAAATTTTCATTCAATTATAGTATCTCTTTGCCTTTTTTTTTTGCCATAGACCCCACAAGGCATTCATGTTTCAAGAAGCTTATAAAATTCGAAGTTGAAAATCTGGGTATGCGGAAAATTTTCTGAATTAGAAAGCTGGGGGCTAAAAAAAGATTTTTTTATTGGAAATATATAAAATGGGTGTCTCAGTGCCACGAGGCTCATGCTTACGTAGGGTTTGGAGATGGTCAAGATGTAGGTAGTCTATCCTCCTCATATATATGACCTTGGCCTTACTACATTTGATGGTAGTTTTTTATTATGTGAATGGTAAGCTTGTGCAAGTTCTATTTTCCAAAAGTAAAAACATTACATGAGATAGCAACACTTAATAGGAAATCATATCATAAAATTGTAGAAAATTATCTAGTAGAGAAAAGAATCATAGATTAATTCCAATTCCCCTCTCTTTATGTAGAGTACAGTTGGATATGCTAAAACGGTTTCAACCAGCTAATGCAATAAGTTAACACCTCGAAATTCTTCTCCTCATGCTATATATATATATATATATATATATATATATATATATATATATGCCAATGACCCTCTAGCCTAGTGGTTAGTGTAGAGGCATGCAGCCCGGGTGGTCGAGTGTTCGAGCCATATATATATATATGACCTGCCCAACTTACTACAGTAGAAATCTAGTAGAGCTCAAAAGTTTCTAAACATATCTCCTCAGAACATGTATATGGAGTATAAATCTTCTTACTCATAATTGTCTCTCGAACAAAATGACAATAAACCTCAATTTTTTTGGCTGTTCCATAAAAGACTAATGCTATCGACAAAATGGTCCAATATCCTCCATTGAAGTCATGAATGGTGGCTCCTGAATCTGTTAACTAGGACTTATTTTCAGAAGCACTGGAAGCACTGGAAGCACCAATACCTGAAGATGAAGGCTGGATAACAGTGCCAAATGACTCAGGTTGGACAAATCCCTTATTACTCTTGTGAAATTGTCACCGACTGCACCATCATGAGTAGAAAGAAGAGAGAGAAAATGTCTTGGAAGTGGCCTGGTCTATCTAATCAGGTTTGCCAAACTTAGCCCAACATCTTTCAGAAACATGGTTCTTACGTCCACAATAAATATATGAACGAAAACCGTGAGAAGAATCATTACCTCCGCAATAGAAGAGCTACCTTAACTTTCCCTTGAATCACGACAATGGCAATCGTCACTGCCACAACAACATTCACGATAGGATATATGAGCATCCCAAATATCCTTACTAGTAGGGAAGAACATAAGACTATATCTACTTCAAGGTTCCATGCAGTTGATCATCGACACACAATAGTAATCATGTTTCCAGACAACAGACTTTTACATTAGCAACGTCGACTGAAGACCTAGTAAAATGATGTAATTTTCTTTGATAACCAAAATAAGATGAAAGGCTTGTGTGTATAGATTCGGGTTAAAACTAGGTTAATATCAGAGAAAAAATGTCATCAAGGGAAGTAAAATAGGCAATGGTCGGTACATGAGCAGAGGTAGGAGTAGCAATAGGTAGTTAGATCAAGACTGCAATAACAATGAAGAACACTAGAGAAAAATCTCATCAAAACAAGAGATATGAATCAATAATGCAGTGAATTTTGGAAGAAGATCAGGAGGTTGAGGATACTGTTGGGATAGGAGAGGTGGAAGAGAATCGCTGCTATACTACGATGATCTCCATGCCATAGCGGGTATGGTACTAAAGATGCACTATCACACAAAAGACTTCCACTTTCTTTTCCTTCCTTCCTAAAGTGAAGGGCTTAACAATGTCTCACCTCTCCCCTTCCCATGGCCAAACGTTATTGAAAGGCAAGGTTGATCAGTGAATGAAGGAGGCTCTTGCTTTTGGGTTTGGCTTTTAGAAGCAAGAAAGAAGACTAAAAGGAAGGGCTTAACGAGCACCTCATATCGTCTTCTATTTTCTTTATTGTTCCAGTCATGTGGGGTACCCTTCTTTTATACGAGGAATCTGATTTCATGAGGTTGGTTGTGTCTAAGGAGAGGGGAGGAAAAAAAAAGGGGGGGGGGTGTTGAGGGAGAAGCTAGGAGGTGGGCTGGAGGCGCTAGAAGGGAATGTTAGGGAGGTGGGGTGGGGGTGGTGGATAGTGTATAAATATATAGATGTAGTGCATGATTGGGTTTTCTATTTGCTACTTGTGGAACAAAGACTTTCCTTATAACTTTTCAATTTCTCATTTAAACAGCTAGGTCCTTTTTTCCCTTCTTAATGGCTTGTACATTGTTGCTACATGACTATTAAATTAAGGGAATTTAAAATTCCATACAAAGGTCAAGTTATCTTTTGCCTTCTTTCGTCTTTATTTTAAAGTTACCACCATGGTTACCAGAATTTGCCGTAGCACTTGCGTTTTGCATTCCGTGAATGCACGTTTTGGAACTCTAGTGTACTGGAAATTCATGTTCCGATCTTCTGACAAGTTAACAGAGGGTATACTTACATGAGTTGTCAACCATGCTTTTCTACTTCCATCAACCTTTGCTCATCACAGTGTCTCCCAGTTGTATCTACTGTCATGGACATCACCTCCGTGTTGGTCGAAGAGATTTTGTTGTCTGCGAGGTGAAGGGGGAAGGGAAGTGTTGAATAAAGCAAGTGGGTGGTTTCCATGGGTGTAATGGAGGGAAGGAAAATGGAGAGAAGGTGAAGTCTGTACTAGACCGGATGAGAAAGATCTCTCTCTCTCTCTCTCTCTCTCTATATATATATATATATATATATATAATGACCTCTAGCCTAGTGGTTAAGAGAGATGCATTCGGCCCGAGTGGTCAGTAGTTCGAATCCCAGTGGGAGCGATTCCAGAAACAATTTACCTGGTTCCAAAAAAAAAAAAAGGAAATTAAATCTTCCATATATATATAAGTGGGTTGTTATTACTTTTTGGCCTATATGGGTTGCAGTTAGAGCCCTCCTCCATGTATGCGTGGCACAATGAGATATTTGGCTGCAGAGATTTCATTTAGTATGATAATCGGTAAAAGGAAATTAAATCTTCCATATACAAGTTTGTTACTTTTTATGCCATCTTCCTTTCATACATTTTTGCATTGACCAAGGGTTTAGTTAACATCTTAGGTTCTCGCTAGTTTCATAGTGGGAAGTTGAGTTGTTTGGAGGCTGCTGGTTGCTTGGACAAATGAGATAGGACTTCTAGTCTGAGAAACCCCCTTTGTCAAAGAAAGCTGAAGCACATGGACTGCCAGTGGAACCAATGTTGCCTTGGGTTAACTGTCAATGGTGGTGGTGGCAGAAGGGGTGAGCTAATGAGTATATGTTGGAGGCAGAGCAGGAGATAGAGGCAGCAAAAGAGGAGGAATTGAAAGAGGGAAGCGATGGCAGAGGAAGCATAGAAGGCAGCGTTGGCGGGAACAGGCCAGCTGCAGTTACAGTCCATATATCCAAGAAGACTTAAGGTCAGGCTGTGTCTATGGGGCCATTATTGCATGTCTAAGCTGCCAATGGTGGCGGGGGAGGAAGGGAGCCTGGAGACCAAATAGGCGAGTAGGGATAGGGACAAAGAAGATACTAGTGTCTATTCTGAGTGACATGTTCAAATGGAGGAAGAGTCGGGTGGTTTTATTATCTTCCTGTCTGGAAAAAATAACATGATACCTTTTTTGTATTTATAGGCTAGGTTACTCATCAAATTCCGTTTATGTTTGATTTTGAACTTGAGACAGAATGAAATGCAATCATGTACTTCTGTTTATGGTTATTGAAGGAGAGACCTTTGATGATACAAGATGATATTGCAATCTTGGTCATTGTCATCAAAGCTTGAATTGTGGTCCACAAGTATGCTTTTAAGGATGGTTCAGGCCAGTAGTGAAGTAAAACAACCTCTATTCAAATTTAGCTAAATGTGATATGATATTTAAAAAACTATGTTATGGCAAAAGATTAAATGGGAATCACAAAATTGTAGATGAACTTCTACAAAGGTGAAGTTTTTCTTACCAGATTAATCATGTCTTCTCATATACTTGAAATTCTCTCCATATAACACATTTCAACAGTTGACATGTATGTGTTCGGCATTTAACTCTTCTAATCTTTCAGCATTCCTCTTTAGATTTAGTACTTGTCCCTTTGACTGCTTTTGCAGTTCCTTTCACTTATCTGTTGTTATTGAACTGGCTTGATTAATGTCGTCAATATTGTCTGTTGTAGCCCTTTCAAAGCTGCTAGGTATCACAGCCTTGTCATTGAAAAAGATACTTTCCCTAGTGACTTCCTCGAGATCACAGCATGGACAGAAGATGGTCTAATTATGGGTGCCCGGCACAAGAAGTACAAGCATATCGAGGTCTGCCAGTTATTTACATTTTTTTCTTTGGGAACTTTTACATAAATGATGTCTGATGTTTTGAGATGGGAATCAATTTTACCCTATTAACTTTAATTTTAGTTGTTATAACAGCTAATCTGCCCAACCACCATGATACAGTTATCACTCGTTGCTGCCATAACTACACGGCAGATCCATATTTTAGGAGTCCTCATGTCACTTCAATCAGACAGTGGAATCAGATCACCAACTTAGCATATAAGATTGGCACTCCTATCTATTTGTGATTGAACATTTCATTTATTACTTTGCCTTGCTTTAGCAGAATTTTTTTCAGGTATTAGCTACCTACCAACAAAGGCTTGTTTTATTTGTCAGCCAAATGCAACTATTAGTGATTTCTCTGAACAGCTTTCGATACAATTTATAGCATCCTGACTACTGAATTAGACATTTATTAATTTCAGCTAGATAGCTTCATTATCATGTCTGTCAAGTGTCTTCTAATAAATATTTTACTAAGTGAATGTGTGTGACCCTATATCCTTAGCATGGGTTAAAAAAAATTTCCCCCTGATTTATGTATGATATTAATATCCATTGATATGCAACGCTAAGCTCGATTCCTTACTAACAATGTAAAGAAAAGGAAGAAGCTAATATTTGTGTGGCCTTGAATCAGCTATGGTGTTTCGACCAAGAGCATTCTTTACAATAAAGATTAGCTAGGAAAGCTCCATAGTTAGAGCCAGGGTTGGAATAATAGGCAATAGGATCATATGTTTAATCTCTTGGTGCGGGAACTGCATGTGGAATTGTTCGTAGGTGTATCAGGAGGGGTGGCTCATATCTTACTTTCATGTTCTAATTTACTGTAGCTATTATAATAAAATATGTCTGACACATATTTTTTTCCCTTTAAACCTGTCATTGTGGTTGATGACCTAGCGGATGGGATAGGATATGTCGTGTAGGTGAGGTATAGAGGCAGAAAATACCTAATCAGTTTTTAATCTCTTGCAGTATATGCAATGAAGACTTATCAACTGAATGATAGTATTTTCTCAGAAAACCTTCAAGGATAATGTAGAATATATTGCAGTCTTCTTACGATCTTGGTTCTGTTTATAAATTGAAAACTTTAAAGAATTAGAAGACTAGTGACAGATTAATTACTTAACTAGTTGATTCGTTTTCATAGGGATCACCAACATATCAGAGGTGACTGGATATGTGGCATACTTTTTCCATGAGTGAAGAGCAAGGAGGTGTATCAAGCACTGTCTGGCAGACCATGAATGAGTCATAAGCAATGGTGGCAGTAAGTCAGAGGGTTGGGTTCCATGTAGTGGGTGACCTATGAATTCAGTGAAAGCAGCTACCTGAGTGAGGGAAAAGGGCCAGCGTCGGGGTTGGGTTGGGTTGGGTTTTGGTTGGTGGGGTGGTGGTGGTTGGAGGTGTTGGCAGCATATAAGAGGGATGGTTGGCCTGTCATTCGACAACGTAGGTGAAAGGAGTTCAGGAGGGGCAGTGTAATCCGACTGGGGCTCTTGTGTGGGGAGGGAGAAGGGAGACTTGGTGGTGGAGAGGAGGTCACTAACTCACTATGGTGTTATAGATGGAGAGCAAAGAAAACATGATGTATAGTCTAGAGATGTACTTTCTAAGTGTTACCAGATTGTTGATTCGTTGAACTGGTATTTTTTGTCTTTCCGTGAATTTTCATAGCTAAGTTAGATATTGATGAATTTAGGAAGTAAAATAATGGGCAGTACTTGAAATATTTAGTATTGGGTACATTAGGACACAATGCTCTTCACCTTATGTAAATTTTCAACAAGTTCACATATGGTCAATGAATGTCAGACAGATGCTATGCCTATGTCGGACAGATGAATTACGATGCGTAAGGAGATTTGTCCTATATCTAACATGATGTCTAGATATGATGACAGGTATGGATGTGGAAAACGACAGTGTCCTATATCTAACATGATGTCTAGATTTGTCCTATATATAACATGATGTCTAGATTTGTCCTATATCCCCAATGCCTGTTTTGAACGTTAAGGGGGTTAAGTGCGCCTCAAACTCTAGGTGGAGTGAAAATTTTCTTTTTCTTCTCCATGTTCTTTGACTAACATTGTTTGCCTCCTAAGATCAAATTTCTAGCTTTGGCGCTGAGTACTAAAGATGGCCAATGATCCATCCATGCACATTGCCGGCTGTTAGCAGCTACATGTGACTAACCACTGCCAACAACTACATGTGACTAATTGACTTCTCCTCTTCGTCTGTAATTGGGGCCACCATTTATTTTTGGACTAATTAGAGTTTAGACCCTGGATTTTATATCATCTTAGGGTTTAAGTTTTGACTTGTCCAATTAGAAAGTTGAGACCCTGAACTTTTATTATTGTTTCAATTTTCCATTATACCCCTCTTCGATGTTTAACAATGAAACCTATATATAGACTAGGGAGGGTATAATGGGAAAAATGAAACACATAATAAAAATTCAGGGTCTAAACTTTCCAATTGGACATGCACATTGCCGGCTGTTAGCAGCTACATGTGACTAACCGGTGCCAACAGCTACATGTGACTAATTGACTTGTCCTCTTCGTCTGTACTTGGGGCCACCATTTATTTTTGGGCTAATTAGAGTTTAGACCTTGGATTTTATATCAGCTTAGAGTTTAAGTCCTGACTTGTCCAATTAGAAAGTTTAGACCCTGAACTTTTTTTTTAATTTTTCCATTATACCCCTCTCCCATGCTTAACAATGAAACCTTCATATATAGGCTAGGGAGGGTATAATGGAAAAAATGAAACAAATAATAAAAATCCAGGGTCTAAAGTTTCCAATTGGACATGTCAGAGCTTAAACTCTAAGCTGGTATAAAATCCAGGGTCTAAACTCTAATTAGCCCTTTATTTTTCCATTTCTTGACATCTTTCCTACCCAACCATCTCTTTCCTTACGTGTGAGTCCCCTAGTACCCTGGCAAACCAAGCAACTATCTGCGTAGAAGATAAGTCCACATTGTGGAAACTTAAACATTCTAATTACCAGGGGGTGTCCCAGCGGTTGGAACTGGTGTGGGTTTTAAGGGAGGTTTTGGGTTTGAGCCTGGTCTCAATGGAAAAAGAAAACAAAGAAAAGAAAAAAAGAGAGAAACTTGCACATAATAGGAAGCTGAAAACTGCTCATCCCCCTGACCGTGTGAATTTTGCCCAAATTTGGAGGATGTCAGGTAATGGAAGATATTGCCCGTTTGCTTGACCTATGATGATGGCGATGACTTTACAATGGCTTAACATTCTTATAGGATATATTTATACTTGAACTCAACCCTCCATTGGAGGTCAAAGTGCTTCTTATACTATCAATTGTCGTCAACCCTCAACGATCTGCCGCCGAGTTTCTGTCAAGAGAGAATAATTCCTCATAAGCTTCAAAATCTGACACTTAGGTTGCGTTTGGTTCATTGTAATGTAATCGTAATCGTAATGAAATTGGATTTGTAATGTAATTGAGTTTGTAATGTAATGGAATTATAATTACATTACTATGTTTGGTTGAAGCATGTGATCAAACCATGTAATGTAATGTCAATTGCATTCATATGTTTGGTTTACCATGTAATTTAATTAAGTTTCTAATTTAATATTTTTTAAATACAACATAAAATTTAAAAAGTGGATCACTAAATTTTTTAAAAAATTTAAAAAGAAAAAAACTAAAAATAAATAATAAATAATAAGGGGAAAATGGTTTGTTTTCTGCTAAAAAAGACCAAAAACGAGAAAAACGACAAAAAAGGACAAAAAACGACAAAAAACGGACAAAACAACGAAAAACGACAAAAATGAAAAAAAAAAACAACAAAAAAGGACAAAAACGACCAAAACAAAAACAACCAAAAACGAACAAAAAACGACAAAAAAGACCGAAAACGAAAAAAAAAGACCAAAAACAACAAAAGAGGACAAAAACGACAAAAAACAAAAACAACGAAAAACGAACAAAAATGACAAAAAACTGAACAAAAAACGACAAAAAAGGACAAAAACAAAAAAGGACAAAAACGACAAAAAAAAACCAACCAAAAACGAATAAAAATGACAAAAAAAAACGAATCAAAAAGGACAAAAACGACAAAAAAACGAACAAAAATGATAAAAAAAAACGAACAAAAATTACAAAAAACGAACAAAAAAGGACAAAAAACGACAAAAAACGAACAAAAATGATAAAAAAAACGAACAAAAATTACAAAAAAAACGAACAAAAACGACAAAAAAAACGAACAAAAAGACCAAAAACAACAAAAAAGGACAAAAAACAAAAACAACGAAAAACGAAAAAAAATGACAAAAAAGAACAAAAACGGACAAAAACAACAAAAAAAAAGGACAAAAACGACAAAAAAAACAAACAAAAAAAAAACCAAAAACGAACAAAAATGACAAAAAACGAACAAAAACGACAAAAACGGACAAAAACAACAAAAGAGGACAAAAACGAACAAAAAAAACAAACAAAAAAACCAAAAACGAACAAAAATAACAAAAACCGAACAAAAACGACAAAAAAAAAACAAAAACAACAAAAAATTGACCAAAAACGAACAAAAATGACAAAAAAACGAACAAAAAACGACAAAAAACGAACAAAATGACCAAAAAGGACAAAAAACAAACAAAAACAATAAAAAATGACCAAAAACGAACAAAAAGACCAAATTATAGCATACCAACCTTCCGCTTAAGTTGTAATGTAATTGCAATTACATAGGTTTTATGATGTAATTGAGTTTAAAAGAAACTGATGTAATGTAATCAAACTTGTAATCGCGATTACATTACATCTAATTTTTTTTGTCCAACCAAACATCCGAGTTAGATTGACAACGTAATGCCAATTACATTACGTTGTCCAATCCTGCAAACCAAACGGACCCTTAGTTGGAACTTGTCATGTTTTTAATTCATTACACTTGTTAAGTATAAACCTGTTAGCCTTGAGAAGGGCTAAATCACCCTTTCTTCAACATACCCTTGAGATGAATAATCTTGTTCATAATGAGCCTAGAATGTAAACAGAACGTTACCAAATATTGTTGGAAATGTGGACTTTGATTATATAAGTACATTCTTCATATTGTTGGAAATGTGGACTTTGATTATATAACTACATTTTTCATATTGGAATTCAACTGATTTGAATTGCCATATTTATATTTTTCTTTTTCTAATTTCTGCAGGGAGTGCAGTTCCATCCAGAGAGTGTCATAACGACAGAAGGTTTGACAATGGTTGGCAATTTTATCAAACAAATGGAGAGACTGGAAGCCATCAAATGTGGCAACTGATGTTTCTCTAGTTCCACTTGGAACTGGGAGATCCGAATTTGCTTGCCAATCAAATTATTGTGTTACTCTGAACTTATTTGCTAAATTGATTGTAAACATAATTTCAGCTCTTTTATTTGATAATGGTGCATAAGTTTGATTTCCCGATTGAATGATAATTTAATTCTCCCGTTGAAAACTCATTTTTTACATCCATTTGGAAACACAATTCTCCAGTTCGACTTCTTTCTGACGTCAAATTACAGGACAACATTATGCAATCAGGATAGCATGAGTTTAGCAAACAATGGTCAGCTGCAATTAAGATCATCAGAACTACGAAACATTTGCACAAAGAATCAACCCATATATGTATGCATCAGAACTACAATTTTTTTATAAAAGTTTTAAAGAGGTAAAGTAATTAAGATTTTTTAGAAAAATAATAGTATTTTTGTTAAAAAATTGATGCAGCCTTACATTCCCAATATATTAAGTAGTTGGCACAGGAAATTGTAAGCACAAAACGGCATTGGTTATTGCAAGTGGAACTGATGTTTCTTATTATTAAATCATATTTTGCACGGATGCGAACAGGATACGACACAGTAAAGACACGGGGACACATACATGACACCTATTTGGAGTGCTCATGTGTGTGTCCACGTGTTCTTGTTTCCTAGTCTAGATCAGATCACACCAGATGAGATAATATAACTAACATGTCTTCCTCCGAATTTCTGAAACATTAATCCACCAGCTAAACAAAGTAGCTACTGAGTTGTGAAAGGAGAGACCGGAACAGTAAATGCAAATATGATCAACTATGATTTTACAAATGTATCATTTTATGACTTCTTGAGCTTCAACTTACACGACACGGTTCTGGTTCCATAGGATCAAGTATCGGTGAAAATCCTGAGTGGGACCCAGTCAAACCAGAGTGAGGTTGTACCTGGAAGTCTAGTCCATCACGTGTCTTCTCGAATTCGCCTCCATTTAAAATTTTCCTTCTACGAATTCGCCTCCATTTAAAATTTTAGAAGGAAAACAAAGGCTAAATTTCAACTTGATACCCTCAACAATTCATGTTTTGCAACTTGATACCATAAACTTTAAAAATGGACAACTTAATACCCCTGAAATTTATTTTTTCCCAAAATACCCTCCTCCCCTCTCTCTCCCCCTGCAGCCCCCCCCCCCCCCTCCCGCCTCGCCGTCGGGTGCTGCAACCCACCCCCCCACCCCCCTCTCCCGCCTCGCCACCGGTGCCCCCCTCCCTGTCCCGCCTCCAGCCAATGCGCTCTCTCGTGCAGCAAGCGCGCCCCCGCCTGCGTGCTCTATGCCGACCGGAGAGGGAGGGGGGTCATCTCGGGGGGGGGGGGGGGGTGGGCATGACGACAAGGTGTGGGGGGGGGGGGGGGGGGGGGGCTGCCGGGGGGTGGGGGAGAGGGGAGGAGGGGGGCTGTTGAAGAGGAGGGTATTTTGGGATTTTTTTTCTTCCAGGATATTAAGTTGTCTATTTTTAAAGTTTAGGGTATCAAGTTGCAAAACATGAATAGTTGAGGGTATCAAGTTGAAATTTAGCCTAAAAAAACTGAAGCAGTCAGAGACTCGTCAACCCCCACCTCCTTCCCACTGCATCATCCGCCACGTCACACATCACGTTTCTTCCTAGTTCCATTTCGGGCTGGACTATTTCCGTCCATCGCCGAAAATGGAAAAACTCCTTAATTATATGAAGAATGAGAAGAGGAGGAAGAGGAGGAGGAGGAAGAGGAGGAGAAGGAGAAGATGAGTTATTACGTAAACATAGGAGGAGAAGGAGAAGGATCAGAGAAGGTCGATCGCCCGATCATCTTGATGGCTCTTCTCGTATTCATGATGGTCGTGGCGGCAATATTCGTGATAGTTGTCGCCATAGTCTTCGTCAGGAACTGTATGTTATTTTCGGGGTGTGATTTTTTGATGAAAAATTGATTTATGCAACACTTCGAGGAAGGTGCTCGAAAGAAATCCCAGAGGATTCTGAGAAATGAAAACAATTGTAGAACTTCGAAAAAGGCACAAAAGATTTCGTAGTAGCAGCGATGAAATTCCACTAACAGTTTCTGATTAGATCAGAACTGTATTCGTTCAGAACGAGTTGCAAGTGGATGAACAGAAGATGAAATGGACGGAATGAGAAAACTACCTGCTGGGGTGAATGATCACCGGCGCTCAAAGCTAGATTCGCCCCACACGATCAGCTTTCAGGACCAGCAAGTTCGACGAATAACTTCGGAACACTCTGCTCTATTGACTCCTCACGTACTCGCTTTGTTTCTCTCTTTCCTGCTCTTAACTCTGGAGGAATTTTGTAAGGAAATTATGAACTGTGTACTTGTCACGACCCGTTCCCGAATATTCAGATACGAGTCGGACACATCCGGCCTAAGCTATGAGACATCGCGTAGTAAGCTATTCTAAACCTTCAATCATCTTCTAATATAATATTATATTAAATTAGATTAATCACATCATCTATATCGAGAGAAACTAGAATAGGTCCAAAATGTCACTTAGTTACATTCCCAAAGCAAAAGTAACTAGAGACAAATCTAACCAAATGAATGTTAACAAATTATTACAAACCAAATTCAAAAGCGAAATGTAAAGTAAGTTATTGGGTATTCCCCAACAAGGTCATCCTTTGGGATGTGGGCTAGGGTATCAGTGGTAGGTCCATAGTATAAATTGCAAAGGACCTCCTCGGTCAATTCACCTACAATGATCCAATCAGGAATGGAGCAAAGTACAACCCAACAATTTACGCTACTGATACATGGCATGATAAGAATGAACTGATAAAGAAGACATTGTTGGTTTGAAAGAAAAGACAACATGCTTGGTTGAAAAATAAAAACAATATACTCAGAAAATTCTATAAAGTAAAGACAACATGTTCAGGAGATACTTGTAAAACAAAGATAACGTGTCTAGGAGATACTTGTGAAACATGTTCAAGCTAGATAGGTAAAGTGCGGCTTTGAAAAAGCTAGTAGACATGTGATCGGCTATAATAGGAGAACATGTAACATATAAATAAAGACAACTTGGGGGGTCGGCATTGACTACACGTGTACGATGTGCAGTCAAACTCGGATACATGTACTATACTACGGGCTTTGATCACATATTAACTAGACATTTTACCCTTTCCAGTGTCGATAATGTGTACAACTTACAACATGTGATACAATTCTTGTTAAAGAGGCTTGTTACATGAGAAACAGGTTATACTTGCAATCTTGGAATTTAAAGACAACATGCAATGAAAAGAAGATACATTGGTAACAGAAGCATGCAAATCATATCATGTACAGTTTTGTATGTTGTAGTGTACTTGCCTTGATTTACCGAAGGATTGATGTTAAATGTTGATGTCCAAAGTCCTCAAGCTGTAACAAGATATAATGTTGCTTAGTCTAATTGTAAAGTGCTATCTATGTGTTGTGCTTACTTACGTGGTCAAGTTGTGCTAGATAGGGCTGTAAATGAGCCAAGTCGTTCGCGAGTTGCTCGAAGCTTGGCTCGGTAAAAGCTCGTTTGAGCTCGGTTCGTTTAGTAAATAAGCTGAGCTCAAGCTTCATTTTCGAGCTCGTTTAATAAACGAGCCAAGCTCAAGCTTAGAAGTACTTGGCTCGTTTGAGCTCGCAAGCAGACTCGTTTATGAGCTTGTGAGCTGGCTCGTTTAGGAGCTCGTTTGTTTTTTGATTTCTAATTTTATGTATATTTGTATAATAATATGGTTATGTGCGTTGTATATTTATGTCCTTAATATTTGATATTAAGGAACTTTTTTAATTTAATTTTTATAAATAAATTGTTAATATTACAGATATTTGAATTCAAGCTTAACTACCTTGAAATCGAGCTCATTAAGCTCGAAATAAAGTTTAACAAGCTTGAAGCCAAGCTTAACGAGCTTGATTTTGTGCTTATCAAGCTTGTTTATCAAGCTTGAATCAAGCTTGCGAATCAAGCCAAGCTCAAGCTCAAACCAAACCAAGCTCAAGCTCAAACCAAGCCAAGCTCAAGCTCTAAAATAATTTTTTTATCAAGCTTGAGCTCGAGCTCGAGCTTGATTAATTCTAGTCAAGCCAAGCTCTCCAGCTTAGAAAAGCTTGGCTCGGCTTGGCTCGTTTGCAGCCCTAGTGCTAAACATGGGTCTTGCCGTCATGGCACACTAGTCCTAACATTGAACATTAAGACTACCACAATATTTAATACACATCAAAATTAGGTTTTACTAAGTTAAAATCACAAGCATAGATTAGTTATATTTTACAAAAATTTAATAGTAATTTAAAAATATTTTATTTTAATTATTAAATAAATAAAGTATTTATGAAAAGGGGTCCGACAACGTTCGTTTAAATAGTTAGAGATCTCAAACTAACATGCTATTATTTTTCATTGGTCAAAATTAGGCAAAATAATGAAGGTATTAAGTTTGTAGAATTTTTGGACAGAAATTACTATTTATAGAATTATTTGAATCAAAAACTATTTTAAAAATAATTATTTATAATTAATTGTTAACAGAAACTAATTTTTACATATTAGAACTAACCTAAAATTAACTTGTAAATATATGAAAATGATCTACAGAAAATCTAGTATTTGATTATGAATTTTATTTAATTTTACAACACTGTTAAATATTTACTAAAATTAATATACATAAAATACATTAAATAGTACTTTCAGTTTTTAATTAATAGAAAATATATAAAAAATATTTAATGCTGGAAAATTTATAAATAAATACTACATATGAAAACACTAAATACCAGTATTTTACATCACACAAATACAATATATAATTATCAAAATACAAGAAAATACATGAATACATAAATACTACATATAATAATACCATAAATAATATAATATATATTACCAAAAAAAAAGCTTAACATAGGATTCAAACTCGGGTCTGTCAAGACTGGATCCTAGGGACGGTCAGGTGACCAATGGGCTAAGATTGATTTGGTGTTAGCATGCTTGGATTTAAATTATACCAAGGCTAGAGTTTAGTTCTTATCGCGGAAGAAGAAAGAGGTGGTTCGTCAGTTGTCGACGAAGCTCGGCTCGTCGATGCGGCTCCAGTGGTTTGGGTCGCTGGGTTGCTCCAAAGGAAGAAGGTGGTAATGAGTTTTGTTTTGTCTCAACCTTTCTCTTTTTATAGAGAAATGAAGGAAAATTACGAATGTGAAGGGTCGGGGGTTATGGAATGAAAATGTTAGGAGTTATGGAATGTAAGAGGTTGGGAGTTACGAATGTAAGAGATTGGGAGTTACGAATGTGAAGGGTCGGAGGTTACGAAATGTAAGAGGTTGGGAGTTACTTAATAGGAATGGGTTTATGGGCTTGAGTTTGGATGTGAAGAGAAAAATGGGTTTGGACTTGGATAAAATGAATGGAGAAAATAGGGTATTTATAGACTTTGTCCCAAGCTATAGGCCCAAGAACACATAGATAATTAATATGGGCTATTTAGTTAACTAGGTTCAAACTTTAACTAACTTTGAAATTTCTAGAAGTAAATTGGCTAACCATCTCAATAATCATATGCTAATTAGTCTTAAATCTAAAATTTCTAAATGCTAATTAACCAATCCACCTTTCTATACCTAAAGCTCGCAGCTGATGGTGACCCAATACTTTATATAAGGCTGAGACAAAGAGAAGACAAATAGCTAAGCTTGGTCGGCCTAATAAGAATATTAGAATTCCTATAGCTGTTAATAGTAACTAATTCCATTCTCTTAAATAAAAGCTTATTTGAAAATTATAATCTTAATAAAGTTAATAAAACTAACTAGTTTTGGAGAAACGAATTTAAATTAGGATTTGGGGGTTATAGTACTGTGTGTGTGCGAGAGAGAGGAGAGAAACATATATAGGCGCGCGCAGTAACCGGTATACGAAAAGTTCGGGACGTGGAAAAACTATCCCAGAACGTTACGTAACCGTTCAAATCGTGCACAGACACGACTGTGCCAATTGGCACACAACGTGCGCCATTTACACGACCTGCGCCAATTGAGCCAATTGCGCCTGCGCGCACTTGCGCACAACGCGCACCGTGTGCAAACCGCCAAGACAACTGTCGCACCATCGGACAGCGCCATCTGGCCACGCAATCAGGCCACGCCATCTGGTCACGCCAACTGGCGCACCATCTTGCCGTGCGATGAAATCGAACTCTTGGTGCTAATCCATGGCGAATTGGACCTAGCCGTGGTCGCTCCTATATTCTTTCGAAATTGTGCACTTGCGAGACCATAAAGTCGTTGTCATCTTCTCCGAAGTAACGAAGACGAGCAAAGCGTGGATCGATCGGTTTGATTAATACTCTGGTAAGTTTCCTTTTCGTCCTATTCTCCTTAGCAGATTGTTTCCATAGAAATTGATCCCATTTCGAATATGGACAGTTGATCGATTCTCTCGAGTTCTTGGAGATTGGAATTGGAGTATTGATGTAGCAGTCGATCGAGCGACGTTCGAATGTCTGCATAGTCAACGCTGTCTGTAGATCAATCGTCGGTAAGTTTTGCTTCATTCATTCCTTTTCCTTACTGATCTGTGTTGGAACAATTGAAACACTTCTGTGCAACGTAACAACTTACTAATTTCGAACAAATTCGATAAACGGATCTTTCTTATTTCGTCTCTTGTGCCAACTGCGCTCGTGCGCGTTTGCGCACAACGCACACCGCAACAAGCAAGCCAAAGTGCAAAGTGCGCCAACAAAATGCCTCATGAGCCCATAAGTCCGAGCTCGAATTCGAGTCACTAAGCCCCTACGGGGCTTAGCTTCAAAGAAAATTAATTCCAAGAGCAAAAAATATTAATGCTTTAATGTGGAGTCTTATCCTTACCTCCTAGTAAAATTACATGTCACGACCTGCACCCGGTTTGGGGTCACGAAAACGTGGGTTCGTCCAGCCTACGCCGCAGTGTCGGCGGTAGAACGCTGTATAGCTGTATAGGTCAACTAGAAATATAACATCTAGACACAAAGTATATAAACCTATCATCTCCGCACGGAGGTATATAATCTCAACTCAATCACAAGACATCTAAGGAAGATAAGCACGAATATCATAAAGATATGATGGAAATAGATAAACTGAAATAGATGCATGTCACAAACAGAAGTTCAGAAACTAAGACATAACACAAGATCCCGAATATAAAGTATACTACAAGTCTCAAATATCCAGCTGGAACGCAGTCCAGTCAACCTACTAGACTAGGTCACTACAGAAGGTACATCCTCTATGGGCACTGTCACCAAAGTTAGATCCTAGTCAAAGTCTCCGTCTGTGCAAAACCCATAGAAGGTCGAGCAGTCAGCATCTAAATTCTCTGTAAATATCAACGGAATTATCCTGTCAGTATATGAGTAAGTACAAACGCTAACAGCAGTTCCATGTGAATTAACAAATTCTATAAAAGACAATTATAATTGAATACAAGATGAAATATCAAGACTGAAATATAAACATGATATGTAAAACTGGAGATCATGTCATGGTATGAAATACTTGAATGTAGAACAGTACAGGAATATATGATGTATAATGTAAACATAAACGGTGCCTTGAGATATTAGTGCGTTACGTGATCGGCTTGGGTCAGGATCAGGCTGTTCCATTTGACCGGCTATGAATCAAAAAATGCAAGAAAACTGGATCAAGCCGACCATAATAGAAAGCTATAAGGCAAGTAGTATCAGGTCAGGCTACACCCTACGTACGGTGAGGGTGGAGCTATGATGCAAGAAAATAATAGGAATACATGAGGGGTATTGATCACATAACTACTAATAACTCCCATCCTCGAATAGTATAATGGATCCGAACATGACACGTCATGACACAGGATTCAAAAGCAGGGGGTCAGCCCACTCCCAAATCGGTGTCTATACAAGTACAAGAAAAACAAGATCAAATAATGTACCAATTGTAGAAGCATGGAAAATACTAAAGAAATTGACTCATGCGGCCAAGAAAGACCCATGCGGCTCAGAAAACGCATGCGGCTCAGGGAGTCATGCGGCATAAGGAGCTATGCGGCCGGAGGCATTCCATGCGGCTCAGAAGACATGTGGCGTGACAGTGCTCCCCTCCGATCCATGCTGCATTAATTGCTTTGACGGCTGACCCCTCTGAAAAGTTGACAGACCTGACACCAAAGCAGGTAATTATGACTCTGTCATGATGATGAATCTCTAGGGAAGAGAAAGAAATCTCTGACACGATCCCCCGAGAGCAACAAAATGCCACGTGGCCCTGCCACGTGGGTGTGCTTATGCGGCTCGAAGTGAAGACTTCCCATACGGCTCGAAGTGAAGACGTCCCATGCGGCTCGAGTGGAATCATCCCTATGCGGCTCAAGAAGATCATGCCCATGCGGCTCAAGCAGACACACCATTATGCGGTTCATGCGGGTCATCATATGGTTCAGAAGTCTGAAGGAGGGGGCCACTGCCCAGACAGCCCTGACACGTGTCCCAAGTCTTATGCGGCCCAAAATTCATGCGGCCCAAATCTCATGTGGCCCAATCTGCATGCGGTTCCAGTCTCACCATCGGCTCTCAGGATACGTGTCCTCAGCCGATCAATCTCCCAGATTTATGGCAATCCAAGATCGGGTCGAATCCCAATGATCTGGGGCACGTGGCAGGAGAATAAATTTGATTTATTCACAGATATTAGAGAATCATTATAAGGAAGATTTATGCCAATCAGCATTAATTGCTAATGGGGATTTGGTGTAATCTACCCTTAATGGTTCTGATTCGTCACAATCAGAAACGAACGGCCTGGATTGATCAATCCCCAGGCCGCCGCCATCTCCAAGAGCTAATCATTGGCAACCCTAGTGATCACATCCCACTATTATAAATAGCAAGGTGCCATTCCCTTGTAATATATAGAGAGATATACAAAAAAAAACCAGAGAAGAATACGTATACACAGAGAGACTTCCCCCATAGTTAGAGAGAGAATATACACAGAGAGAGAGAAGCCAGGAGAGCAATCAGAGAGAGAGCAAGAAGGCATTTCTTCGTCAACGACCAAGCAGATCTTCTCCGAGTCAAGGCTGCGTACCGATCGTCCAAGGAGTAAGACAGAGCGGCCGTCGCTTTCCCGAGCCTCTATCGTCACCCCCCAGAATCTAAAATAAACAATCGTACTTAGACTGCTGTACCTAGGTTTTCGTCCCTAGACTTTCTTTGTACGAGCGAGTTTGTATTGTGAGTCTAAGTTCAGTCCTCCGATAATTGTTTTGTACTTTTACAATCAATGGCAAACACGATGGTGACTCTGCTGGGGACTAACTTCTCCACGGCTGAGGAGTTGGTAACGCAATCGGACACAGCCAAGCTTGGCTCTACACAACAGAAGATGGTCGTACGCTTCGACCAACAGGCGTTCGAAGAGATGTTCTCTGAAGGTAGCACTGGCCCGGTCCAGAAGCGTACCCGCACCATAAAGGCTCACAAAGAGTGGAGGCCAAAATCATTTGCTCCTCCGCAAGCCCTTGATGGGGTGCTCTCTATTGCTCAAGATGGCGAGAAAGACTCCCCTGCGGCCCCACTTCAGACCGTAGACAACTCTGCTGTCCCCAAGTCCGGCAGAAGAAAACACTATGATGCTGGACTTGCAGGGGCAAAGAGGAACTCTACGCGATCCGAGCCGCAGAAGAGTATTAGCCGCAGGAAGAAAGCCCATGCGGCTACAACCGCCGACCGCATAAAAAAACTCATGCGGCCACATCTGTCAGCCGCATAACTTATACGGCTACAGTTGCCAACCGCACTGATGAGACTCATGCGGCTATTAAAGTCAATCGCTTGCAGAAAACCCATGCGGCCACAGATGCCAACCGCATGCGGTCAGCCTGCACGGTCGTGACTCCTAGCCGCATAAAGACTCATCCTACAACAAAAGACAGCCACATGCAGATAGCCTGCACGGTACCCAATGCTAGCCGCATAGCATCCGTCCCACGCTTCTCTCGATCAGTCTTCGACCGGCTCTCATGCGGTCCTGACTCTGATCATTCTCTGGATGATAATCCAGACTCTGTGGTATTCGACTTAGACTCCTCCTATTACGCACCCACAGGAGCTAAAAGGAGGAAGTCTAGGGCAGCGCGGGCTCATCTAGTCCAGACGGCTGCCCCAACCTCTGTCTATCGGGGCGTCCCGCTGATTATCACGCGGGCCTCTGATGGGAAGTTGTATAAAACCAATCAAGTCCAGCCCCCGGCGGCAAACAAACAAAGTGGTTCCTCTGACCTGCGTGAGGTTATCCTCCACAAATGCAAGGAAAAAGAAGGAGCTTCGGAGTGTAAAGAGCCCTCACACGGACATCAATGCACCCAGATCATCGTCAACTGCTGTTACAGCAATGCGGCGGTGACGGAAGACCGGCCATCCGTCTTCCAAAGACTACATCACCCGAGCTCAGAAGACGAGGCACCTCCTGTTGTCTCCTGCAAGTCCGTGCAGAAAGTTTTCGCCAAGGGAAGAGGGAAGAAAACGAGCATCTCCAGCCCAAAGGTGTCAACTACTGCAGCTAAGAAACCGTCGTCTAAAGGGTTATCCTCCACTGGAGTATTTCAACACACCCGTTCGAAGACGAAAACTGCTACAGTAGGAAGTTCGTCGTCTGCAACATTGGGGGTCGTCGGAACTGGGGGTAGCACTCCTCCAAACATCCACAATAATCCGACATTCCAGGAATACGGACTGGAGGAAGCAAATCCTCCGACGGATACAACAGATACCGACGTCCCCAAGGACGTCCTAGACGAAGCAAGCTCCGAAACTGGGGGTAGTGTTCCTTCCGTGTCCGAACCTGAAGAGAACATCCCCACATATCCTGATGATTTCTCGATGCACGGGTTCGACTCGGAGGGTACATCCTCTACCACTCCTTCCGTCACTCCTCATGTGAAGACGGTGTTCATGACAGACAGCAATCAAGGTGGTTCCGGTGATCGCCAGCGCATCGACACTTTGGTGGCCATATTGCACGCCTTGGTCAAGTCTGTAGACGAGATCAAAGCGGCGCTTCCTAATCTGCAGGGGGTGACACCTGGCCAGACAAGCACGGGTCCCGCAATCAACGTAGATTCAAATTCAGCGGCACCGAACCCGGGCAACAATCCTCCCGAGATAACGGCCCCTACCGCGACAGATGAGGCCCGAGAAGTAAGAAGAGAGGTTCAGGAGCTCCGAGCAATGTTCCATGCCCGAGAAAACTCTCAAGACCTCAGGATACGGCAACCATATCCTGCTGAATGGAGGGATATTCCCTTTCCACTAAGATATAAGCCGTTCAATATCAACCCATATGATGGCAAGACTTCAGCAAGTCGGTACATCACTTACTTTGAGGTCACTACCGACCATCTGCCCCATGATGACGCTATCCTCACGCGATTATTCATTGGGGCATTGGAAGGAGTCGCCTTCGATTGGTACCGCAACCTGCCGGACAATTGCATCCATTCCTTCGCTGGCTTCAAACGCCTGTTCTTGGAGAGGTTCTATGAGGTAGGGCAGGACGTCACGATGTCTACCCTCATGGACGTCATTCAAGGAGAGAGAGCTGACGAGGAATTATATTGAGCGGTTTCGTCAAATCGTAATGAAGTTACCATCTGGCAACCCGGTCTCTTCCTTGATCAAAATTTGCCAAAAGAGACTACTCCCAACAATCAGTCTCTGGATGGGCGAGAGTCAATTCAAGGACTGGAAGGCTTTTATCATTAGTGCTACAAGTGCCGAAGAACGATTAAAGAAGGCTCGCCAACTGGGATTACATATCTCAGAGGGAGAGAACAAGGGCAAGCGTCCCAGCACCACCAACGACAATAGAGGTAGCCCCTCCAACAACCGGGACAACAAAGGCAAGCAGGCTATGGTGGCCGATACAGCCCAGAAGCCTGAGTCGCAACCTGCGGACAAACAATGGCCTCAAATCACTTACTCTTTTGAAGACGGACACGTCAAGCCTATCTTGGACATGCTCATACAAGGAGATAGGATTCAGCTTCCTCCACCAAGACGGGAGCCTCGGCCGGCTGATCTGGAGAACCCAAAGTTCTGCCATTACCACCGCTACGTCCACCATGCTACGCACGACTGCTACCAACTGAAACGATATATCCAAAACCTCATCGATTCGAACGCTTTGGCCATCGATTTCGAGGAGGTAACCGTAGCAGCCAACATGGTGTCCGTACAATTCGGCAGCTTCCCTCCAACAGAGACCCAAGACGGGGTTATATCCATCCCTCTGGCAACGATGGAGATTGCTAATCTCCTGCCTGCTCAAGCTGCTGGTCTAGTACCCCTCACCACATCACGAGAGGAAATCATGTGGGTCCATCCGGACCTAGTCCACGAGGTAACTCAGTCCACTCCATCTTCTAAAAAGAAAAGTGGAAAAGTCAGATCCTGTCGTACCACCTTAGCAGATGAAGAGGAAGTCACGGCCGTTGTTACTCGATCCGGAGCACAATCTCAACCTGTGGCTGAAAACTCGACTGATGATCATCCGCCCACTACCACGGATGCTCCGGGACCGGCTCAGCCTTCGACGACCGACAAGCCTAGGCCGAAGAAGACTCGCTTCGACAAATCCCTCCGAAAGGAAACATCTCAGGGGCTGGAGAGGCCCTACAACTTCGACATCTTGGCGCAATTGGCCAATACACCGGCCAAATTGTCCTTATATGAACTCCTGAGGCTCTTGAAGGATGTCCGCACAGCTTTGAGCGATGCACTTCAAAATGTCGACGCATACCTGGCTCAGGTCAACCTCACGGGAGAAAATTAGCCCACAGACCTCTAAGACAGTGCCTGTACGGAAGCAATGCCCAACATCGTCTTCACTCCATAAGACATGCTCATCAAGACTAATCTACACGATCGCCCATTATACTACACAGGCTACATCGGCGACATAAAGGTGGACCGGATGCACATTGACCCTGGGTCTTCCATAAGCATCATTCCAAAAGGACTACTGCATCATCTTCGCATCCCGATGCATCGCCTGACCCTACAAACACCGCCATCAGTGGGTTCAATTCGGGCAGAAGCTACCCAATCGGGAAGATCCGTCTGAAATGTCAGATTGGCGATCTCCAATCAGAAGTCACTTGCTATGTCATAGATGTCGACACTTCATACAACATCCTTTTGGGGCGCCCTTGGATACACGATTACATGATCGTGCCTTCCACGCTACACCAATGCTTCAAATATGTCGACAAGCACGGCTTCGTGAGGACAGAATTTGCTGATATCGATCCCTTCAAAGGAGTCGAATCTTATTACTCGGACTCCTGCCTATACGAAAAGTCGAAGAGGCACCTTGAAGGAGGAAATAAACAAACTGATGTTGAAGCAACCACGGGATTAGAAAAACCTCTGACAATCCACCTCCAGGCTCGCAAACCAGGCAATTCCGTACCCCTTATGGCCACGCTGCATAAGGACGCGATCAGCCTCTCGGCACAGGAAGAGCAGTTGAGAATCCGGCTGCCAAGGTCCGGCCAGGTACCGAGACCCACGACAGGGCCACTTACCATCAGATTGCCGAGAGTCGGTCAATCCCAAACAGAGAAGCTCAATCCCTCCGATAGACCTCTGACGATACGCCTGCCTAAGAAAGGTCGTCACCCCGATGCGAGGTCTGACACTTCAAGCGAACCAGCCACCCCTCGCTCTATATCAAGTGCCAGACTGGGGGTTGCTAGTCTACCGACAACCCCACGCTCAGCTCCGTCAGTTGAACCTCTGAAGATCAAGCTGACTAGGACGCCCTCTCAATCTTCATTCACACAGGGGGTAGCCGAAGAGGAACCAGAGCTAGCCGAGTATGTGGCTGCCCACACTGACGCTCCCTCCGCAGATGATGTAATCCCTCTAGAAAAGATACCTTACTTCATCAATAAAGGGTTATCTTTGAACTACACCGAGCTCAATAAGCTATGTACAATGTATGCTATGGAACACGGTATAGGCACTCACCTACATACACATGTGACAAATGTGTACACCGCTATCCAACTTACTCCAGTAGAAGACGCTTACCGAATAATCGAGGGAGGGGACCACCCAATCATCTTCGGCCGGACGAACGACCCGCATCCCCTCGCCATGGAAGAAGTCGACTTCGGGTCAGATGCTGGAAGACTGCCTCTGTATCTCTATAGTCCTCAATCCAAATATCTTATGCAGAAACATGGGTATGATCTAGAGACAACGCCAGGACTGAACTACGACACTGGACGACGATTACCTTTGAAGACGCCAACCCCGGCGGGCAAACCACGGAACTACTATAACAAAACCCGATGCGGTTTAGGGTATGTAACGCCTACTACGACCCCTGAAAGCTCAGATGAAGAATGCGACTGGCAGTCACATTCAACCAGATCACCGACTTCCGACTCAGATACCAGCATCGGAGATGTGTTCAGACAAGTCATGTCAGTCAACATGGCATTCACCGACGCTTACGAGGAAGGCAAAGACATCCCCGAAATCCTTGAGCTAGAGCCATGGGCCCAGCAATTAGACGTACAATGGGAAAAGCGGTTCGAACTGAGAGAACCTCCTACTGAAGATGAGGTCATACAAGTGGATCTCGGTAGCGAATCTTCTCCAAAACCGATCTTTATCAGTAAAAGCCTAACTGACGAAGAACGAGAGTCGCTGTTAGAACTTGTCAGAGAATACATTGATGTGTTCACCTGGAGCTATGAAGACATGCCGGGGTTAAATCCTGACATCGCTCTCCATAAACTCAATATACGGCCAGATGCAAAGCCAGTCAAGCAACAACAACGATGCTTTCGCCCAGGCGTCATGGACGCGATCGAAGCCGAAGTCAACAAGCTAATAGCCAGCGGCTTCATTCGTGAAGAGCAACATCCTGATTGGGTCGCCAATATAGTACCCGTCCTCAAGAAAAATGAGAAGATTCGAATCTGCATCGACTTCCGCAACCTGAACGAGGCATGCCCTAAAGATGAATTTCCCCTTCCTATCACAGACATCATGATCGACAATACATGCGGCTTTGAACGTATGTCATTCATGGATGGATTCTCGGGGTACAATCAAATCAAGATGTCTCCCGACGACGAAAAGCACACCTCATTCCGAACCCCGATTGGCACATACTGCTACACAGTCATGCCATTCGGTCTAAAGAATGCTGGCGCTACATATCAGCGAGCCATGAGTATCATTTTCAGAGAACATTTGCGCAAGACAGTGGAATGCTATGTCGACGACATCGCCGTCAAGAGTCGCCGTAAGGAAGATCATCTGCAAGATCTGAGAACGGTGTTCAACTTAATGCGAGCCCACAATCTGAAGATGAACCCTACAAAATCGTTCTTGGGCGTATCTAGCGGGAAGTTCTTGGGCTTCATCATCACTGCATGGGGTATCCATGTAGACCCCGAGAAAACGAGGGCAATCATGGAGATGGGTCCCCCGAGAAATCTCTGTGAACTTAGAGGCCTCCAAGGGAGGCTAGCTTATATCAGGAGGTTCATTTCCAACCTCTCCGGGCGATGCCGACCGTTCACCCACCTCATGAAGAAGGGAGTCTCATTCGTATGGGACGAGGAATGCCAGCACACTTTCGATGACATCAAAGAATATTTATCAAATCCTCCAGTCCTGGTGGCCCCGGTCCCTGAAAAACCATTCCTGCTCTATGTACGAGCAATAGAACACTCCCTCGGTGCCCTGCTGGCACAAAACAACGACGCAGGCCACGAGCAGGCCATTTACTATCTCAGCCGAATGATGGTCGGGCCCGAACACCGATACACCGCTGTGGAAAAAGAATGCCTCGCCCTGGTATTCGCCATTCAAAAGACACGACACTATGTCACGGGGCAAACCATACATGTGATCTCACGAATCAACCCTCTCAGGGTCCTCATGACCAAACCAGGGGCACTCAGCTCCCGCCTCGCTACATGGACGATATTGCTGTCCCCCTATCATATGATCTTCGTCCCGCAGAAGGCTGTCAAAGGTCAAGCCCTGGCAGACTTTTTGGCGGCCCATCCAGGATCGGAATCATCCAGAATACACGAAGAAATCCCAGATGAGGTCACCGATTCAAATACAACCACCCACGATAACATATGGCGGATGTTCTTCGATGGCGCTTCAAGAACCGGACCCAAGGGAAACATCGTCGTCGGAATCGGAGTAGTATTGGTCTCTCCTACCGGGCTAGTGATCAATCGTGCCTACTCTCTCACGAAACCCTGCTCTAACAATGTGGCCGAGTACAATGCTTTGGTCATTGGCCTCCAACTCGCAAGAGAACTGGGGGTAGAATACCTTGAAGCATACGGCGATTCGCAATTAATCGTCAACCAGATTCGGGGGACGTACGAAGTCCGCCATGAAGACATGATCCCCTACCACCAAATAGCGATCAACATTATCTCATCATTCGAGGATTCTTCATCGAACACGTCCCCAGACTCCAAAATATCGAAGCTGATACCCTAGCAGGCCTGGCTGCTTCCCTAGCAGTGCCAAACCACTCTCATCATTCGGTCGATGTAATCGGCCATGAGCTGGTCTGTCCCAAGAACAACGTTCAAGCCATGGCGAGTTATTCTGCTCAGATAATCGACAAAGCGCCAGACTGGAGACAACCATTCATAGACTTCGTGGTCTACGACATCCTGCCCGAGAACCCGAAGGAGGCTACTTCTATCAGGTGGCGTTCTCTCAGATTCTTCTACGATACAGAGACGAAAATGCTGTATCGCCGCTCCTACGACGGATTACTACTTTGGTGCTTGTCGAACGCAGAAGCCAAAGAAGCCGTACGAGAGGCTCATGACGGTGTCTGCGGGGCCCATCAGCCTGGCCCTAAGCTGCAAGACCGCCTTCGCCAGATGGGCTACTACTGGCCCACGATGGTGGCTGATTCAATAGATTATGCCCGAAAATATAAGGCCTGCCAAGTCCACACAGACTTCATTAACCAACCATCCGAATTTTTACATCCGACAGTGGCGTCCTGGCCATTCGAAGCATGGGGAATGGATATCATTGGTCCAATCACCCCACCTTCCTCCCGAGGACATCGCTTCATACTTACGATCACTGATTACTTCTCAAAGTGGGTAGAAGCTGTCCTACTCGCCGAAGTCAAGACTTCGAACATAATCAGCTTCCTGAAGCACCACGTCATCTACCGCTTTGGACTGTCCCGAAGGATAATCCATGATAATGGTCCACAGTTTATAAGCCACGCATTCTACCGATTCTGCGACAAATACCGCATTCAGAATATCGCTTCGACACCATACAACCCGACAGCAAACGGGTTAGCAGAGGCATTCAACAAAATAATCATCAAACTCCTCAAGAAATTTGTCTCCTCCAACAAACGTGACTGGAACGAGAAGCTCGGCGAGTGCTTATGGGCTTATCGCACCACGGTTCGAACAGCCACGGGAAATACACCATTCTCTCTGGTGTACGGGAGTGAGGCAGTTCTCCCATTAGAGACTCAGATTCCCTCACTCCGAGTCGCCCTCACTTATCAATTGACAACGGATGATAACTACCGACGTCGACTACAAGAGTTAGAGGCCTTAGATGAAAAACGCCTCCTAGCTCAGCAAAGGATCGAATTATACCAAGCACGCATCTCAGGAGCCTTCAACAAAAAGGTCAAAGTCAGAACATTCCAAGTGGGCGATCTTGTTTTGGCAGTCAGGAGGCCAATGGTCATGACTCACAAGACCATCGGCAAGTTCCAGCCAAAATGGGAAGGTCCATTTATCATCGAGGCCGTGTTCTCCAATGGTGCTTACCGCCTCGCCAAACAGAACGGAGACTTGCTCATGTTGCCCGTCAACGACAAGTTCCTGAAGAAATACTATGTTTAAACAACATTTTCCAGAGTGTCGAGTTATGTGCCCGCTGGTACCACTGAACTCAACCCCCTAATTTTCCAACTTATCGAGTCACGTACCCTCTTGTACCGCTGAACTCATATCCCAAATTCCCAAGTCATGTACCTGCTGGTACCTCTGAACTTACACTTTGATTCCAATATTCATGGATTGTCGAGTTATGTGCCCGCTGGTACCACTGAACTCAACCCCCTAATTTTCCAACTTATCGAGTCACGTACCCCCTTGTACCGCTGAACTCATATCCCAAATTCCCAAGTCATGTACCTGCTGGTACCTCTGAACTTACACTTTTCCAACATTCATGGATTGTCGAGTTATGTGCCCATCGGTACCCCTGAACTTACATCCCGGTCACTCTTTTGAAAGAAAGTCATATATAATCATACCGCTGAACTTTCTTCCTACAAGAGATCCTCCCTCATGATCTAATACCTGCACTCCCAGTGCACAACAAAGGTAACGGATCCACAAATTTCCAAGACGACCATGTCCTCATCACCTCTGAGTCGTCCCATTTCCGCCAAAAACAAATCACCCCTACATAGAATTTCCATGTCCTCATTACCTCTGAGTTATTCTACGTACCCCCCTTCATTGAGCCCACTCCTGTCATGTCCTCATTACCTCTGAATGGGAAGGCTCCGTCGAAGAAACCTTCATACTTGCCATGTCCTCATTACCTCTGAGTAAGTATGATGATCCCCTTTCGACCTATTACCTGTACCCACAACCGGAGTACGCCAAGGGTAATGGGTCCACAAATGTCCTCTGTTGACCACAAATGTCCTCTATTGACCACAAATGTCCTCTGTTGACCACAAATGTCCTCTGTTGACCACCAATACCCTCCGTCGAGTTCGCTCCTGCCATGTACTCATTACCTCTGAGTAGGAAGACTCTACGTTCAAAAAACTTTCCTACTTACCATGTCCTCGTTACCTCTGAGCAAGTATGTCAGTTCTCTTTCATCCTATTACCCGTATCCTAAACCAGGGTATGCCAAGGGTAATAGGCCCACAAATATCCTCAGCTAAATTTCTTAACACAAACCTATCACCTCATCATGCCCCAGGAGCCCAGCTGCTCTACAGCAATTCTTTTCTCAATACCAAGAGCACCCATGACCACTTTGCTATGGCTGCTTCAGGTATCCTGACCGAAACTTGTTATCTCTACCTAAAACCAAGGTACGCCATGGGTAACAGGTCCACAAATATATCCCCTATGCGGGGGAGAACATCATCACAATATCACAGGCACAGCAAGCAATACAAATGAAGGGTAGAATTGAAAGTACTCTTTATTTGAAGGAAGAGAAAAAAAACATTACATATTTCGGGACCACGTCCCTTTCAAAAAAAAAGAGAAGAGAAAGAAAAAGAAGGGAAAAGAAAAGGCCGACTACATTTCAGTGTTACTCAATTTTAGGAGGCGGTCTCTCACTGAGGTGGTCTCCCGCTCAATCCGTTGCCGAGCGTGATGCTCGGCCTCCTGGAGTAACCGCTCCTCATTGTCCAAATCCAGGAGCGCCTGACAGTCATCTTCCAATTTCTTCAAGACAGCCTCCAGGTCAGTCGAAGCTTGAGTAACCCTGTCAGCTTCCTGAACAATTAGCCCCCTGTCATTGCGGGCAGTCTCGAGTTCAGACTCCAGGAAAGTCAACTTCTTCTGAAGCGCAAGGATCTGCTCCCACGTCTCGGTAATCTCACGAGAGACAGACTCCTCCCGAGCCACAACGTTTTCGGTCGCATAACTCAATTGATCATACCGATCAGCTAAGTCGTTGAGATCCTTCAGTGCGGCCGGTCTGGTCTTATCTCGAGCCGCTCTGGTCCTCTCTATAACAGCAATAAGGGAATTCCGCTCCTCGTTTATAACAGCAGGCAGATCAGCCTGCCGCAATACTCGAAGCTCGGACACCAGCTGATCAGCCTCCAGCAATTTTGCCTCCAGAAGCGAAGCCATTCCTGCATCATCAGGAAGATCCCTAAGGATGTTTATTTGACCATGGGCGCATCTTCGGGCCAAGGTAAAAGAGGTCCCTCTTTCTACAACGGCCTCGATTCCCCTCTTTAAATGACGATAGAAACTGGCAACCACGTCCTGCAACGCGTCGTTCAAAACTTCAGCAGAGGAGGGCGTCAGGGGAAGCCGGAACGGCAACGTCGGAGGAGTAACGCTAGAGCTCGCCACCAAGGGAGCGGAGTCCTAGCAGAACGATGCATGAATAGCGACCAACTCGTCTTCCGTCGCCCGGAGAGCTTGGATGCTCGGCAGGGAAGAAAGGTCGATTCTCGAAGCCATTGGAGCAGAGGATGATGCAAGGACCATTGTTCCCTGCCCCGACTGCCCCGAGAACTGGTCCGTTAAACTCGGGCCCCCAGAAGGCCCATCAAGATGAGTCGGGCAGTGAGAATGTACACCCCTTTCCACCGATGCCCCTTCGGTTGGGGTTGTCTCGACGACGTCTATCCTCGGCACTGAAGGGGCAGGACCTGAATGTCCAGAATAACAGTCAATCGACGTAACCCGAAGGACATGATGATAGAGCAGATAGGCTTTCTCACGGGTTAAGATTCGGCTAATCTTACCAGAGGAGGGGCATGAAGGTCGCGTCTCATCCACAACTGGCATGGTCTCCCCACCCGCGATCCCCGAGTTAAACTCAGTCACGTCCCCTGACCCCGTCACCTTGAAGGGGGATACAGATTGATCTGGGTCCTCTTGAGTAGGAACAGGCTCATGGGAGTCCCCGTCATCCTGGGTTACCGCCTCGACATCCTGAAACTCTTCTTCTTCCCCCGACACCTAAAAGAGGGAACGAAGACAATCAGGATTAAAACTCAAAGGAAAGAAGGAAGAAGGGATCGAGAGCAGTTTTGTTACCTCTGACGCGGGGTTGACTTCTTCTCCACTCTCTTTTGTGGCTGGCGGACGGTGCCTAGTCGCAACAGCTTCCGGGATCGAGAAACACTGCTTACAGGAGGAACTGCCTGCTACGTTTTGGGATAGGACCAGGTGCAACAAGGGACTGATCCCTCAGCATCTCATCTGACAAAACATGCAACTGACCCACCTCTGCGCCTACCACTGGATGGATAGAGTCATCTTTATTATGCTCGTTGCCTTCATCACCTTCAGCAGCGGAATCCAAATCTGGCACTTCGGCTCTAGTCTTTCTTTTCTTGGCCCCTTGAGGGCCTTCCTCCAGACCGGTGCCAGCAATAAAACTGGTACCTGGGTTAAAACCGACCGGGGGCTTGTTCGCCATGACATGATACAGAGCCGCCATATACAAGATCTCCACTGATTCCTTAATAGCAGGGACCGAGAAAATGGTGCGAGTATGGAACAAATCATAATATTGCCAAGCTCTGATACCATCAAGAAGACTTCCCTCATAACCCAGACAAGAGCTGGGGCTGTCTAAACAAAGTTGGCTGTACCCAAACTGCCGGGCAAACCTGTTAGGCAGATACGGCTCCAGAAAAACAGCATTACGGTTACGGTACACCAGATGTGAGGGACGGATGTTACGCAACCATAAGAGCATCTGGCCATCCAGAAGTTGAGGAGGCGCAATACCGTCTATATGCACAATCTCTATGTCCCTGGCAGAAAAACGAGGGACGGATACGAAAATATAATACTTATCTGCCCTTGCCAAGACCATCCGGCAAACCCGCATGGCCTCACATTCCCAAGGCTCATCACGGTAACGGAAGATAAGGGCGTCATCATCAGTCGCACCGCCCTCAGAGCCCGACCTCATCAAAGATGGATAATGTATCAGCAGCCACCCCATCAAATAATGATAAGGTAACTCAGTTCGTTCAAAATCCTTGGTCACATCGCGGGCAATGACTTTGGACGTGAAGGTACGAAGGCTACGGTGTATGCTACACACCATAGCCGGAAGGAGAGCTAGCCTGATTCGCAAGACTAATTTCACAGCCGGGAGGATAAAGTTACAACTAATTCTCTCAATAGAATCGGTTCCTCCCGAGACCACACGATTTTGTAGCCAGATCATCAAAAATCCCGCCAGAAGTACTTTCTCAGACAGCTCTTGAGTATCCTGGTAAAAGTAATCGAAAGTGTCGGTTTGGCTCCCGAATCTGCCACTAGTAGATGACACCAATTCTTTGACCGCCTCCCGAGACCTAGGGCGATGAGAGGTAACCAGACCTGAGGCATCTGCTGAGAAGAGATAATGCACCCAATCCTTGGTGTAGGGAGCATTCCCTTCCAGGTTATCCTTGCGGGTTATCTGATGGCATGTGTTATAATGACACAATATCTCCTGGTAAAGGACCGCAAAGCCAGGATACCGTCGTTCCAAATCTTCGAGTTCCTCATTAGTGGGAGTATACGCTTCAAACGCTTTGTCCCCCCAAGGAAGCTTGGAGACCGCATGCATTTCATGGAGCGCAAGTCCCATCTCCCCTACAGGTGTGTAAAAGGTCCCTGTACGACAATTATACATTTCCAGCAGGGACATGAATAGCTTCTTGTTTATGAACAAGCCATGACTGGTACCTCGGATAGCATGGTACAGGCCAATCTCGCACAAAAAAGCCTCATACTTCTGCAGGATCCAGGTAGATAAATTGATCCACGAGGGAATAGGGTGTATCCAACCAGGAAACGTCAACCGACCAACGGGATAGGAGCCTTTCCGGGCAAGTCGATTTATAAAAGTTTCGACGGTAGAAAACGTAAAGTTAGGACCTGCCACATTCAGGAAAGAACCTGGGACCAACCCTGTCACAGAACAACTGGTATGCACCTTGCCAGCAACCACGGACTTCAGATGGTTATTATAACGGATGTTCCCTACGAACATCCCACTCCTGGTAGGAGTTAGAGTCCCCTCCATCTTCCGGTCCAAAGGGAGCATATTGAACCAAGATAATGGAAAGTGTCGCTCCATCTGAGGGATGCGGATCGCCATTCCGTTAGAAACAAAATTCCAATCCTCCGACACCTCCAGAACATGATCATTCTCCACGGTCAAGGCGTCTCCAAAAAAGAACGCAGGCTTCAAAAACTCTCCTTCAAATTTTCCGGAGTTTATCATAGCATTAAGGAAATGGAAAGGCTGATTCTTGATGGCATTCAATCTGGCCATAGGCTCGTCGCTCGGAAACTGATCCGCCACGTGCTGAACAATATGGTCGTACCTATAGCCGTGAGCAGCTTGAGCGCTACCCACCAAGAGTTCTCCGGCGGCGTTAACCGGCAAATTTACTGAAGAACAGACAAAGAAAAAAATAAGTTAAACAGAGAATAAAAAAGAGCTGATTAGGTATTTTCAAACCACATGCGGCTCAAGAAAATATCCATGCCCCCCATGAAGTTCTCAGAAGTCTTATGCGGCTCCAAAAAGCCCCATGCGGCTCCAGTTCAGAAGACCGCTTATGCGGCTCCGCACAATAAAAGTCTATGCGCCACCTATGCGGTTTCACTAATAAGGCGCACATACAGACACAATGGTTTTTCTTATGCGGTTCGCAGCTCAGCCGTAGGGCGAACATACGATTTATAAAGGCTCGTGCATAAAGTATGCGACGTAGCCATGGCGGTTGGGGTTCCTTAATTCATACATTGTCCTTACCAACAATGGGGGGATGGACGTCAGGATGAATAGCAGGCACGACGACGGACGGGGCAGCAACCGCACCCAAGGTGGAAGTGGAGGCCGCCTTCTTGCCTTTCACTGCCACGATCTTCTTGGGAGCCATCAATTATCGAAGAAAAGAAAGGCAAGCGAGATAAGAGAAGAAAGAAAATAAAGAAGTCTTCTCTCTCTTCAAACCCCTCCTATTTATAGGAGGAGGGGAGAAGGCGGACACGTGGGCCAATGACCGACTCTTGAAGAGCGAAACCGACTCCTTGGGTTTTGTCTCCAAGATTCACCCAAGGCATCAAATCCAAAAATATTTAATGAACTGACCCTTGAGATTCCCCCTACAAAGATGGCGCTGAAGCGACTTGGAGATAAATAAAGACCCGCACACGTGGACTGGACCATCTATGCGGCTAACACACCCCCTGCGGCTGAAACAGTCATGCGAATAACACATCCAAGCAGCCAGAACTCTTATGCGGTCAGGATTGCATATGCGGCCAATACAGCCATGCTTCTTGTTCAAAGTATTTCAATTTTACAAATTGAAAACTTTGAAGGGGGTCATGTAGAAGCATGGAAAATACTAAAGAAATTGACTCATACGGCCAAGAAAGACCCATGCGGCTCAGAAAATGCATGCGGCTCAGGGAGTCATGCGGCATAAGGAGCTATGCGGCCGGAGGCATTCCATGCGGCTCAGAAGACATGTGGCGTGACAGTGCTCTCCTCCGATCCATGCTGCATTAATTGCTTTGACGGCTGACCCCTCTGAAAAATTGACAGACCTGGCACCAAAGCAGGTAATTATGACTCTGTCATGATGATGAATATCTAGGAAAGAGAAAGAAATCTCTGACACGATCCCCCGAGAGCAACAAAATGCCACGTGGCCCTGCCACGTGGGTGTGCTTATGCGGCTCGAAGTGAAGACTTCCCATGCGGCTTGAAGTAAAGACGTCCCATACGGCTCGAGTGGAATCATCCCTATGCGGCTCAAGAAGATCATGCCCATGCGGCTCAAGCAGACACACCATTATGCGGTTCATGCGGGTCATCATATGGTTCAGAAGTCTGAAGGAGGGGGCCACTGCCCAGACAGCCCTGACACGTGTCCCAAGTCTTATGCGGCCCAAAATTCATGCGGCCCAAATCTCATGCGGCCCAATCTGCATGCGGTTCCAGTCTCACCATCGGCTCTCAGGACACGTGTCCTCAGCCGATCAATCTCCCAGATTTATGGCAATCCAAGACCGGGTCGAATCCCAATGATCTGGGGCACGTGACAGGAGAATAAATTTGATTTATTCGCAGATATTAGAGAATCATTATAAGAAAGATTTATGCCAATCAGCATTAATTGCTAATGGGGATTTGGTGTAATCTACCCTTAATGGTTCTGATTCGTCACAATCAGAAACGAACGGCCTGGATTGATCAATCCCCAGGCCGCCGCCATCTCCAAGAGCTAATCATTGGCAACCCTAGTGATCACATCCCACTATTATAAATAGCAAGGTGCCATTCCCTTGTAATATATAGAGAGATATACAAAAAATAACCAGAGAAGAAGACGTATACACAGAGAGACTTCCCCCATAGTTAGAGAGAGAATATACACACAGAGAGAGAAGCCAGGAGAGCAATCAGAGAGAGAGCAAGAAGGTATTTCTTCGTCGACGACCAATCAGATCTTCCCCGAGTCAAGGCTGCGTACCGATCGTCCAAGGAGTAAGGCAGAGCGGCCGTCGCTTTCCCGAGCCTCTATCGTCACCCCCCAGAATCTAAAATAAACAATCGTACTTAGACTGCTGTACCTAGGTTTTCGTCCCTAGGCTTTCTTTGTATGAGCGAGTTTGTATTGTGAGTCTAAGTTCAGTCCTCCGATAATTGTTCTTTACTTTTACAATCAATGGCAAACACCAATATGCCAGGAAAGTCCAAGAATAACATCTCATGACAGGATCCGACGTATACTAGTCCGTGTACCATCATGTCGAAAATCAAATAAAATAATACAACTGAATCGGATATAGCAAATATCATGTCAAGACAATAAAAACTATCAGAGAATGTACTCACCTGATACCCTGAGCAACTGATATGTATAGATGTCCAAACTGGAGTCACAGAGTCCTATTAACGCAATACATGTTATAAAGAGTTCAATATTGAATAATTGAAGTGTACAATACAATCTACATGATACTAGGCCTCTCTAGGTCGAAAGTCAACCCTTGGTTAACTCTGGTCAATCTTCTAGTCAAACTAGGTCAATATTAGACTATTGGTCAACATTGGTCAATCTTAGTCCAATGGATCACTAGCTAGGTCAAACTCTATAAGGCTAACTCAAGCCAACCATAGACTAGTATAACTAGGATACCACATATAGCCTATAACATATCACATACATTTATCACATATATACATCAATTATATGTATCCAAGAATACACACACACACACACACACACACACACACACACACACACACACACACACACACACACACACACACACATACTTAGGTATCTCTTTTAGCCCCATATAAGATACATAACTTATATCAATATCACACACACACACACACACACACACACACACACACACACACACACACACACACACACACACATATCTTATATGGGGCTAGAAGAGATACCTTAATGTGTGTGTGTGTGTGTGTGTGTGTGTGTGTGTGTGTGTGTGTGTGTGTGTGTGTGTATTTTTTTGTGTGTGTATATATATATATATATATATATATATATATATATATATATATATATATATATATATATAATAAAATATATATATATACACACACACACATACATTCCTTACATATATGTATATAATACAGATTAGCCATGATAAGGTTCAATGGGGCCAGGACAAAATGGACAAGACTTAACAAAGGGCAGAACCAAAGTCATCAATGGGACTAAACACATATAAGGTCTAAACCAAGGCCATTACCAGGTTTACTCATCTTAATTGGAACCCTCACTCTCCCTTCCTAAGACTGAATGGAATCTATGGGGACAGTTGAGGTATCTGGATACTAGGGGATTACAACCACAGGGACTCCAAGTATCCAGTATGCAGATCCTTACCAAGCTCTACTTAACTGCTATTAAGGAAGGGAAACTGCACATTCAGAAAGACAAGTGACAGAACACCATAGGTAAATGCAGTGAGATATATCACTGTGCAGGACAAGGGAGGATGCAAGACCAATGGAATGGGATGTAGGCAGTGGGCAGATGAATGTATGAATGTATGTGTCTGATACATGAGTTCATTACCTGAACTTAGTATCCTTACTTGGCCCTCCTATGTACAGGACAATGCACAATTTCTATGCCAAAAATCTATACTAGAACCTTATCCCCCCTCTCTCTTACACTGAGACTGGATACTCAATATACTGCTATAAACCCATATATTTAGTGCCACTCTTGCCCAACTAAACTAACTCGAGCTATAGTCCCTCTTAAATCCTCACTCTCTAACACTTACTTATAGATGTACACATGACTCATATATATATATATATATATATATATATATATATATATATATATATATATATATATATATATATATATATATATATATATATATGGTTACTTTGGAAAAATTGCAACAAATGACGCTATGAAGGATACAAGTTTTCGAAGGAGATGCTGGTGAGGGAGATTCATAGGCAAATCGAAAAAGCTTCGATTAGATGTTCGCACTAGATGGGGGTTCGACTATGATGTATGAAGTGTGGCCTATGGCTTTGTACTGGAATTTTTGATTTTGAATAAAATGGTGGTTTTATGAAAAAATAAAATTATATATATATATATATATATATATATATATATATATATATATAAAACAAATAAGTGTAGCATACATTTACTCACATATAATTCGATACTCAATAACACAGACACATACTATGAAATGACAGAACACTAAGGGATGGGGGTCTGGTCTGTACAGGAAATAGAAATGGGGTCTGTGCACAGAGTGTGTGAAAGAAAACAATACAAGTGTATCAGACATTTGTGTACATACACATGAGTGTCGAGCCGTGTCCATGTCCAAAACAAGTGTCAACACAAGGTATCAGGCTGCACAGAACATGGGGGTCGTGCGTGTGTTTCGAGTGGTCTAGGACACGATATGTCCAAGCAATTGTTCGTGCAGGTGTGTCAGTGGGTAGACTAGGTATCCAGGTGTCCATTGAATAGTTTAGGTCGTATCCAAAATGAGTTGTGTCGCGTGTCTAGGTGAGTATCAGTGATATGATTTTCGCGGGTGTGCGTGAGTGTGTGACATCTGCGAGCTCGAGAACTTCTCGAATATTCAACCAAATCTCCTAAAACTTTGTGTGCATGCTGACAGACATTGCCCCTTAACTACTGACCAAATTTTGTGTCGTCTCGTGTCCATCGAGTTCTAGACTCGGGGTAGCAGGACACTGCACCACAGTCTCGTACGGTGTCCCCGTGTCCAAATCCGACACAAAAATGCACGTGGTGAAATGTAATCTACACTATATTAGCTACAAAATCATATAATTAGTTCAGGAAATTAAAAACAACTATTTCTATGTGACATTTCATCGAACACTTTACACCTCTCTCCAATACTCCTCCGATACGCACCCTAAATGGATTCGATTTCTAACCAAACTTGGCCTACTGATGTATGGTGCCTAGATGAATGCATCTATGGTGAGATATCAGAAAATTAATAGGTTTAGAGGCCATTACCTATTGAGAATTGGAATCTCAATAAAAAAGCACTTAAAATGATCACACACCAATTTCCATGGCCAAATTGCTCCCAATCCTTACTAGCTAGCCAATAGAGACCTCCTCTACACTAGGGGAGTGTATTGCAATTGATTTGGTCCAATTTGGAGTTGATTTGAAGAAATAAGACAAATTTGGGGAAGAACACAAATTAGGGTTTAGGTTTGTAATGAAAGAGGCAAGAGAGGCTAATGTGAACCTTATATAGGGGAAAGGGGACATGCCTTGGCCGGCCAAGAAGTAGTCTAGGGTTAGGGTTAGGTTCAATTGAGATTTAAAGCCTTCCTATAGTGTAATTCAAGCCTCTTTCTATTAAAGCCCAAATGAAATTAGGATTTCAAGCAAAATATCTTCACTTAGGCAATATCTATATATTCCTAACCTTGTCATTTAGTTGAATCCTACTAACTAAATATCTAGGCTCAAAAAAAAAAAATCTAGGCTCATGATCAATGTCTAGATTAGGGCAATTCTAGGTTTAGGCCTAACATATCAATTAGCACATTATTAATTAATTAAAATTCAAAATAATTCCAAAGTCACAAATTATCAAAATATTCTTAGTCTAAAAAAAGTGGTAGTTAGCTAATCTAATTACATTAGCTAGGTATCCATGGTCATGGTTAGTCTCTAGGCTAAGTAGTTCTAGGGTTACACTAGTAACAGACACAATCACAATACATAACTTTAAATATTATAAAAATAATAAAAAATTCACCAATTAATTATTAACATGATTTAAATCTACTATTTAATAGCTATCATGATCAATTTTACAAAAGTTTAAAATTATCCTCATTTTAGAAAAGTGGTAGTTACATTACCCACATGGTTCCCTCCTAAGGGTCACCACCCCATATGCATATCTCAACAACACACACAGTATATATTGAGATACACTTCATGGTGCATTTCCGATATGGGACTAAATACTAGACATGTATTGAGAGCAAGCTCTCTCTACATGTCAAGGAAAAGCTCCAACACTGTCAACGCCGCCGCCTCCTCCTGGTGGCCGACGACGGAAGAGACCATGGAGCCGCTCCTGCCGCCTTAGAAGTAGAACTAGAACTAGAACTAGAACTAGGTACACTTTGTTGCTGCTTCTCTTTTTTTTTTCTGCTGCTTCTCCAGTGGACCAATGGCGGTGGAGTGGTTGGCCGAAGATTTAGGGAGGAGGTCGGGTTGGAAGCGGCTATTGGACTGACGCGGTCGGAGCGGATGGATTTGTGTCAAATACAGGGACATGCCACTTCCCAACCCGACCTCCTCCCTGAATCTTTGGTCAAACACTCCACCGCCATTGGTCCACCGAAGAAGCAGCAGAAAATAATTTTATTAAAAAAATTTCTAAAGTTTTTTTTTATCAAACAAAATTTTAATTATTTTTTTTCAAAATTTTTTTTCATATGAATGTATATCTAGAAAATAATTTTATAACATTTTTACTGAAAATTATTTTCAGAAAAAATTCAGAAAATATATCAAAACAAGCTTTATTTTATTTCCTGATAAGTTTAGAATTGAGATATATAGAGCATAGGTAAGCACAACAAAGCTTGCAAAAATTTAAGTTCTTCCAATAGTCTACTTATTAAACATTACTTTTATACATTGTTCACATAAATATTAGCTGCTTAAATATTACCCTGCTTTTGAGGATACAAGTAGAATCATGATACATGTACGAACACGATTATTTTTTCTGTATTCGTACAGTATAGACGGTCATGTAGATACTTTGATATATAGATGCATATATGTTTTCTTTCTGTCACTACATCTAATACACACTACTTTGATTTCATTTCAGGATAAATTTAGGATTGAAATATCTAGAGCATAGGTAAGGCACAACAGAGCTTGCAAATTTTAAGTTCTTCCAACAGTCTACTTATTAAACATTACTTCTATACATTGTTCACATAAATATTAGCTTCTTAAATATTACATTGTTTTTAAGGATACGAGTATATATATTACTTTTAAATATTACATTGCTTCTTAAATATTACATTGTTCACATAAATATTAGGACACCATTAAATTTTTTTTGTCCATGCAATATAGACTCTCGTGGTAGATACTGATATATATATATATATATATATATATATATATATATATATATATATATATATATATATATATATATATATATATATATATATATATATATATATATATATATATAAATAATATTTGTGCAAATTTTAAGTTCTTCCAACAGTCTACTTATTAAACATTACTTCTATACATTGTTCACATAAATATTAGCTTATTAAATATTACATTATTTTTAAGGATACGAGTATGAACATGATAGGACACCATTATTTTTTTTGTCCGTGCAATATAGACTCTCATGGTAGGTACTTCTATCCTTTAACCTCTTTTTTCGTCAATATTTGTGTAATATTCTAATCATAATCTCTTTTTTTTATTTATGCAGGTAATTAAAGATTGACCACCACTGGACTACATATTCATCTAATCATCCGTTTATAAATTTTATGTAATAACTAGTTTGAAATCTCCTTAGTTCTTATAACTACTGAACTACAATTTATGTTACAATAGTAAATGCTGTAATGTTCTGTTTTTATATTCTGCAGCATACAAGTTATCAGTTATCTCTAAAATGTTGGGACAAAAAGTTTGTTGTTATAAAATTAAGTATTTTTTTTGCATATTCTAAAAAAGTAGTTACAAATAAGAATAACAAATTTTTATTTAAAACCCCTTCTCCAATAAAAACGAATAATTTATTTCTAGGAGATGCACACACTACGAAGATGGACTATTCATTTTTACTTTTTATTTTTTATTTTTTATTTTTTACTGTTTATTGTTTATTGTTTATTTTGTATTTTGTATTTTGTATTTTGTATTTTGTATTTTGTATTTTGTATTATATATTATATATTATATATTATTTATTATTTTATATATTTTATATTTTATTTTATATTATATATTATATATTATATATTATATATTTTTTAATGGCGGGTTCGGCCACTTTTTGTGTGTAATATTTGTGTAATATTAGCTTCTATACAGTCTAATTATTAAATATTTGTGTAAATATTTGTGCAAATTTTAAGTTCTTCCAACAGTCTACTTAATAAACATTACTTCTATACATTGTTCACATAAATATTAGCTTATTAAATATTACATTGTTTTTAAGGATACGAGTATGAACATGATAGGACACCATTATTTTTTTTGTCCGTTCAATATAGACTCTCATGGTAGATAATTCTATCCTTTAAACTCTTTTTTCGTCAATATTTGTGTAATATTCTAATGATAATCTTTTTTTATTTATGCAGGTAATTAAAGATTGACCACCACTGGACTACATATTCATCTAATCATCGGTTTATAGATTTTATGTAATAACTAGTGTAGTCCATCTAATCATCGGTTTATAGATTTTATGTAATAACTAGTTTGAAGTCTCCTTAGTTATTATAACTACTGAACTACAATTTATGTTATCATTAGTAAATGATGTAATGTTCTGTTTTTATATTCTGCAGCATACAAGTTATCAATTATCTCTAAAATGCTGGGACAAAAAGTTTGTTGTTGTTTTCGTCATCGTTGTTGTTATAAAATTAAGTATTTTTTTGCACATTCTAAAAAAGTAGTTACAATTAAGAATAACAAATTTTTATTTAAAACTCCTTCTCCAATAAAAACGAATAATTTATTTCTAGGAGATGCACACACTACGAAGATGGACTATTCATTTTTACTTTTTATTTTTTATTTTTTATTTTTTATTTTTTATTTTTTATTTTTTATTTTTTATTTTTTATTTTGTATTTTGTATTTTATATTTTGTATTTTGTATTTTGTATTTTGTATTATGTATTATATATTATATATTATATATTATATATTATATATTATATATTGTTTATTATATATTATATATTATATATTATATATTTATTTATTATTTATTATTATTTATTTATTTATTTTATTATTTATTATTTATTATTTATTATTTATTATTTTATATATTTTATATTTTATTTTATATTTTATATTTAATATTTTATATTTTTTAATGGCGGCTCGGCCACTTTTTGTGTGTAATATTTGTGTAAATATTAGCTTCCATACAGTCTACTTATTAAATATTTGTGTAAATATTTGTGCAAATTTTAAGTTCTTCCAACAGTCTACTTATTAAACATTATTTCTATACATTGTTCACATAAATATTAGCTTATTAAATATTACATTGTTTTTAAGGATACGAGTATAAACATGATAGGACACCATTATTTTTTTTGTCCGTGCAATATAGACTATCATGGTAGATACTTCTATCCTTTAACCTATTTTTTTCGTCAATATTTGTGCAATATTCTAATGATAATCTCTTTTTTTATTTATGCAGATAATTAAAGATTGACCACCACTGGACTACATATTCATCTAATCATCGCTTTATAGATTTTATGTAATGACTAGTTTGAAGTCTCCTTAGTTATTGTAACTACTGAACTACAATTTATGTTATCAATAGTAAATGTTGTAATGTTCTGTTTTTATATTCTGCAGCATACAAGTTATCAGTTATCTCTAAAATGTTGGGACAAAAAGTTTGTTGTTGTTGTCGTCATCGTTGTCGTCGTTATAAAATTAAGTATTTTTTTGCATATTCTAAAAAAGTAGTTACAAATAAGAATAACAAATTTTTATTTAAAACCCCTTCTCCAATAAAAACGAATAATTTATTTCTAGGAGATGCACACACTACGAAGATGGACTATTCATTTTTACTTTTTACTTTTTATTTTTTATTTTTTATTTTTTATTTTTTATTTTTTATTTTTTATTTTGTATTATATATTGTTTATTATTTATTATTTATTATTTATTATTTATTTATTATTTAATATTTAATATTTAATATTTATTATTTATTAATTATTAATTTATATATTTTATAACTTATAATTTATATTTTATATTTTTAATGGCGGGCTCGGCCACTTTTTGTGTGTAATATTTGTGTAAATATTAGTTTCTATACAGTCTACTTATTAAATATTTGTGTAAATATTTGTACAAATTTTAAGTTCTTCCAATAGTCTACTTATTAAACATTACTTCTATACATTGTTCACATAAATATTAGCTTATTAAATATTACATTGTTTTTAAGGATACGAGTATGAACATGATAGGACACCATTATTTTTTTTTGTCCGTGCAAAATAGACTCTCATGTTAGATACTTCTATCCTTTAACCTCTTTTTTCTTCAATATTTGTGTAATATTCTAATGACAATCTTTTTTTTTTATTTATGCATGTAATTAAAGATTGACCACCACTGGACTACATATTCATCTAATCATCGGTTTATAGATTTTATGTAATAACTAGTTTGAAGTCTCCTTAGTTATTATAACTACTGAACTACAATTTATGTTATCAATAGTAAATGCTGTAATGCTCTGTTTTTATATTCTGCAGCATACAAGTTATCAGTTATCTCTAAAATGTTGGGACAAAAAGTTTGTTGTTGTTGTCGTCATCGTTGTTGTTATAAAATAAATTATTTTTTGCATATTCTAAAAAAGTAGTTACAAATAAGAATAACAAATTTTTATTTAAAACACCTTCTCCAATAAAAACGAATAATTTATTTCTAGGAATGCACACACTAAGAAGATGGACTATTCATTTTTTACTTTTTATTTTGTATTTTGTATTGTTTATTTTGTATTTTGTATTTTGTATTTTGTATTTTGTATTTTGTATTTTCCATTCTTTATTTTGTATTTTGTATTATATACTATATATTATATATTATATATTATATATTATATATTTATTTATTTATTTATTTATTTATTTATTTATATTTTATATTTTATATTTTATATTTTATATTTTATATTTTATATTTTATATTTTTTAATGGTGGGCTCGGCCATTTTTTTTTTTGTTCTGTTTACTCCATCTTCTGCTTCTTCTCCATGAGCCGGCCCTTGATCTCCTGCTTCTCTGGCCTGTCCTATATCTCCTTCTCCGGTGACCACCACCTCGATTTCTGTCGTTCAAACGCTAAATTTGGACGTCAACGATTCCATCGACAACTTCAAACAGCTTCGGAGAAAGCCGTCCATCCTTGGTAGCTCCGTCCAGCAGTTGAGCTGAACCTCGCCAGTGTAGCGCTGGTGTTGGTGGAAGGGTTTCTGAAGGAGTATTTGAGGGCGGTGGTTATGGCGCAAAGCTGGAGGCCGGTATAGCAGTGGTGGTGGTGCACGAGAATATTGCGGTGGAGTGGTTGGCCGGAGATATAGGGAGGAGGTCGAGTTGGGAGCGGATGATGGACTGACGCGGTCCGGACGGTTGGAGTTTTGTCAGATACGGATGGACACATACTTGTAAATAACGATTCGTAACACATAATTTATTTCTAAAAAAAATTTTATAATTTTTTTTTACAAGACACAATTTAATTATTATTTTTCAAAATAATATTTTTTATATGAAAGTGACAAAACGCATATTTAGAATCTATATATGCAGAAAATAATTTTATAATATTTTTACTGAAAATTGTTTTCATAATTTATTTTTAAAATATATCAAAACAGACTTTTAACCTTTTTTTTAATTTCTTCTTCTTGTAAGTTCAACATTAGCAATATTTGTGTAATATTCTAATAATAATTTTTTTTAATTAATTTATGCAGGTAATTAAAGATTGATCACCACTTGACTATATGATATTCAACTAATCATTGGTTTATGTTACTCTAGATTTGATGTAATAAGTAGTTTGAAGCCTCCTTAGTTTTAGCTACTGAATATTACAATTTACGTTATCAATATTAAATGCTTTAATGCTCTATTTTTATATTCTGTAGCATACAAGTATTAAATGCTTTAATGCTCTATTTTTATATTCTGTAGCATACAAGTTATCTCTAGAATGTTGGTACAAAATGTTGTTGTCGTCGTTGTTGTTATAGATCTTTCAAAATTATTTTTGTGTTCAACATATAATAAAATATTGATTAAGTATGTTAACACAAATGAATAGTGACCTAATGATGTCATTGGGATTTTTTTTTTCTTTTCAGTAACATGTATAGTAGTGATCTCATCATTTGATGAGAAGAAGACTGAGAAGGGGATTCTAAGCTATAAGTTCACCCACAATTTGACAAAAATGAGATGATTTATAGTTAAAATTGATTAACTGGTCATGTCAAGCGACATTGGCTGATTCAAGCAAACTACAACTAACTAGAGCAAGAGTCACAGCTCGTCTAACATTCTAATAGATGCTCACTTGGAACTAGATAGCCATATCAAGATCTAAATTCTGTTTGGTTCACTATAATATAATTGTAATTGTAATATAATCAAATATTTTTTAATTTAATTACATTGTAATTATGATTACATTATAGTGTACCAAACGAGACATTAGTTCTTCAACCATCTTACGATCGGGTCAGCTATACTACCAATACGCAAGCTCCTCCAAATCAACATGGATGGGCATGTCTGTATACCAACACAAGCTCCTTCAAACTACATATTCTATTCTATATTATAAAAAAAATTGTTTTAAATTTGTATAGTTCTACAACAAAATTTAACACCTTATTTCTTTCTACATATTCTTTAATTTTGGAATAAGTAATATAAAGTTAAGTAATTTTTTTTGCATATTCTAAAAAAGTAGTTGCCAAAAAAGAATAACAAATTTTTATTTAAAACCCCTTCTCCAATAAAAAATAATAATTTATTTCTAGAAGACACACGACGAGTATGGACTAATCAGAGGTAGTACGATGGACTACCCAGAGGTAGTACTTGCTAGAAAAATTGAAGGCCAAATGCAAATAGGAAGCGCATGGTATGATGTGGGATGGCTTATTATGAGGGTAAATTACAACAATCAAATACACAACAATACTTGCTTATCGGCTTGTTTTTCGAGGTATAGAAGGAAGATCTGTTTAAGGAGTTTTCTACTTCGTTCAAGAGGATCATCACATGGTTTGTGAGTGATGTCAATTGCAATCTTTGTCTTCTTTCTTGAAATTTGTGAGAGATTTGATTTTTGGGCATAAGAACAAATTAAGCATTGTATTTAATCTTGTGATTTGAGTTATATAGGGATTCGTCCAACTGACATAGTCACCTAACATATATAATCTATTTGATCTCAGTGTTTTCTTGAGGCGGCGGTTCATTATTTTCAGATGGATCGACGATGTTTTTACAACATAATTGTTTTTATCATCAAGAACAATTCAATCATTTGCGACCACACCGACATAAAAAGCAAGAAGGAACCAATTAACTTTTTTTCAATTTTTACTTTTGACAATCAAGAGTGAAGTGTGTTGGTGTTTTTATCTTTGGACTAGGAAAGATAGTCCCACATCGGCTACACCAAACGATGAGTATCTCAATATAATGTATTGCTTGTGTTGAGGTGTGCATATAAGGTGTGGTGGGACACAAGTGTGTGTCATGTGTGGGTATTTTTCTAGAAGGAAAAAGGATTAATTCCAACAAAGTTGTAAGTTGATTTTTGTTGTGCGGACTCGGACACGGACTCCAGGATGTCTCGTGCATGCACGGGAGTGTTCAGGGGGTAGGCGCGGACTGGCACACTTCTATGCTGATTGTGGGATGATCTAAAATATCAAACTCTATTTTTGAGTATTGGTATTTTAGTCCCACATCGGATAGGGATGATCTAAAATATCAAACTCTATTTTTGAGTATTGGTATCAAACTCTATTTTTGAGTATTGGTATTTTGAAAGATGCACCAAGAAGAGAGTTAAGTGTCACGCCCCGCTTCCGTAGGAGCGATCGTCCTCGCTAAGGCGTGATGCCGCACGAGGCTAAGTTGCTCTCGTGCAAGGCCAAGTCCAGAAACAGCCGATTCGAGTTAGGACACAGAGTTGCACAGAGTGTCCCCATTTGCAGCGGAAAGTAAATGAACACAAGTTGAAGCGAATTCAAACTCTTTATTGATTTTTCAAGAAGTTTACAAGCGACACTAGGCCGAGTTTACAAGTCTCTCAAGCTCTCTCTCTGAAACATAAAAGGCGTGCCAAGTGGCTTACAACATGGAATGATTCATGGCGATGTTCCGATACATTATGTCCTGTATATGGTGCTCCAGCTCCTTGTAACGCTCCAAGGCTCCAGAGTTAGCTCCGCGCCTTAGCACGTTCGAGGAAAGCTCCACACCTAACGACATCTCCTGTATCCTGCAAGCAAACTGTGGGATTATCAGTATATTGTTATGCACTGGTGGGGAGGCTAGCGCACCCACAATGCTATCATTACCAAACACGTTCTATTTACTTTTGTGCACCGTCTATCATTTATTGTCTTGCTAATATTTCCTTAGGGTCAGTTTTATGGCATATTTCATGACCTATCTTGTGTTACCGATTTCAATGTGTTGCGTGGAAATACATGCACGACTTACCCATACTTACCGTCCGGCCTTCCCTGTCCAAAGTAAACCAAGTTAGTCAACAATTCATATGTAACAACTTAACGTAGTTCGCATAAACATTCAATGTCAAGGGCGTGTCCCTGCCTCAGGTTCTAGCGCATCATAGGCGTATTTTCTAACTCATTTGCACGAAGTACTCTCGATCATTTGGTGTGTTATATTCAAGCCTGTTCAGAAGGCGCTTTGTTCAGTTAACTTAGACTACTTTGTTTCAATGCAAGGACTTGCATGTGGATTGCCACCAGCAAGCCCACTTAATCTATATGTACTGGTCGCTGGCATCACAAGCCATTTTGGACATGTTCCTCTTTGGTATTCTCACCTATCATAGCGTGATGGCTGGTACACCTTGATAGTCTTTTGAAATACCCGACCTTATGTCTCCTGGGTGGCCAAGCCCGCACCCAGGCCAGCACCGTAAGCCATGATTCCGCCTAGGCCGACCACGATGTCTCCGATCGTTGCCCTAGGAATCCCTTATTACTCCTCTTTCCCCGTATACGAGTGGGTTGTCCGCGACCATTTCGTATTGTCTTGTCATTTTAACTTAACAGCTGTCTTTGAGCCATAGGCTGTCTGTGAGCCATAATGCGTTATCGACCAGGTTGGCGGCGGCGTCCGTGCAGCGCGGGTAGCGAGCCCCGATGCACGTCCCCGTTATACCTGTCGCTAACCATTTCTTTCTTTCTTATCTTTTATTCATTCTTTCCTTTCTTTCTTTCACTTGTTCGTTCGTTCATTGATTCATTCACGTATTCATTCGCTGATTCATTCATTCACTTATTCGTTCATTCGTTCATTCATACATTATGCAACTCCTCGTGCGGGAGTCGCCTTGGCGACCCATCGGTCCCAAAGTCTTCCAATGTTGCTATACTCTATTCGGAACGACTATGTTGATAGTCTTCCCGTTTCATTGTTGTAAACCATTCATTGCTTCATTGTTGAACGTATAAGGAACTTGAAATTTAAGCTTGTGCTTTAGCACGAGCGTGGAGTGCGGTGCGAGAGTTTTTACATTTTTCAAGTTCTTTTCCATATTCTATACAAGCATACAAGATGGGATTATTCCCTTAGCTAGGTGCGTTGAGTCATTTATTAGCATGCGCGGTGTTATCGCCTATCGATTCTAGCAATAGTGTCCGTATTGTTATGTGTCTAGGCTAAGCAAAGACGGGTTCATCAGAGCCACCCATGTTTGCCATAAAAATCAACAACAGGTATTACAGAATACTGGAATTGATTGCAAACTTGCTTGTACAAAGAAGAGCCTAGAAAGAAAGCCTAGGAAACAATCTAAGTACAATTGTTTAGTTTTGATTCTGGGGGGTGACAGTGGAGGCTCGGGAAAGTGCTATCAACTATGCCTTACTCCATGGACTATCTGATGCAGTCTCTAGCTCGTGAAGATATTGCTTTTTTCTTGAAGGTTGCTAGCCTTTTGCAGGGGTGTGGCACCCTGCTATTTATAATAAGATGTATTTTGAGCCGCATAGGAGGCTTGCGGCCACGTGGCTGATTAGCAAGCGAAGACCCGCTCTTGGGCTGCCATCTGTTAATTTGTTGGGATTTTGTTGCAGCAAATCTGGGTAGTTAATGAATTGGTCAGATTTGCCACGTGTCCTATTGCGTATAGCATTCTCAGTCTTCGATCATGCGGGGTCGCATGAGACTCGTGCATGCGGCTCACAATTACTCTTGGCAGTATTTGGAAACTTTGGGGCCGTATTGTCTGAGCTGCATAAGTTTCATACGGCTTAGAAGACACTCTTCTGAACGCATGGAGGCGTACGAACCCTGCTTTTGGGCGACGTCTCACGTCTTATCTTTCTTGTCGAAGTGTCAGAACTGTCATGTTTTGCCAGTACTTGTCAGCTTTATCAGTCGAAATGCTCCTCCTTGGTCGCATATTTTCTTTCTGCAGCTGTTTGTCGACGGAACACATATTTTTTGAACAGTCATGCGGCTTTCCTTCATACGGACCTGTTTGGCCAAAGTAACCTATGCGGCTATTTGTAATCCGTATGATCCCCATATTTTTTATGCTTCTACAAGACCCCCTTCAAAGTTTTCAAATTGCAAATTTGGAATACTTTGAATAAGAAGTATAAAAATATGTCAAGCCATAGGGAGTCTTCAAGTTGTCGGAAGTTCTTTCGAACAGCAAAGAGATCTTGAGTCGCAGAGAAATATTGAGCCGCAGGGAGATCCTGAGTCGCAGAATCAAATCTTGAGTCGCAGGGGCGCTTCGAGTCGTAGAGAGTCTGCCAGCTGTCACTGCTGCATTTCGAGATGAAGCTGACGGTTACTAGGAATAAAGTTCCCAAACGTCGACTTTATCTTTAATGATCTCGAAAACCGAAGAGACGTTCGACGGTTATTAGGGATAAAGTCCCCAAACGTTGTCCCTATCCTTAATGATCCCGAGAATCGAAGAGTCTTTTTTCAGCAAATCTATAAATAGGAGTCGTTCAGAGAGAGATTTTCCTCTTTCATCTTCTCCTCCTTTGACTTTATCATACTTTCTGCTATGGCTCCAAAAGCTTCTAAGTTGATTGGTGCGGTGGCCAAAGGGAAGAGACTTGCTTCTTCATCGAGAGCGGCAGACACTCCTTCCATTCATTCCGATGTGCAACCTTCTTCCAAGAGTAAGGATGGTGAGCAGACGATGACTGAAATTTCAAATGGCCATAGCATATATTTTCGTGCACGGGGCTGTCATATACTGCCTCTGTTGTAAGCCTGGTCGATGTATGCCCTATTTCGTCTGGACCACATGTGTTCTATACGATAGGGCTGCATAGACTGAGTCGCATAACTGGCTGAGTGCCTCAAGATAAATCTGTATGAACTTTTCATGATCGAGCCGCATAGGTGCCGCATGAGCACTTTGGGTCGCATGAATATTGTAAGATCGCCTTGTGACTGATCCGTACGAGTATTGGGCCGCATGAGTTTTTCATGAATGAGCCGTATAAATGCTGCATGAGTGCTTCATGAAGCCGGCCTCACAACTGTGGACTGTAGAGTTTTGTTTTGGCTGGGCCGTCTAACTGGCTAGGCCGCATAACAGAGTTCTTTGTTTTTTCGGTGCTAAATCCCCTTTCTTCTCATGTTTTTTTAGGGGTCTGGCTAGCAAGCTTCTTCAGGACAGGTGTCGGTGATGAAGTGAAAGTACAACATTCTGGCGCCTACATCAGAGAGCTCAAAACTCCTCATGCTTCGGAACAGTTTTTCCTACGCCTTTTTGGCATACATATCAAACAACTCAGGACTCTTCATGCTTCGGAAGAGTTTTTCCCAGGTGGTAGAAAAAGCCTTTATACCTCGGAGAGTTGGACGGTGGTCAGGCGTCGTTATGACGTCGCGCCTTCACGGCTCTCCAAGTAGGCAAAACCACCATCAGGGACCATGTTTTGAAGGTATGGTCCCTCGGGGGAGCGGGGCTAAGGCATCCGCAATACGGAAGGGAGGATAGCATGCTATATTTACCCTCCTCCCGGCATCTCCTTGGAGATTCAACAGCTTTGTTTGCTTCTCAGCAGTAAAACATGACTTCCTTCGAGGGCCACAAAACTGCTTGAAGACGAAGTACTGTCAAACCCAACTATGTATTGCCAGACTTTCCTTTCTTTGCTGTCGATGTAGTCCTATGAATGTAACTGATCTTGAAAGACCAGAGTATGCTCACTCCATTCTATTTGTGGTATTTTGTGGTACTTGTACTAGAGGGCCTAATACAGCATTTGTAAAGGACATCCCACTGGGGGATTTTTGTGGACCTATTGTCCTTTTGTGCATCTGAAAATGCGAGCAAATAGATTTGAATGATATTTTGTGGACCTACTACTCTTTAGTACACCAATGGTGCGAGTAATAGATTAGGATAATTTTTTGTGGACTTATCATCGTTTTTGTGTACTGGCGATGCGAGTACTGATAATAAGTGGAGAGGAAACCAACGTATTTACTCAGAGGTAATAAGGACGTGGTAAATACGGATCAAAACAAAGCCTTCCTACTCAGAGGTAATGAGGACATGTTAGGGGTAGGCATGACAGGTATACACAGAACAACTCAGAGGTGCTATCAACGTGGAAGTTCTATACATTGGGTGATTTGTTTGTGATGGACGAAAAAACAACTCAGAGGTAATATGGACATGGTTGCTTTTTTCTGTTGGAGAGTTTTGTGGACCTATTACCCCTTTTGTGCACTGACAGTACGAGTAATAGATTTAGGATAAGTTGTATGGACCTATTACCCTTCTGCGTACCGGTGGTGCGGACAATAGATTTTGAGGCAAATTCTTGGCGGTAGAAAAGCTATGACCAGGGGGTTCATAGATACGACCAAGAGAATTCATTCGGAGTAATCAGAGAGTAAGTCTAGTGGTACCTGAGGGTACATAACTCAACAATCTGGGAGATTTGAAGTCAGAGTGTAAGTTCAGTGATATCTGCGGGTATATAACTCACAATCCGAGAGATCGTTGGAAGGTGTCGTTTAGACATAGTATTTCTTGAGGAACTTGCCGTTGATGGACATCATGAGCAAGTCTCCATTTTGTTTTATGAGACGGTACGCACCGTTGGAGAATACGGTCTCGATGACGAACGGACCCTCCCACTTAGGCTAGAATTTGCCGGGGGTCTTGTGAGTCATGACCATTGGTCTGCGAACGGCCAAGACAAGATCGCCCACTTGGAATATCCTCTGCTTGACTTTCTTGTTGAAAGCCCGAGAGATGCGCGCTTGGTAGAGCTCTATGCTTTGTTGAGCTTGTAAATGCTTCTCATCTCCTGTAGCCGTCGGCGGTAGTTATCGTCTGCCGTTAACCGGTAGGTGAGGGCCATTCGAAGTGAGGGGATCTGAGTTTCCAATGGGAGGACTGCCTCGCTCCCGTAGACCAAGAAGAATGGTGTATTTCCTGTAGCCGTCCGAATTATCGTCCGATACGCCCATAGGCACTCACCAAGCTTTTCATTCCAGTCGCATTTGTTTGCAGATACGAACTTTTTGAGGATCTTGATTATGGTTTTGTTGAATGCTTCAGCCAGACCATTGGTTGAGGGGTTATATGCTGTCGAGGCCATGTTTTGGATCCGATTTTTATCACAAAATCGATAGAAAGCGTGGCTTACGAACTACGGACCATTGTCGCGGATAATCCTTCGGGGTAATCCAAAACGGTAGATGACGTGATGTTTTATGAAGCTAATCACGTTCGATGTCTTGACCTCTGCCAATGAAACAGCTTCTGCCTTTTTGGAGAAATAATCGATGATTGCAAGTATGAACCGGTGCCCTCTAGACGACGGCAGGGTGATTGGCCCAATGACGTCTACTCCCCATGCTTCGAATGGCCAAGAGGCCACTGTCGGGTGCAAGAATTCAGATGGCAGATGTATAAAATCTGCATGGATCTAGCAAGCCTTGCACTTCTTTGCATAATCAACTGCATCTGCGACCATTGTGGGCCAGTAATAACCCATCCGGCAATGACGATCTTATAATTTTGGGCCAGGTTGGTGAGTCCCACAAGTACCGTCATGAGCTTCACGTAGGGCTTCTTTGGCTTCTGTACTTAACAGGCATCTTAGTAGTAGCCCATCATAGGATCGCCGATATAACATTTTTGTTTCTGTATCGTAGAAGAATCTGAGGGAGCGTCTTCTGATTGAGGTAGCTTCCTTCATATTTTTTGGCAGAATTCTATAGACCGCAAAGTCGATGAGCGGGCGTCTCCAGTCTTGTATGTCGTTGGTTATCTGGACGGAGCAACTTATACCCATTTGAAGATTGTTCCTAGGGCAGACCAGCTCATGGCCTATTATGTCGACTAGATGATGAGCATTATTTGGGAGTGCTAAGGAAGCGGCGAGACCGGCCAGGGCATCGGCTTCGATATTTTGAAGCCTAGGAACGTGCTCTATAAAGAACCCCTCCAAGGTTGTAATGATGGCCATTAATATTGATAATAAGGAATCAGGTCCTCATTGCAAACCTCGTATGAACCTCGGATCTGGTTAACAACCAACTGTGAGTCACCATAGGCTTCCAGGTATCTGATTCCTACTTCTTTCATGAGTTGGAGTCCAATAACTAGAGCGTTATATTCGGCTAAGTTGTTCGAACATGGTTCTGTAAGAGAATACGCCCAATTGACTACTAGTCCGGAGGAAGAAATTAATACCACCCCGACTCCAGCGACGATATCACCTTGTGGCCCCGTTCTTGAAGCACCGTCGAAGAACATCCGCCAAATGGCGTCGTGCGAAGTCATGTTCGAGGCGACAACTTCATCAAGAATTTCTTCGTAAATTCTGGCTATTTCTGAGCTTAGATGGGCTGCTAGGAAGTCAGCCAGGACATGACCCTTGATAGCTTTCTGCGGAACAAAAACCATGTCATAAGGGGATAGTAGTATTGCCCAGGTGGCTAGACGAGAACTGAGTGCGCCTGGCTTGGTCATGAAAACCCTGAGGGGATTGACTCGTGAAATCACATGGATGGTCTGCCCTGTCACATAGTGTCGTGTTTTCTGAATGACGAATACTAGGGCAAGGCACTCCTTCTCCACAGCAGTGTACCTATGTTCAGGTCCTACCATCATCTGGCTGAGATAGTAAACAGCTTGTTCACGTCCCACATCATTATTCTGGGCTAGCAGAGCGCAGAGGGAATGTTTCATCGCCCGTACATAGAGCATGAAGGGCTTTCCGACGACCGGGGGTACCAGAACTGGCGGATTCATCAGGTACTCCTTAATATCATCAAAGGCACGCTGACATTCCTCATTCCATACAAAAGAGACACCTTTCCTTATGAGTTGAATGAAGGGTTGGCATCGCCCTGAGAGGTTAGATATAAATCTCCTGATATAGGCTAGTCTTCCCTGAAGGCCGCAGAGTTCGCGGAGGTTCTTTGGTGGGTTCATCTCCAGGATTGCTTTTGTTTTGTCAGGATCTATGTGAATGCCCCAGAAAGTAATGACAAAGCCCAAGAACATTCCACTAGACACCCCCAGAAAAGACTTGGTGGGATTCATCTTCAGGTTGTGTGCCCGCAAGAGGTCGAACACTGTTCTCAAGTAATGTAAATGATCATTTTTGGAGCGACTCTTGACGGCGATGTCGTCTACGTAATACTCCACTGTCTTGCGCAAATGATCTCTGAAGATGACACTCATAGCTCGTTGATATGTTGCACCGGCGTTCTTCAGGCCAAAGGGCATGACCGTATAACAATATCCGCCGATCGACGTTTGGAATGATATATGCTTCTCATCATCAGGAGCCATCTTGATTTGATTGTATCCTAAAAAGCCATCCATAAAGAATATGCACTCAAAGCCACACGTATTATCGATCATTATATCGGTGATCGGAAGAGAGAATTCATCCTTAGGGCTTGCCGCATTCAGATTGCGAAAATCAATACAGATTCGAATTTTTTCCTTCTTCTTGATGACTGACACTACGTTGGCTACCCAATCTGGGTGCTGCTCTTCACGGATGAAACCGCTAGCTATAAGCTTGTTCACTTCCGCCTCGATGGAATTCATGATGTTTGGACGAAATTGTCGCTGCTGTTGCTTGACTAGTTTTGCGTCTGGATAGATGTTGAGCTTATGGAGTGCAATCTCGGGGTTCAGCCCTGGCATGTCTTCATTGCTCCAGGCAAAGATGTCGATGTATTCTCTGACGAGTTGTAACAAACACTCTCGCTCGTCGTCTGTCAGACTTTTACTGACGAAGATTGGCTTTGGAGAGGATTCATCGCCGAGGTTAACTTGTATAACCTCATCTTCAGTAGAAGGATTACGAAGTTCAAAGTGTTTCTTCCATTGTGCATCTAGTTGCTGGACCCACGGTTCCAACTCAAGAGGTTCAAGTAGGTCTTCGTCTTCTTCTTCGACATCAGCAGATGTCATATTGGCAGATAATGTCTATCTGAATATATCTCCAATACTGCTATCGAAGTCGTAAATGGGTGACTCAGACGAATGGGAGTGCCACTCGCATTCTTTGTCAGAACTTTCGGGCATTGTAGGTGGAGTAACATACCCGAGTTCGCGTCTGGATTTGTGATAATGATCCTGAGGCTTCCCTACCGGTGCCGGCGGCTATAGAGGCAATCGTCGACCACTGCCATAATTTAGACTCGAGGTAGCCTCTATGTCGTACCCCTGCTTTTGTATAAAGTACTTGGCTTGAGGACTATATAAGTAGAGCGGTAGTCTTCCAGCTTTGGGTCCGAGGTCGGACTCTTGTGGCGTAAAAGATTGAGGATCTTCTTTTCGGCCAAAGATGATTGTGTGATCCCATCCTCTTTTGTCTGAGACCGGGAAGTAAGTACCTTTTATGAGAGCAAGTCGATATGGGGTATGGACGGTTGTCACCTGTGTGTGCAGGTTAACGTCTAGACAGTCCCGTACGGAATACGTTAGATTAGGCTTATCATACTCAGAATTGTCTAACGGCAGCCTCTTATTGATAAAATAAGAAATTTTACCCACCAGGATTACATCATCAGGAGAGGGGCTATCCGTCTATGTAACCACATATTTGGCGAGTTCTCCGTCTTCCTTGGCTGCCCTCTGTGAGCTCAGAGTTTGGGCCACTATCTTGGGAAACTTGACCACCAAGGGTTCTGCTTGAGGTATTGACCTGCCTGGGAGTGTTGGATCAACACTTGGCAGCTGGCTCGTCTTGGAAAGACGGATGACCATTGGCTCGACAAGGGATTTTGTGTCTTCTAGTCGCCTTGGAGCAGATTTTGGCAATCGGATTACCATCGGTGTTACCGAGGGCTTCACATCTTCCTATTGCCTTTGATTGGACTTTGGCAGCCGGATCACCATTGGTCCTATAACAGGTTTTGGCTCCTGACTGGATCTCGGAAGACGGATGACCATTGGTTCCGACTGCGCAGGTGTGACAGGGGAACCGAGCACCTCTTTATGTAGGGTTGCAACAAGGCGTGCGGCCCTGCCCGATTTGCGGGCTTGGAGACGGATTCTCAAGGGTTCTTCTGGCCCTGTGATGGCCTCCGGCTCGTCTGTTATATGTTTTTAGGATTCGTCATATAGACAAGCATCTGGCGAGTAATAAGATTCAACCCCTTTGAAGGGGTCAATGTCGACGAATTCGGTCTTCACTGACCTGTGCTTATTGACATATTTGAAATACTGGTGAAGGGTGAATGGCACGATCATATAGTCATGTATCCACGGATGTCCCAGGAGGATGTTGTAGGAGGTGTTTGCATCTATGATGTAGCAGGTAACTTCCGTCCTCAGGTCACCAATCTGGCACTTCAACCGGATATTTCCTAGGGGATAGCTTCTCCCTGAGTTAAAACCGCTAATGGCAGTATTGGTTGCTGCTAGCCGGTGCATAGGGATGCCAAGAAGTTGGAGCAGTCTTTTCGGGATGATGCTTATTGACGATCCTGGGTCGATATACATCCTATCCACCTTGATGTCGCCGATCTATCCAGTGTAGTACAAGGGGCGATCATGCAAGTTGGTCTTAATCTACATGTCTTGCGGAGTAAATATGATATTGGGCATTGCATCTGAGCTATCGCTGCCCTGTAAATCTGCTGACGGGTCTTTCCCTGGAGGCTTGACCTGAGTTAAGTAGGCATCAGCATTCTGGAGTGCTTCGCTTAATACGACACGAAGATGCTTGGAGAGCCTTAGAAGCTCGTATAGCGACAACTTTGCTGGCGTATTAGCCAATTGTGCTAATATGTCAAAGTTGTAAGGTCTCTCCAGTCCCTGAGGTATATTACTACGGAGTGGCCTGTCGAAGCGGGTCTCCCTTGTCTTGGACTTATCCGCCAGCGAAGGCTGAGATGGCCTTGGAACAACAGAGGAAGGCAACGTTGCTGGCTGAGAATCTTCGGCTGGACTATTCCGTGCGGGCTGGACTTGTGCTCCAGACCGGGTAACAACATCTGCAGCTTCTTCAGCTTCAGCTAAAATTGTATGGCAGGCTCTAGACTTCCTGCCCTTCTTCTTGTTGGTAGGATTTGACACCCCTGGGTAACTTCGAACACCAAGTCTGGATGCACCCACATGATCTCTCCTCGCGACGTGGTGAGGGGTACCAATCCAGATGTCTGGCTTCGGGTGGGTGGAAGATTAGTAACCTCCATCGTTGTCCAGGGGGCAGGTATTACCCCGTCTGGAGTGATTGTTGGAGAAAAGTCGCCGAACTGAATAGATACCATGTTCGCCGCCACGGTAACCTCTTCAAAGTCTATCGACAGAGCTTTGGAGTCGATAAGACTCTGGATGTACTGCTTCAATTGGAAGCAATCCTGGGTGGCGTGATGGACATAGCGGTAGAAGTACAGTACTTTGGGTCCTCCATTTTTGCTGGTCGGGGCTCGTACCTTGGTGGCGAGAGCTGGATCCTACCCCCTTGCAAGAGCATATCGAAGATAGGTTTGACATGACTATCTTCGAATGAGTAATTGATCTTGGGCCACTGACCTTCTGTCTGTTTTTATTCGGGCATCTGAGTCGCATCAGTGATCATGGCCTGTTTGCCCTTATTGTCCCGGTTGGTGGTGGCGCCACTGTTGTTGTTACTGGATGTGGAACCAGGACGTCTGCCCTTATCTTCTCCGTCTGGGATGTGTAATTCCAGCTGGCGAGCCTTCTTCAGTTTTGCCTCTGTATTGGTAGCACTTATGATGAAGGTCGTCCAATGCCTGAACTGATCATCACCCATCCAGAGGCTAATTGCAGGGAGCGGCTTCTTCTGACAGATTTCAATCAAAGAGCTCTCGGGATTGTCTTGGGGCAATCTTATTACAGTTTGGCAGAACCGCTCGATATAGTTCCTCGTTAGCTCCCTCTCTCCCTGAACGACGTCCATGAGAGACGACATCGTTACGTCATGCCCCACTTCATAAAATCTTTCCAGGAACATGTGTTTGAAGTCGTCAAAAGAGTGAATGCAGTTGTCGGGAAGGTTGCGGTACCAGTCGAACGCGATCTCCTCCAATGCTCCGATGAATAATCGCATGAGGATGGCTTCACTATGCGGCAAGTGGTCGGTTGTGACTTCAAAGTAAGTCATGTACCAACTAGCAGAGGTCTTTCCATCATAAGAATCAATATAGAACGGCTTGTACCGTGGTAAAAAAGGTACGTCTCTCCATGCAACGGGATATGGCTGCCGTATTCTGAGATCCCGAGAGGAGTCTCGGGCATTGAACATCGCTCGAAGCTCCTGGACTTCCTTCCTTGCCTCTTTGGCTTCATCTGCAGCTGAAGGAACGGATGCTGCTAAGGGATCATCACCCAAAGGAGGGGCGGTCGTGTTGGAGTTCGCGTTGACTACGGATCCCAAGCTTGTTTGTCCGGGCGTCCTTGCTGGTTGAGTTGGCAAGGCGGCTTTGATCTCGTCTACGGACTTGACCAAGGACAGGAGCATGGCTTCCGGCACTTCTAGTCGTTGTCGGTCAGAAGGTGCTTAATGATCATTATCAGCCATAAAGACTGTCGTCACGTGGGTAGAGATAGAAGGGATTGTGGCAGAGGTACTCTCGGTGCTGTACCCTTGTATAGAGAAATCGTCAAGGAATGTCAGAATATCATCTTCGTCTGGAAGCTGCATCGTCTTGGTGAGGGAGGTGGCCCTCAGGAAAATTTGATTTCGTTACAGAGTTCTGGGGGATCTCTACTCCCTACGTGTGCTTTTGGTACACCGAGTTATCGCATACATTGGGGGACTGCTACCCCCAGCTTCATCTACTCTCAAGGAGGCCGTAGGTGCACCCCTAGGTGTCGGAAGCTTCTTTTTGGATCGAGAGCCTAAATAGACACCCCCCTGTGGTTGATGGAAACCCCCCAGATGAGGGTCTCCTTGCAATACTGGACGATATGGCCGGGCTGGAAGAGCTTGTCTTCTTTTCTTCCTTACTAGGGCGAACCTTTTGAGTTGAATTACAGGAGGCAAAAGGAAACTCTTCGTCCCCTGGAATTTGCACCTGTCGGACAGGTGCTGGGTGCTGCAGTCGCTGAAAAACTGACTGCCGATCTTCAGGCGCTGCTGATTTGTCACAGCAGTAGTTGATGATGACTTGAGTGCAACGCCGCCGCGAGAGGGACTCATTGCATACCGATGCTGCCTTCTTGCGTTTGTGAGTAATCACGTCACGTAAGTCAGTAGGAAGCTGCTGTGCCTTTGCACCAAACTTGTGAACTCGGGGATCCCGAGTGCACGAGTGCTTAGGTATCATGTTTGCTCCCTGATCCGTGGCTAGTAAAAGCATTTGCTCTGGATCTTTAGAGGGAGACTTTAAAGGCCCACCCTGTCCGTTAGCCCTGGGGGACTGGACGAGGGTGGTTCTGTACAACTTTCCATCAGGAGCCCGTGTAACAGTCAACGGGGCCCACTGACAGTCAGCAACTTGGATAGTTGACTGGGCTAGTTGAGCCCGCACTGTCCTAGACTTTTTTGACTTAGCGCCCAAAGGCGCATAGTAAAAAGAGTCCAGACTGATACATCCTGTATCTTTAGTGGGCCGCATAGCATCGGGCCCACATGAGAGGCAGTCGAATACAGATCTTCTGACAGGGCCGCATGAGACATCCTGTGTGTGGGTAGGATTAGTCGTCGCATGTCCCATCTTGTTGCGGCTAGAGCTGGCTGCCGCATGGATCATCTTCGTGCGGCGAGAGTTGGCTGCCGCATGAGTTGTCTGCCTGCGGCCGGAGTTGGCTGTTGCATGGACAGACTGCCCATCTCCTCTCTGCGGCCTCTTCTTTGTCCGTATGGAGTTCCTATATGCTCCCAAAAACTCAGCATCGTAGTGTTTTTCTCTGCTGGATTTGGGGATAGTGGGGTCCTCTGCGGTCGGAAATAAAGTCGCAGGAGAGTTCTGTTCACCGTCTTGGACTGCAGAAGGAGCTTCTTCGAGAACTTGGTCGGGGGCAACAGTTTTGCGCACCGACGCCTCGCGAGTCCTCTTCAGGTTGGCTCGCTTCTGAGACGGGATGGCGCTCCCTTCAGAGGGCAATTCTTCGAAGGCTTGTTGGCCAAAGCGGACCACAAGCATCTACTATGTGGAGCCGAGCTTGGACGCGTCAGATTGCATCACCAACTTTTCATCGAAAGAGAAGGATGTCCCCAGCAGAGTCGCCATCGTATTTGCCATAAAAATCAACAACAGGTACTACAGAACACTGGAATTGATTGCAAACTCGCTTGTACAAATAAGAGCCTAGAAAGAAAGCCTAGGAAACAATCTACGTACAATTGTTTAGTTTTGATTCTGGGGGTGACTGTGGAGGCTCGGGAAAGTGCTATCAATTCTGCCTTACTCCGTGGACTATCTGATGCAAGTCTCTAGCTCGTGAAGATATTGCTTTTTTTGGCTGCCAGCCTTTTGCAGGGGTGCGGCACCCTCCTATTTATAATAAGATGTATTTTGAGCCGCATAGGCGGCTTGCGGCTACGTGGCTAATTAGCATGCGAAGACCCAGTCTTGGGCTGCCATCTGTCGATTTTTTTGGATTTTGTTGCAGCAAATCTGAGTAGTTAAGGAATTGGTCAGATTTGCCACGTGTCCCGTTGCGTATAGCATTCTCAGTCTTCGATCATGCGGGGTCGCATGAGACTCGTGCATGCGGCTTGGATCACAATTACTTTTGGCTGCATTTAGAAACTTTGGGGCCGCATAGTTTGAGCCGCATAAGTTTCATACGGCTTAGATGACACTCTTCTGGCCGCATGGAGGCGTACGAACCCTGCTTTTGGACGACGTCTCACGTCTTATCTTTCTTGTCAAAGTGTCAGAACTGTCATGTTTTGCCAGGACTTGTCAGCTTTATCAGTCGAACTGCTCCTCCTTGGTCGCATATTTTCCTTCTGCAGCTGTTTGTCGATGGGCCGCATATATTTTTGAACAGTCATGCGGCTTTCCTTCATGCGGACCTGTTTGGCCCAAGGTACCTATGCGGTAATTTTTAATCCGTATGATCCCCATATTTTTCATGCTTCTACAACCCACCATAGCGATGTTCGCTTCGGCCGAGCGATACTCCGAGCGCGCCTTTGAAAGTCTAAGTCTGGATTCATCCTTGACGGGCCAATATAAGTCTTGCATCGATTCACATCGACACTTTATCATGTCGACGTAACTCTTCGAGTCGACAGCTCATTTGAGTCGTTGCACTTGTCGTTTGAATCGGCGTTCCGCTAAGGCGGAGCGGTTCGTTACATAATACACCACTCAAAACAAGTCTCGTCCTCGAGACTTCCTGAGTGCAGGTCATCCTACCGTTCCCTAACTCATGTCATGTGTGTATCTTAGACAATCCCTATCGAATGGCTTTATCTCTCGATGGCATCGAACTATGCTCGGTTATCCTTCCAAGTTTTATGTTGCATGCATTTTGTGAATTTTATTGAATGACTGTTCACTCATTTTAGACTTGATGATACTTATTCAATCGTCGTATTTCTTTGACTTGGTTTATATTTTGCGTCCTGTCATGGGACTTGTAATGGTCGTACAAGGTACGTTGTAATTCATCAAACATAAGAGTCGTAGGCTGAGGCTAACTCACTCATTCGTTCATGCGCATCTCAACACCCACTTGCAGCTGTATTCGAGTTTATCATATCGTTGAGTTTGGATCGTGCACATATTCAAGGCGTCCTCCGGATACGTACATTTCAACCAAGCTTAGCGATTAGCGAAGTCGGACAAGCTACTCGTGATAGTTTCAATTTGTCGATCGTTTTACTAACTTCGATTAAAATCGAACTCATGTGAATCTCACTATCGTTTTTCTCGGTCCTCGAGCTGATCCGAATCATTTCTCAAGCGTTCTTCTCTACGAAATCAATACGATTTCTTCTTAGCGGAGTCGACCAAGTCTAAGTAATTTCTGTCCGATTCGAGACCAAGTATTGCACTATCATCGATTATGTCTTCCTATCAATGATTCAATTTTCTATCCCAACTTTACTTGTTTATCATCGATTTCTATCATTCACTTCGTTTTGGGGCCAATCTCGTCGTCGTTCACGCACACTTCCAGTTCTACGTCCTACTTTAAGTCTTGTTGCCCCAAGTCTATCGTCCGTCCAGACGATACTGTAAATGTCAGTCACACGGGTACAATCACTTGGCATAGGGTCGTCTGCCTATCCGCTAGGTCAGCTCACAAGGTCATAGTTACAAGTCAAGTTCTTGGTTTATTGTGTAAAGTCATTGCACGACGCTCGCCCCAAGTCCTATGGTCAAACCATTTGTTCGTTTGTACGGGAGTTTCTACCCAAGTTCGTTTCACTCATATTTCTAAACATCGAGCATCGTTCACCCTATTCACATCGAGACATTCTCCGCTCCAAGTCCGAGCTCATTTAGGAAAGTCATCTTACGATAGGTTGTCCTCAACCGAATCCTCGACATGTTAATATCATATCTCCACACTAGCAATTATCGTAGTCTATCTCTTCAAGTAGGTTTTGATACAATTCACCTATCCATCCTATCCAATTCACGTAGTCGTTCACAAGGTCGTCTAGCCTTGCAATATGTCGCGCCCCGATCTCACGCAAGTCTGATTATCCACGGCGGACATGAATCACCATGTCAATATTCTCGCAGAATAATCGTCCTCATCGGGACGTAACTCTTGCGTTGAGTCTAGACTTACTTATTTTCGATACGCAAATTGGGTCTACTCAATCCTCAAATTCGCCTTCGCTTCAAACCGTAAGTCGAAGCAATCAAAATTGCCATGTCATGATATTTTGAGTTCGATCATTCCCGCTTGACATGAATCACCTTGCCAACGCTCACGCAGAAAGATCGTCCCAAATCCGACGTGTCGCATGTGCGAGGCTGGAGTTGCACTCGTGTAAGACAAGATCGTTGTCGTTATGGTTATCACCGAACAATCAAGTCATTTCCCTTCTTCATTCCAAAGATTTATTTCTATCAAAATTCCCCAACATAGTATCCTTCAAATCAATAACTTCTAACACGATCATCATTCATCGAATCAGAGTACCCTCGAGTTATCGTACATCGATCTTTGATACGCCTCAATACCATCGATGACGTACATAACCTGGCGATCTTCCTTTTACAATGAATTCTGAATCGTGCAACTTAATTCTTCAATTCGTATTGTCTCATGCTAACTCGTCATCGAGAAAAATCTATTCCAAATCCTTAGTCATTCTCGTATCTTCAAATCGACATTTTCTATGCACGCTATCTTTCGATCGTACTATCTTCGATCTCGTTTATGAGTATTTCACCTTAACTCAAGTTTTAATCCATTCAACTAAATTCAAAATCGCATGCACGATCCACTAAGTTTCCTCGACCAAGATATCCATTTTATTTTATCGTTTCGAATCTCCATTCAACCGTTTCGTAATTTGTACTACACATTTCTTAATTCGTCCGAACGATTTCTCGTTTGAGACTCTCGAAGTCACGACCAACTAAGCGTTACTCGTTCTAAGGCTTTGCGCGATATCATCGCTTTTCGACATACTCTTTCTATCCGTAAATCCTTTAGTCTCGCTCGAACAATTTCTATAATGTCCATACACCACTCAGGGTTCGAGCCACTCGACCAGTCGTCGACACTCACTCTTATTTTTCTTCGAAGCTATCACATACACTACTCGGGGTCAAGTCATTCTATAGTTCCTCAAGAGGTCATTCGACTCACAATCGACATGTTCAATTGTACATTCGCTCGTTCCACAAAGTCTAATAACCATTTTCCATGTTCGTTTTAGCGTTGGTCAAGTAGCGTCTCTATCAACATACGTTCTAAGTCTCACTTATTTTCGTCCGAGCGATAGTCGATCTCGCTCGTACCAGAAGGTCTAGGTGCGCGATACTTGGCACAACTTAGCCGAAAGGCTGCATGCATAACCAGTCCGTTCGAACTATACTTCGATCTTGTGTACTCTTTCGCTATCGTCAGCGTAAGGTTATTCAAATGTGCACTACGTTTGCTAACTTTTAGCATTGGTTCCTTCCAACTCAAGTCCGTCGTAGTTTGGCAAAAAGGCCTCCGCCTATCGATCCCGTTCAACCGAGTACTCGTACGAGCTTTTGAAAATATTAGACTTATTGTATGGAACATCCCAACGCACAATGAGAGAGAGCGTATACTTCTTTTGTTTCCAACCGAGCTTTCAAAACGGAGAGAATCGAAATGAAGTCCAAGGACGTAAAGTCATGCTCTGGTACCAATCTGTCACGCACCGCTCCCGTAGGAGCGATTGTCCTCGCTAAGGCATGATGCCGCACGAGGATAAGTTGCTCTCGTGCAAGGCCAAGTCCAGAAACGACCGATTCGAGCTAGGCCACAGAGTCGCACAAAGTGTTCCCATTTACAGCAGAAAGTAAATGAACACAAGTTGAAGCGAATTCAAACTCTTTATTGATTTTTCAAGAAGTTTACAAGCAACACTAGGCCTAGTTTACAAGTCTCTCAAGCTCTATCTCTCTGAACCATAAAAGGCGTGCCAAGTGGCTTACAACATGGAATGATTCATGGCGATGTTCCGATACATTATGTCCTGTATATGGTGCTCCAACTCCTTGTAACGCTCCAAGGCTCCAGAGTTAGCTCCGCGTCTTAGCACGTTCGAGGAAAGCTCCGCACCTAACGACATCTCCTGCATCCTGCAAGCAAACTGTGGGGTTATCAGTATATTGTTATGCACTGGTGGGGAGGCTAGCTCGCCCACAATGCTATCATTACCAAACACGTTTTATTTACTTTTGTGCACCGTCTATCATTCATTGTCTTGCTAATCTTTTCTTAGGGTCAGTTTCATGGCATATTTCATGACCTATCTCGTGTTACCGATTTTAATGTGTTGCGTGGAAATACATACATGACTTACCCATACTTACCGTTCGGCCTTCCCTGTCCAAAGTAAACCAAGTTAGTCAACAATTCATATGTAACAATTTAACGTAGTTCGCATAAATATTTAGTGTCAATGGCGTGTCCCTGACTTAGGTTCGAGCACGTTATAGGCGTATTTTCTAACTCATTTGCATAAAGTACTCTCGATCATTTGGTGTGTTATATTCAAGCCTGTTCAGAAGGTGCTTTGTTCAGTTAACTTAGACTACTTTGTTTCAATGCAAGGACTTGCACGTGGATTGCCACCAACAAGCCCACTTAATCTATATGCACCGGTCGCTGGCATCACAAGCCATTTGGATATGTTCCTCTTTGGTATTCTTATCTATCATAGCGTGATGGCTGGTACACCTTGATAGTCTTTTGAAATACCCGACCTTACGTCTCCTGGGTGGCCAAGCCCACACCCAGGCCAGCACCGTAAGCCATGATTCCGCCTAGGCCGGCCATGATGTCTCCGATCGTTGCCCTAGGAATCCCTTATTACTCCTCTTCCCCCCGTATACGAGTGGGTTGTCCGCGACCAATTCGTATTGTCTTGTCATTTTAACTTAACGGCTGTCTTTGAGCCATAGGCTGTCTATGAGCCATAATGCGTTATCGACCAGGTTGGCGGCGGCGTCCGTACAGCGCGGGTAGCGAGCCCCGTTGCACGTCCCCGTCATACATGTCGCTAACCATTCCTTTCTTTCTTATCTTTTATTCATTCTTTCCTTTCTTTCTTTCACTTGTTCGTTCGTTCATTGATTCATTCACGTATTCATTCATTCATTCATTGATTCATTCATTCACTTATTCGTTCATTCATACATTATGCAACTCCTCATGCGGGAGTCGCCTTGGTGACCCATCGGTCCCAAAGTCTTCCAATGTTGCTATACTCTACTCGGAATGACTATGTCGATAGTCTTCCTATTTCATTGTTGTAAACCATTCATTGTTGAACACATAAGGAACTTGAAATGTAAGCTTGTGCCTTAGCACGAGCGTGGAGTGCGGTACGAGAGTTCTCACATTTTCTAAGTTCTTTTCTATATTCTATACAAGCATACAAGATAGGATTATTCCCTTAGCTACGTGCGTTGAGTCATTTATTAGCATGTGCGGTGTTATCGCCTAGCGATTCTAGCAATAGTGTTCGTATTATTATGTGTCTAGGCTAAGCAAAGACGGATTCATCGGAGCCACCCATGTTTGCCATAAAAATCAACAACAGGTATTAAGAACACTGGAATTGATTGCAAACTCGCTTGTACAAAAAAGAGCCTAGAAAGAAAGCCTAGGAAACAATCTAAGTACAATTGTTTAGTTTTGATTCTGAGGGATGACGGTGGAGGCTTGGGAAAGTGCGATCAACTCTGCCTTACTCTGTGGACTATCTGATGCAGTCTCTAGCTCGTAAAGATATTACTTTTTTCTTGAAGGTTGCCAGCCTTTTGCAGGGGTGTGGCACCCTGCTATTTATAATAAGATGTATTTTGAGCCGGATAGGCGACTTGCGGCCACGTTGCTGATTAGCACGCGAAGACCCGCTCTTGGGCTGCCATCTGTCAATTAGTTAGGATTTTGTTGCAGCAAATCTGGGTAGTTAAGGAATTGGTCAGATTTGCCACGTGTCCCGTTGCGTATAGCATTCTCAGTCTTTGATTATGCGGGGTCGCATGAGACTCGTGCATGCGGCTTGGATCACAATTACTCCTGGCTGTATTTGAAAACTTTGGGCCGAGCGATACTCCAAGCACACCTTTGAAAGTCTAATTCTGGATTCATCCTTGATGGGCCAATATAAGTCTTGTATCGATTCACATCGACACTTTATCATGTCGACGCAACTCTTCGAGTCGACGGCTTATTTGAGTCATTGTACTTGCCGTTTGAATCGACGTTCCGCTAAGGGGGAGCGGGTCGTTACATTAAGGGAGTCTATAAAGTCCAGGAAGCCCGTTCAAGTCTCACTTATTAACTTACGAGCATTCCAGAAGTTCTTCGTGAACTTGCTGGTTCATGGAAGCAGATCGTGTTGGGGCGAATCTTGCTTTGAGCAATAGTGAACTTAATCACCCCAGCAAAAACCTTTCATTTTCTTCTTTCTTCTCTTTCTTCTAAGTTGTAACTCAGTTCTGTCCGTCTGCAACTGCGATTGCAAGGAAGAACGTGAGATTTATTTTCTGAACTCAGTTCTGTCCGTCAGCAACTACGATTGCGAGAAAAAATATGAGATTTACCTTCTGATTATTGTTGCTTTTGTAATCAGATTCATATTATAGTGTTCCTCTTGGATCTCGAGAATAATCAGAAGGTGAACGTTTGTTGAACCTCTGATCTCGACATCGAGTCTACCATCTTTGATCAATCCCCAGGACTAACATCTCAAAGCATGATCCTTGTAGATGGAAAACTCTCGTGCTTCTCTCATCGATACCAGCTTTAACAAGTTGGAGAAATTCGACGGAGATCATTTCCAAATCTGGAAGAGGAAGATCACCCTTAATCTTTGACTCGTGGACATAGACCATGTGTTTATTGAGGATGAACCGACGATTCCAGAAGGAGGAACTGCCAATGCTATTGCTGCTGCACTCGTCAAGCAGAGCAAATGGAAGAGAGAAAACAGCATATGTAAACTGCTGATTCTCAATTCTATGGAAGACTCTCTGGCAGAGTCATATTCCAAGAAGGTAAAGGCCAAAGAGATCTGAAATTCTTTGGGTAAGCTATGTAGAAGCATAGAAATTCACAACCAGAAAGCCCATGCGCCAGGCATTATATGCGTCAGAACTCAGACAGCTAATCAAATAAGCCATAGACATTCGAAGAAGGACTTTATTTATATATATAAGTCTATTACATGTCTAGAAAAGATTGTACAAAGGAGAATTTCTACAAAGGAAGGATCCTAGATCTACAGCCAACAGCCACCATGCGCCTTCCAGATAGGCGCAACAACCACCATGCGCCTTCCGATAGGCACAGCAGTCACCATGCGCTGTCAGCCAGGCACAACAGATGTCATGCGCCTCCAGCCAGGCGCATCCTAGCATCTCTTCAGCAGCTCAGTTATGTGCATCCAGCTCAGTTATGTGCATCCCTTCAGCAGCTCAGTTATGTACAACTCTTCCAACCAGGCTCACCTGGCCGAGCAGAGCCCAGTTATGTGCCGCTCTTCCAGCCAGGATCGTCTGATAAGTGCTTCGCCAAGCAAAGCATTTAACCCTCTGGCTGGAACCAAGAAAGAGAATAGCACCGCAAATGCTGTGGCCAGGGGAGGCTTCGAAAGAGCCTCCAAAGACCAAGGAAGACCGTGATCGAAATTATGGCATAAGGAGCTTTCAACACAATCAAAGTAGGCGGCACCCACTTTGAAGGAAGAGAGAGCCTAGCACCACCATTCCGATCTACGGCTCTTCCGGAACAACGGAGACGAGGCCCGAACATCCTTATCTTTGGATGCAACAGGCACCTTCCGCCTGCCTCAGAAGCCCTCGACTCCGTCTTTTGGATGTAACAGTCACCTTCAAGTGCATCGAAGACAACACGACGTCTCATCTTTACCCTCGGGAGCACTTCGTCAACAGAATGCACCCACATATCCAAGTTCATGTTGGAAGTACGTGAGGGAATGAGGAGCAAACCTTCTCTCCATGCCACTATTTATAGGCCGGGCAAATCAAATCCACGCACCAAGTGGATGACTCTCCGAATTCTGTGCAATGAATTTGCATTAAATGGATGAACCGAATGCCTCGAATTCAGCCAAACGGCTATTTATAGCACTCGAGGAGCGAGACAGCCGCGTCATTAAAGGACATGTCGGATGCGCCAGCCAAACAGCGCATCACACGGACGCGCCCTCCAGCATCAGGCGCATCACACAGACGCGCCCTACAGTACCCGGCACATCACAGAGGATGCGCCCTCCCTCACATCTCCATGCCGAGTGGAACACCAACCAATGTGCCCACTCAGCTGTCCATCGAACATCACAAACATTAAATGCTGAACTGACACCAGAGTTGGCAGCACGCTTCCCAAAGTCTGAACAGTTGACAGCTTTTTCAGAGAACGAAGCGTCGGCAACGTCAGCATCATCATGACTCTATTCCGACGGCTACTGCCACGTGGCCATCCGCATGCGCCTCTACGGCCATGCGTCCAAAACAACATGCGCCTCAAAAGCCATGCACCTCAGACCCTTCACTGATCCCTAAAGACAGAAGAAGAGTCTCCAGTTGAAGCTTTGCATGCGCCTCAAAAGCCACGCGCCCCAGACTGATCTCTGATCCCGAAAGACAGAAGGAAGGTCACCTGCATGTGCCTCAAAAGCCATGCGCCTTAAATGGTTTGTAACTCCTAAAGGTTATGAGCCGCAGCCTCCTCCTGCGCCCAGATCCAAGGCGCAGCTCACCAGATCACTGTCCCCCCCAAATCCGAGATCTTCGAGCCATGGGTCGATGACACGTGTCCTTTGACTCAACTCGTCCAAGATTTCAGCAACAGAAAGATCTTCTCCTCTGCTACGTGCCGGCTCACAACAGCAGTATGAAGAGTTCTCCCCCTCAATCAGGGTGCATCATCTACGCGCCCCCATCAGCAACTTCCACGTGGCGTCCCCACACACCGACACATCCTACATGCGCGCATGAGCAGCTAGCCTGCAAAACTATAAATAGAGGGATCTTCTCCTTCACACACACACAGAATCCACAACGAACATACGAGGAATCACCGGAGAGGCAGATACAGACATTCAACGTCTTCCTCCTCTCAGCAAGCTCCAGCACCCAGAGCAATCCACACCTTCAGAGAACCGATAACTGTCGTCAGCCCGTCAACGGAGTCAACGTATTACCACTCGCTCCATTGGCACTAAGGACCCAGCTTAAACAAAAGTGTACTCCTAGGACTACATCTAAGTCTTACATTGTAGCACTGTTCTGTTTGTATTAAAGTTTTCAATCAAACAATTTTAATGGCAAACAAGCTGGCGACTCTGCTGGGGACTTCTTTCTCCTCTTCCGAGAAAGTCGTGTCACAGGCCGACGACGTGAAGGTGGGCTCCTCCCACAAGACGCTGGTCGTGCGCCTCAATCAACAGGCGTACGAGGAGTTCATTTCTGAAGGAAGTGCGAGTCCTTCGAAGCGGCTACCAAAGCCGAAGAAGATCCGCACGGCCTGGGTGCACAAGGTCGACGCCTCGGGCACCACCTCTGAAGGGGATGCAGCAATCCAGCCTTCCCTTCCTGCTGACGTTCTCAGCAACCAAGGTGCGCCCGCCGATGCAGCGCATCTCTTGGGGAAGCGTGCGGCCGACCACGTTCCCCAGCTATCTCCCTCTCAGGCGAGGAAGATACGTCGACGGAGCAGGGGCACAGCCAATGCCCCGCGCATCACCTCTGATGCGCCACAAAAAGCCTCTGTCTTTGACAGACTCACTCGCTGTAATGGCGAGGAGAATTTAGATGCTGAGTACTATGCGCCCCAGCGGGCTGGTACGAAGAAATCCAAGGCGGCACGGGCCATGCGCCACAAACGTGCTATACCAGCAGCCGGTCAGAGGCACGCGCTCGTCATCACGCGCGCTGCCGATGGCAAGCTGTACAAGGTTGACTCAAGTACTTCTGCACCAGCAACGAGTCGATCTTCAAAGTCCTCATCCCGCTTGGGCGCATCTACTGCATGCACAACCAAGTCGAGAGAGGCAAACTCAGTGGTCTTGAACTCCCGTGCCTCCTCTGGTTGTGCGTTTGAGGTCCGTTCAAGTCACTTCAAATGTTGTGGTTCCCCCACTACTGATCGTGATGCCTGCTTGGTATTAGATCAGGGGGCGCAGCACTCACCCGACCACCCCGGCGTTTGGCCTTGCCATACGTCTGAAGGGGGTGTGAAGGCACCACTCTCCTTCGATGACCTGCGCAACATGATCACTCACAAGCGCCGGTCAGGAGAGTCGGCCAACAAGCACGATGCGCCTCTCACGGGGCATACTTGTGCGGTGGTCACCATCAACTGCTGTTGCAAGACGGCAGCTCCACCAAGACAGTCGGTCTTCCAACGACTGCAATCATCGACACCTCTCCGGCGTTGCCTTGGGACAAAGGTGTCAGCTGAAGAGGAGCTAAAGGTTGCTTCATGCAACGTGGTCTCCAACTCCTCATCAATCCGGAAGACGACTGCCAATTCCTCGTCTTCATCCAAAAGCCAGCCGAGGAAAACCAAGGCAGCTGTCTCGACCTCTGGAGTGTTTGAAGGCACTCGGTCAAGAAAGAAGTCCTCGGAGGAAGCTGGGGGTAGCCAGACCCTTGTTGAGCCTCCTTCTGAAGACGAAGATGTCCAAAGCACAGCTGCGGCGGATCTTCATCATCAAGGCGAGATTACTCTCCCTGAAGCCCCTCAAAATGAGGATGTCCTCCAGGACACTGCCGGGGGTAGTTCTGGAAATGAAGAGGTCCTTCAGGACGGAGCTGAGGGCAAGCAGACCCTTGTAGATGCGCCTGTTGAAGATGAACTCCAGAATGTGGCTGGGGGTGGCCCAACACCAGGAGAAGTGACTCCCCCGCATGAGAGTGAGGCCAAAAGCGAAGCCTCAACCAATCCATCCACTCCTGGCCGTGTCAGGACAGTATACATGGCTGGAGATGATGTCGAGTCTGATGCGCCGTCACAGGACATAGTCCAGCGCATAGACTCATTGGAGGGAGGACTCAAAACCCTCTCTGCCTCAATGCAAGCACTGACTCAAGCAGTGTTTGAGATGCGGTCGGCCTTGATCAGGACACCTTCAACTGGTCCTGATCCAGGAGCTAATGGGGAGTCGAGTGTGCCCCTCCAACGGGCGCCCTCGGATACAGAAGCACCTCGGACCTCGGAGCCCTCAAACGCTCCAATCCAGATGGTACCTCCTTCCCCGACTCCTAGCTCTACGGAAGATATGGTCGAAATGATCAAAGACCTGCGGGAGCGCTTCGAGTCCAAGAACAGGCAAGAGGAACGCCAGAAGATGGACATTCCCCAGCCTTATCCCCTCGAGTGGAATAAGGTGGTTTATCCCCCAAAGTATAAGCCACAAACACTCACCCCATACGACAGGAAGGACTCTCCGCGACGGTACCTGACGTACTTCCAGTCACAGACAGGGCATCTTCCGAAGGTGGACGCGCTCCTCACCAGTATCTTTGTCGGGGCCCTGAAAGGAGTGGCGTATGACTGGTACTGCAGCCTCCCCGACAACTCTATATTGTCCTTCGACGACCTGACGCGCCTCTTCCTCGACCGCTTCTACGACGGCAGGAAGGACATGACGATGGCGTCTCTCATAGAGATACGTCAGAAGGAGAAGGAAACGGTTCGGGCGTTCATCGAACGCTTTCGACAGGCTTGCTTCAGGCTACTTCCAGGCATGCCAGAACATGCGCTCCTCTCCGCTTGCAGCATGAACATGTTGCCTGCAGTAAAGCTCTGGCTCAACTCTACTCCCCCTCCTAACTGGAGCTCCCTGATCATCGAAGCTGAAGCTGCAGAAAAGAAGGCGGCCAATGCACGTCTTCTGGGTGTCAGCTTCCCCGCCTTTGACGATAAGGGGAAAAAGTCCGTAGCTAACAGCTCCGGACGAGAAGCAAAGGGGAAACAGGCATTAACTGTTAATGCCTCAAAAGGCGCATCTGCGCCTACTCAGAAGCCTCCACTGGCACCGAGACCCAAGGAGGTTTATTCATTCAATGATGACGACACCCTGCAACTTTTCGAGATACTGAAGCAGGGTGACAAGATCAAGCTACCGGACCCAAAGCGGCCCGATAAAGTTGGGAAAGTGGACAACCCAAGGTACTGTCACTACCATCGGTTTGTCGGACACCCGACCAAGGACTGCTACGTCCTCAAGAATTACATCCAGCGCATGATCAATGCGGATGTAATCTCCGTCGACTATGAAGAGAAGACGATGTCGGCCAATGTGGTTTCACTTCAGTTCGGCACCTTGCCGCCAACTACCACACAAGATGGCGTCGTCCCCATCCCTAAGGCGACAATGGAGGTGGTAAACTTACCACCTACTCGTGACAATGTGAGTGGACTCACCCCGCTCACCACATCTCGAGGAGAGGTCCTCTGGGTTCACCCCGACCTCGTCTCCGAGGTGACTCAATCGGAGGTACGCCCTACCTCCAAATCAAAAGACAGGAAGATCAAGTCTTGCCGCACAGTCTCTCCTTCAACAGAAGAGGCACTTCCAGTGCAAACACGTGCACAACAGAGCTCCCAATCTGGCGAAGCCGCCGTCGAGGTGGTGCCTCCTAGCACCATCCCTGAAGAGGGTCCATCTAAGCCCTCAGCAGCCAATAAGCAGAAGCAGGTGGAGGCCCGTTTTGACAGACCTCTACGGAAGGAGAATGCTTCGGGGCTGTCCAAGCCTCACAACTTCGACATTCTGGCACAATTAGCTAGTACACCTACGCGCCTGTCTTTGTTCGAGCTCCTGCGTCTTTCTAAAGATTCCCGAGAAGCTCTCTGCGAAGCTCTGAAGGACGCTGAATCCTTTCTCAGTCAGGTCAAACAGCCTGAAGACCTCCCAACTACTTGTGCGCACTGTCATTGTGCGGATGAAGTTATCCCAAACATAACTTTCACCCAACAAGACATGCTGCTCAAGCATCACCGACATAACCGACCGCTGTATTATACAGGGTACATTGGCTCGGTCAAGGTGAGCCGGATTCAGATCGATCCTGGGTCTTCCCTAAGCATCATTCCGAAGGTGCTGCTATCAAAGCTGGGGCCCGATGTACCGGCTGGCGCCCTCCAATACAACCATCAGTGGCTTTAATGCTAGCAAGAGCGAGCCATTGGGCAAGATCCGACTGAAGTGTCACATTGGCATCCTCAAAACTGAGGTGACTTGTTATGTAGTAGATGCCGAGGTCAACTACAACATCCTGCTCGGTCGACCATGGCTGCATGAGTACATGGTGGTGCCCTCCACGCTCCACCAGTGCATGAAGTATGTTTCCACCAATGGCGTCATCCGGACGGAGTTTGCAGACATCGATCCTTTCAAAGGAATTGAAGCCTACTTCACCAATTCCGATTTGTACAAGCCCATTGACGAGGAGGAAGCCAACGACGCTGATGATGAGGCAGAGACGGCAACAGAGCCGGACATGGAGCCTGAGACGACTCCCGACGCCCCCTTGAAAATTCGACTGAAGGGGAAACCACCCCAGAAGGCGCCTCCAATGAGCATCAAGCTATCAGGGAAAGCGCCGGCTCGCGAAGCACCCCTGAAGATACGCCTCAAGGGAAAGCCACCTCAAACATCGGCTCCCCTGGTGGCAAAATTACAAGGGAAGGCACCACTCACCGGAGGCGCAACCGAGGCGCCTCTCAAGGTGCGTCTCAAGGGCAAGCCGCCGCAGTCATCCAAGGTGTCAGAGAAGGCTCATATAACCCTCTCAGACCCCAAAGCTGTGTTGGACTCTCCTAGTCCGCCCCCAGTTCTTACAGACGAGGAGCTTGGTGATTATATCTTCGCTGACGTAGAGGTACCCTCCTTTGACAATGTAATCCCACGGGATAAGATCTCGTATTTTATCAATAATAGAGTGTCTTTTAATTATTCTTGTCTTCCACACTGGAATGCCATGTATACATTAGACAACGCTCTACGGTCGTTGCAAACACAAATAACGACCGTCTACCATAATCGAGTAGTCCCGTCTCAAGGAGTCTTCATAGTCCCTCCACGGAGCCGAGACCAAGGCACCATCATCTCGGGCAAAGTCGAGCGTCATCGGGACCTCCCGTCAATCGAGCCCGAACCTGATACCGGCAGAGTACAAGTCTATCGGTACACGGATGCGGCTAAGCACATCATCCAAAAGATGGGCTACGACCTGAAAAGCAACAAAGGCTTAAACTACGGTAAGGGTCGGCATCTCCCTGTCCGGCTTTCGATGCCCAATGGAAAGCCACAGGACTATTATAATCGGACTGGACGAGGGTTAGGCTATGTCACGCCGCCATCAACTCCAGAGAGTTCAGATGCAGAAGACATAGAACATTTCCACTCGTCCGAAGCATCGACTTGGGATTACGATACCAGTATCGGATCAGTCTTCAGGAAAGTGCTGTCAGCTAACATGACGTCAGCACAACCTCAAAAAGGTGAAGGCGAAGACCAAGCGCCAGAACCCTTCGAAGAAGGACCCTGGGTCCAACGCCTAGGGGAACAATGGGAATCTCGTTTTGAGCTTCGTGAACCTCCCACCGAAGACGAAGTCGAGCAGATCGACCTCGGGGAGGAGTCTTCTTCCAAACCCATCTTCATCAGTAAAAGCCTGGAAGGAGAAGATCGAGAATCTTTAATCCAACTGGCTAAAGAGTATATCGATGTCTTCGCATGGAGCTATGAAGACATGCCGGGACTCAATCTACAGATCGCAATGCATAGGTTGAACATCTTACCTGATGCCAAACCTATCAAACAACAGCAGCGACGCTTCCGTCCGGACATCATGAATGCCATCGATCAGGAGGTAGACAAACTCTTGACTAGCGGCTTCATCCGTGAGAAACAACACCCGGATTGGGTAGCCAACATCGTTCCTGTCACCAAGAAGAACGGGAAGATACGAGTCTGTATCGACTTCAGGGATCTCAACTCTGCTTGCCCAAAAGACGAATTCCTGCTTCCAATCACTGATGTGATGATCGACAACATATGTGGCTTTGAGCACATGTCCTTCATGGATGGGTATTCAGGCTACAATCAAATCAAGATGTTCCCCGATGACGCAAAACACACGTCATTCAGGACTCCAAAGGGTGTTTTATGCTACACAGTAATGCCCTTCGGCTTGAAGAACGCCGGTGCGACGTACCAGCGAGCTATGAGCACTATCTTCCGTCAACATCTTCGCAAGACAGTCGAATGCTATGTTGACGACATCGCAGTCAAAAGCCGCCTCAAAAGAGATCACCTACAGGACCTGAAGACGGTCTTCGATCTCATGCGGGTGCATCAACTCAAAATGAACCCCGCTAAATCCTTTCTGGGGGTTTCTAGCGGCAAATTCTTGGGCTTCGTCATCACAGCGAAAGGCATTCATGTTGATCCTGAGAAGACCAAAGCCATCCTCAACATGGACCCTCCGAAGAACCTTCGAGAACTTCGAGGCCTACAGGGACGTCTGGCATATATCCGGAGGTTCATAGCAAACCTTTCCGGTAAATGTCAACCCTTCACTCAGCTCATGAAGAAGGGAGTCTCTTATGTCTGGACAGAAGAGTGCCAGAAGGCTTTCGACGACATCAAAGCCTACTTGACGAGCCCACCAGTCCTGGTAGCGCCAGTCACCGGCAAACCATATCTCCTCTACGTCCGTGCCATGTATCATTCTCTTGGCGCTCTGCTGGCTCAAAATAGCGATACAGGCTACGAGCAAACAATCTACTACCTCAGTCGAACACTCATCGGGGCCGAACACCGGTACAACCCTGTCGAAAAGGAGTGCTTAGCTTTGGTGTTTGCCATCCAGAAGACTCGTCATTATGTCTCGGGTCAGACAATTCATGTCATTTCTCGAGTCAATCCGCTCAGAGTCCTCATGACGAAGCCAGGATCATTGAACTCCCGGCTGGCTACATGGGCGATCTTGCTAACACCGTACAACCTGGTGTTTGTGCCGCAAAAAGCTGTTAAGGGTCAAGCTCTGGCTGACTTTTTAGCTGCGCACCCCATCCCAGAATCCTCAAAACTCTATGAAGATATCCCGGATGAGGTCCAAGAATCCAACGTCACCGAAGGAAGCTCCGTTTGGCAGATGTTCTTCGACGGCGCTTCGAGAACAGGCCCCAAAGGCCAAATCATCGCAGGAGTGGGGGTAGTCTTAGTCTCCCCCGATCAGCTGGTCATCCAGCGTGCGTACTCTCTTTCGAAGCCGTGCTCCAACAACGTTGCCGAGTACAACGCACTCGTCATGGGACTCCAGCTCGCACAACAGCTGGGGGTCGACCATCTGGAAGCTTACGGTGACTCAAAACTCGTCGTAAACCAGGTTCGGGGACAATACGAAGTTCGCCATGTAGATTTAATCCCTTATCATGAAGTCGCGTTGAACATCATTTCAACCTTCACCGGGTTCTTCATTGAACATGTCCCCCGTTTATAAAACTTGGAGGCCGATGCTCTGGCCGGCCTCGCAGCCTCATTAGCAGCGCCCTTTGGGACTCACTATATCACGGTAACAGGACGAGATCTGATTTGTCCCAGAAACAACCTATGCTTGCGGGTGGCTCATGCCATGCCGACAAACACTGGTGTTAATGTCCGAGACTGGAGGTTCCCGTTCATCGACTTCGCTGTCTACGGAATCCTTCCAGAGGACCCGAAGGAAGCCGTCTCAGTCAGGAGACGCTCTCTTCGATTCTACTACGATACGGCTACCAAAACACTGTACCGATGTTCCTTCGATGGGCTCCTCCTTCGATGCCTGTCCAACAAAGAAGCAGCCGAAGCTCTTCAAGAAGCTCATGACGGAACTTGTGGAGCTCATCAACCCGGTCCTAAGCTGCAAGATCGACTGCGACGTATGGGCTACTACTGGCCAACCATGGTTGTCGATGCTGTCGAATATGCTAAGAAGTGCCACGCGTGCCAACTTCATGCAGACTTCATACATACACCATCGGAGCCGCTATATCCTACAGTCGCCTCCTGGCCCTTCGAAGCCTGGGGCATGGACATTGTAGGGCCAATCACCCCTCCTTCATCGAGAGGATACCGTTTCATCCTGGCCATCACCGACTACTTCTCCAAATGGGCGGAAGCAGTTCCACTAGCAGAAGTAAAAAGCTCCAGGGTGGTCAGCTTTATCAAACACCATGTCATTTACCGTTTCGGAGTACCCCGGCGGATCATCCATGACAATGGTCCTCAGTTTATCAGCCACATTTTTAGCAGGTTCTGTGACAAGAATCGCATTCAGAACGTGGCCTCAACCGCCTACAATCCGGCAGCAAACGGATTGGCTGAGGCATTCAACAAAACTATCGTTAGGCTGCTCAAAAAGGTCGTGTCATCCAACAAACGCGACTGAGACGAAAAGCTTGGCGAATGCCTTTGGGCCTACCGCACAACGGTACGGACCCCAACAGGCAACACTCCATTCTCCCTGGTCTACGGAAGTGAAGCAGTACTGCCTCTCGAGATACAGATACCTTCGCTCCGTATAGCAATCACAAACGAACTCACAGAAGAGGACAATCAACATCATCGTCTGCGGGAACTGGAGGTACTTGACGAAAAGCGTCTCTTAGCTCAACAACGCATCGAGCTCTACCAAGCCCGTATATCACAGGCTTTCAACAAAAAGGTCAAAAAGAGGACTTTCCAAGTCGGCGACCTGGTTTTAGCAGTCAAAAGACCAATGGTGTTGACCCACAAGACACCAGAAAAGTTCGAGCCCAAGTGGGAAGGACCTTTCATCATAGAGACGGTATACTCAAACGGTGCTTACCGCCTCGCCAAACCCAATGGAGACTTGTTTATGATGCCCATCAACGACAAGTTCCTAAAGAAGTACTATTCTTGACATCCTCCAGACATGTACTTTCTCAAACAACCTCTTTCCACAAACTCATACGCCTCCGGAACCCAGCTGTTCCGTGGCATCTTCCAGTAGAAAGATAACCACGTCCATATTACCTCTGAGTTGTCTCTCTACACCCTACAAAGCAGAATCTTACACTTCGTAAGCCTACGCTACCCTTCATGTTTACCACGTCCACATTACCTCTGAGTAAACATCTTGTACAAACAACCCCTGCGTTATTGTACATTTATCGCAGAACTTCCACGTCCATATAACCTCTGAGTTGTTCAGCATATCCCCCAAGATCATTCCTACCACGTCCATAATACCTCTGAGTAGGGAGATTCTATCATTTAGAACCCAATGATTGCCATGTCCACATTACCTCTGAGCAAACATAATGGTTCCTTCAAACTTATTATCTGTACCTGAAAACTAAGGTGCACAAAAGATAATAGGTCCACACAAATCATCAAGTTCATGACAACAAAAGATGAACACATCACAAAAAAAGTTGTAGACTTCTTTATTCTTCTGAAAAAGGAGTACAAGAAACTACATCATCCCCCAGTAAGGGTTACAAAAGAACACAAAAGAAAAAGAAAAAAAGCTATGGTCCCTGAATCTCCCCAGGATGGGCTGAGAGCTCCCTGACTCGAAGCTTTAAGTCGACTGCGCGGGCCTCCACCGTCGCCAGGACTCGTCGCTCTGCTTCTTTGCGCATCAATTCAACGGCCCCAGCGGAAGTATCACTTGCATGCTTCTCATCAAGCTGTTGTCGTTGCTGCGCCAAGGCAAGAGTCCGCTGAGTAAAGGTCGCCTCATCCTTCTTAAATGCTGCATGTTCAGCCCGGACACGCTCGACCTCTAACTGGAGTCGGGCCCGTTGGTCTTCAAGGCGGCGGATCTGGGTGTCGATATCCTCGATATTAGCTTCCAATGCAGCTCGAGTTTCCACCGTCGTCTTCATGGACTGAGACAACTGCTCTACCGCAGCCTCAGTCTCAGCCACCTCGCGCTCCCAAACGCCCACGGTGGCCTGGTATGAAGACTCGATCTCGGCGATCAGCTTCCCCTTCTCTGCATCTATCAGGACAGAGAGGTCGTTTCGCTGGATGCGTTGAAGTTCCGCGAGCCGCTCATCCAGCTCAATCACTGAAGCCTCCAGAATTTTGGCCATATGGTCGTGGCCTTGGTGAATACGAATCAGCTCGATGCAGGGCATTGCCAGAGCTTTTGCCGTCGCAAAACTCCCATTGGCATCCATCACAGCAGATACACCCTTCTGCAATATTTTGTACACCCCCTCGACGAGGAATTTCACATACTCGTCTGCATCCACCAGGACCTGCGGCGTCATCGTGGGAGTTGGAGGAGCTACTACAGTTTGCGGACCGGAAGAAGATCCGCCAACCTCAATCAGCGAGGCTTGAACCTCGGCATCAATGGGCTCTTCATCAACAGGGGCTGGACTTCTAGCCCGAGGAGCCGAAGCAACAGAAGGAGCCGGCACAGGCGTCGAGATGGTCCCCCAAGTAGAAGGAGCGACACAGGGTTCTATTACCCTTCTCAAGTCCGGAGGAACCACCGATGTCAACGGCCACCTCTTCCACCCCCAACGTCCTATCAACAGTTGGTACCTCCCTTGGCAGAATAGGGAGATTATCACTTGTCTCTTGACCCGTCGCAGCTGTCTTGACTGGCAGACGGGTCTCATCATCGAGTCCCTCAACAGGGACAGAATCTGTCGCTACCTCCTGAGTGGTAGCTGCCTCAACTTCCACGGTTGAAGCCGGGGTAGGACTCGGCAATGGTGCGGCCGACCTCCCCTCATCATGATAAAGAGGGGATTCAACCCTCTCCTCTGTCTCAACCATATCTGCTGTCCCCGCAGCAGATTCTTGCAAGACCGGAGGAACGTCATCGGAAGGCGACGAACTCCAGTCCACTTCATCATCAGGATGCCTCGAGTCCGCAGGACCCTCAGCATCCAAGGCCTCCACGGCAGATGGTGCTCTTCCAGAAGTTGTTGCGACCTCGAAGTCAGGAGATATTAAAACCTTCGCAGGAACATCTTCGGGACCTTCCTCCATGGGAGACATTAGCATCGGTGGAATGCGCTCATCAGAAGAGCCTGCCACCTCCTTCGGTTTACTAGCGCCCGATTTTAAAACACGGGACTTCTTCTTCAATCCCTACAAGAAGAAGAGCATAAGTCGCCACAATGACGAAAAGAATTGGAATTACGAAATATTCCTTACCTCAGCAGGGATTGATCCTGCTGGCATTATAAGTGGCACTTCCGTAACCTTCGGGGTCGACGCCTTTCTCGACCTTTTCGGTACAGAAGAACCAGCTTCTGTGTCAGCACGCCTTTTCCCGACAGACGGGTCTCCCACTGGTACTGTAGCAGCAGCCCGATACCCCGCCAACTCTGGTGGACGATATGATCGGGCTGCCATCAACATATTCGCTGTCGCCTCCAACTGGGTTCCAATAATGAAACTAGTCTCCCTGTCATAACCAGGAGACATAGCAGTCATAGTGCAATACAGCTTGGCGGCCGGATATAGGATCGGCGGCCGAGGATTGCGAACTGGCGTGGTGAACTTAACGCTAGTGCATCCAGCGTTATAATATTGCCAGCCCCGGGCTCCATCTAGCAAACTTCCGATGAAGCCTAAACTACTACTGGGATTCCGCAACATTAACTGGGTATAGCCAAACTGACGAGCAAATCGGCTTGGCAGATAAGGCTCCAGATAACACCTATTTTGGTTGCGATAGACCAGGTGAGAAGGCCGGATACTCTGCAACCAACGAAAACTCCATTTCGGCAAAGTGATCGCATCTTCGCCAGAGTCAACTAAATCTTCGTCGGCCTCGAAATCTTTGAAGATCGGGCCAACCTTGACAATCTCCCACCCCTGAAGGTAGGACAAGACTCTCCTGCAAACGGGGACGCCAGTGTAAGACCACTTCCTCTTATAGAAGCGGCGAATGAAGGCATCTCCTTCGACATGGTCCTCCTCCGGACCGGGACTCATCACGTTCGGATGAAGCAAGATCAGCCACCCCATAAGATAATGGAAAGGCTGCTCGGCCCGGGGAAAGTTATCATCATTACCTCGTGGATCACATCATCGGCAAAGGACCTCAAACCGCGCAACAGGTTGCACACCATCGCGGAGAGGAGAGCCAAAGGTCGTCCACATGCCAACTTCACCGCAGGCAAAATGAGATTCCGATGTACCCTCTCGACGGCACCGGATCCACCTGCAAATACGCAATCCCGGAGCCATATCATCAAGTAGGACGTCAACACTGCCTTGGATGACATCCGGTGCCCGCAGTGCCAGAAACAGCTGTACGTAGCCTTGCCGCCCTCATTAGAGTGTGGGGTCCTTTCGTCCAGCCGGCTTATTTCAGAACTCACTTCCGCGGGCTTCAATCCCTGCGGAGTCGCAAACCGAATCCTCGAAGGATCCGTCAAGTCCTGCCTGAAGACGTAGTCCCTCCAAGCAGTCACATGAGGCTGGGTCTTGCCCTTGTCCCTCCGATGCATCAGATAATGATGGCTTGTTACCTCTTTGAAAACAGCCATCATCTCCGGATCCTTATCCTCCAGAACTTGGATCTCTTCATTTGATGGAAAATATTCCTCGTACGGTTCCGAGCCCCAAGGAAGCTTGGACACTTCGTACATTTCATGAAGGGCTAATCCCAACTCCCCCACCGGAGTAAAGAAGCTACCAGTCTGGGCATTGAAAAGCTCCAAGAGCGCAAGGAACATAGGCTTATTGAGGTCCACGCCTGCCTGCATGGCCCGAATGGCGGCTGTCAGCTCGATCTCTTTAAGCTCAACCTCGAACCTTGAAAGCACCCAAGTGGTCAACTCGTCCCACTTCGGGATGTAGTGACACCAGCCTTCGACTCTGAAGCTACCTGTCGGATACATCACCTTTGATGTCAGCATCCGATTTGCAAAGATCGGGATACTGAAGGGAAACGTGTCGTTTGGGACCTCACTGTAGATGCTCCCAGGACGCAAGGCTCGGTAACTGAAAGAAGAACCGGCTCGTGAAGCGGTCAAAGTATCTCGCTGGTTCGAGGAGGCGTCAATTGAGAGGGTACCTCCCAAGGCCCCTCCTTGAGAGGGAGTAAGTTCCCAACCCATCCTTCTCTTCGAAGCTAGACGATAAAAAGCCGTCAGCGGCAACTGGCGGTCAACCTGCCGCATGTACAGAACCATGCCTTTGGCGGAAAAGAACCAGTCTTCTCTAATCCTCAGTATCTTCGCTTCGGAAGAGACTAGTCGGTCGCCAAACAGAAAGGCAGGTTTTAAGAAAGTTACACTTTCAGATTCAGCAGACTTCAGTTTACCACTCTCCATCATACTCTGGAGGAAAAGAGGCAACTGGGTCTGGATTTGTAGCATTCTCTCACGAGGTTGGTCCTGTAAGATAGCATCCTTCGCAGGATTGATCACCGCCTCGTCAAAATCAACTCCCATCTGACAAAGAAAAGCGTCCAGAAGGACCTCATTCAACAAAGGGATCGTCATCGACACTGATACAACAAAGATGGAAGTCAGGCAAAAAGAAAAATGCCAAATAGCTTCGGCGCATCATCAGGACGTAAGCCCATGCGCGTCAACTTGCTTCGGCGCATCATCAGGGCGTAAGCCCATGCGCGTCAGCATTGGAGCTTCGGCGCATTCAGAGCGTGAGCTCATGCGCGTCAGCGAAGGCTTCGGCGTATCATCTGGGTACGAAACCTATGCGCGTCAGCCATTAAACCTCGGTGCATGATAAATGTGTAAACCTATGCACGTCGGCGGGGTAGAACCTCGGCATATCATCAGGACAAAAGTCCATACGCGTCAGCAAATCTGAGTTAGGGCACAGTCTGGCCCAAAAGCTTATGTGAAGGAGATGAACCCACCCGTCACCTCAGGACGAACGTCGGCCAGAGTTGCAGGGGTGATAGGTGCATCCTCACCATCGAACTCCTTCGCTTTCTCCTTCCCCTTGCCGGCACCACCGCGAGGAGCCTTGGAAGCCATTCTCTCAGAGAAGGAAAAGTTAGGGTTTTGAAGAAAAACTCTAAAGAAAGCAAAGGCACAGAGCAGATGAACTCTCTCTCTCTCTCCAACCCTTACCTATTTATAGGGCTTGGTCGCACGCGTGAACCGATGACGTGTAATCTCAGCCGTCGCTTCGAGTTCTGTGAGGAGATAACAACAAATACAACCAAAAGATCATCATTAATCTTTTGGGTTACCAAGGCGTCATCATCATCAACTGAAAGGAGCATGCGCCCGAACAAGCATGTGCCCAAAAATCATGCGCCCTGACCTCCATGCTTCTTATTCAAAGTATTCCAAAACTTATTCAAAAGTTTTGAAAACTTTGAAGGGGGTCTTGTAGAAGCATGGAAATTCACAACCAGAAAGCCCATGCGCCAGGCATTATATGCGCCAGAACTCAGACAACTAATCAAATAAGCCATAGACATTCGAAGAAGGACTTTATTTATATATATATATAAGTCTATTACATGTCTAGAAAAGATTGTACAAAGGAGAATTTCTACAAAGGAAGGATCCTAGATCTACAGCCAACAGCCACCATGCGCCTTCCAGATAGGCGCAGCAACCACCATGCGCCTTCCGATAGGTGCAGCAGTCACCATGCGCTGTCAGCCAGGCGCAACAGATGTCATGCGCCTCCAGCCAGGCGCATCCTAGCATCTCTTCAGCAGCTCAGTTATGTGCATCCAGCTCAGTTATGTGTATCCCTTCAGCAGCTCAGTTATGTACAACTCTTCCAACCAGGCTCACCTGGCCGAGCAGAGCCCAGTTATGTGCCGCTCTTCCAGCCAGGCTCGCCTGATAAGTGCTTCGCCAAGCAAAGCATTTAACCCTCTGGCTGGAACCAAGGAAGAGAAGAGCACCACAAATGCTGTGGCCAGGGGAGGCTTCGAAAGAGCCTCCAAAGACCAAGGAAGACCGTGATCGAAATCATGGCATAAGAAGCTTTCAACACAATCAAAGTGGGTGGCACCCACTTTGAAGGAAGAGAGAGCCTAGCACCACCATTCCGATCTACGGCTCTTCCGGAACAACGGAGACGAGGCCCGAACATCCTTATCTTTGGATGCAACAGGCACCTTCCGCCTGCCTCAGAAGCCCTCGACTCCGTCTTTTGGATGTAACAGTCACCTTCAAGTGCATCGAAGACAACACGACGTCTCATCTTTACCCTCGGGAGCACTTCGTCAACAGAATGCACCCACATATCCAAGTTCATGTTGGAAGTACGTGAGGGAATGAGGAGCAAACCTTCTCTCCATGCCACTATTTATAGGCCAGGCAAATCAAACCCACGCGCCAAGTGGATGACTCTCTGAATTCTGTGCAATGAATTTGCATTAAATGGATGAACCGGACGCCTCGAATTCAGCCAAACGGCTATTTATAGCACTCGAGGAGCGAGACAGCCGCGTCATTAAAGGACATGTCGGATGCGCCAGCCAAACAGCACATCACACGGATGCGCCCTCCAGCATCAGGCGCATCACATAGACACGCCCTATAGTACCCGGCACATCACAGAGGATGCGCCCTCCCTCACATCTCCATGCCGAGTGGAACACCAACCAATGTGCCCACTCAGCTGTCCATCGAACATCACAAACATTAAATACTGAACTGACACCAGAGTTGGCAGCATGCTTCCCAAAGTCTGAATAGTTGACAGCTTTTTCAGAGAACGAAGCGTCGGCAACGTCAGCATCATCATGACTCTATTCCGACGGCTACTGCCACATGGCCATCCGCATGCGCCTCTACGGCCATACGTCCAAAACAGCATGCACCTCAAAAGCCATGCGCCTCAGACCCTTCACTGATCCCTAAAGACAGAAGAAGAGTCTCCAGTTGAAGCTTTGCATGCGCCTCAAAAGCCATGCGCCCCAGACTGATCTCTGATCCCGAAAGACAGAAGGAAGGTCACCTGCATGCGCCTCAAAAGCCATGCGCCCTAAATGGTTTGTAACTCCTAAAGGTTATGAGCCGCAGCCTCCTCCTGCGCCCAGATCCAAGGCGCAGCTCACCAGATCACTGCCCCCCCCAAATCCGAGATCTTCGAGCCATGGGTCGATGACACGTGTCCTTTGACTCAACTCGTCCAAGATTTCAGCAACAGAAAGATCTTCTTCTCTGCTATGTGCCGGCTCACAACAGCATTATGAAGAGTTCTCCCCCTCAATCAGGGCACATCATCTACGCGCCCCCATCAGCAACTTCCACGTGGCGTCCCCACACACCGGCGCATCCTACATGCGCGCATGAGCAGCCAGCCTGCAATACTATAAATAGAGGGATCTTCTCCTTCACACACACACACAGAATCCACAACGAACATACGAGGAATCACCAGAGAGGCAGATACGGACATTCAACGTCTTCCTCCTCTCAGCAAGCTCCAGCACCCAGAGCAATCCATACCTTCAGAGAACCGATAACCGTCTTCAGCCCGTCAACGGAGTCAACACATTACCACTCGCTCCATTGGCACTAAGGACCCAGCTTAAACAAAAGTGTACTCCTAGGACTACATCTAAGTCTTACATTGTAACACTGTTCTGTTTGTATTAAAGTTTTCAATCAAACAATTTTAATGGCAAACAAGCTATATGAAGATGATTAGAACAGGTCCAAAATCTTCATCGTCGAGAAGTACCACAAGTGGCTCTTCGAAGACGAGATGGCGATGCTATCTCAAGTGAAGGAATTTCTGAAGTTGTGCAAGAAGTTAGATGATGAGAAGATGCCCCTCGTCGACAAGTTTATCGTTGCAGGGATAGTCTCGAAACTTCCTGCTGGTTGGAGCAACTTCTATGCTAGAATGCATCGGAAGAAGCTGGACATTAGCTTGGAAGATCTCCTATTAGAGATCTACGTTGAGGACAAAATACGATCTCAACAGAAGATGGACTCTCTATCCAACCAACTGGCTAAGGCCAACTTGGTGCAGACAAGAGAGTTCAAGGGAAAGCAGGTGGCTTCTCATCACAAGAAGAAGGACTCCACCAATCTGAAAGTGAAGGGTCCTTCGTTCAAGCAACAGAAGTCCAAGTCTCACGGGACTTGCTTCAACTGTGGCAAGAAGGGCCACTATAAGAGTGAATGAAAATCCAAGCCCAAACAAGTTGAGCAAGGTGAGCCTAGCAAGGTTTCTATGGTTTCTAACATAGTTGCTATGATTGCTGTCACGACCCGCACCCTGAAGAGGGGCACGAGTACGTGGTTACGTCCAGCCTATGTCGCAGTATCGGCGGTAGAACGCTTTATATAGGGTCTGTAAATACTACGACTAAAACAGATAAAAGGTACATGTACAGTATATACACTCCGAATGGAGGTGACATAGCAATACAGTCTCAATCACATATATCAAACTAAGGTAGATAGCATGGAAGAGAAATATGATAGATAAAACAAGAAATGAGTCCGAGATACAAACAAGTCCAGAGCTATACACAACAACCCAGAGTCACAGAAAAAATGTATATAAGATACTACAATCTGAAAATACTAGCTGGCTCGCAGGCCAGGCAAAACTAACTAAACTACACTACTCAGGGTGAGCAAAGTCTAGTGGCTCTACCAACAAGCCACAGTCCGGGTCTACTCCATCTGACTCGACCCCATAATAGGTCGGGCAATCTGCCTCTAAATCATCTGTAAAATTGTCAATGGTATCCTGTTAGAAAAATGAGAAAGTACAAACACCAACAGCAGTTCCATGTGAATTGACAAAAGCTATAAGAGACAGTATAATAAAATACAAGACAAAATCAATAGAAATATATATATCAAGATGTGAGTACTGAAAAGGATGATAATACATATATATAGGATGACTTGGGAACTATTCGGAAGCCGAGTTACAATCCCTAAACCAAACAAGGACAGGGGCTGTAACCCTTCTCCCGAACAGAACTTAGTCACCAAAGATAATAAATATAAAAGGTGCCTTGAATTATTAGTGTGTTATGTGATCGGCTTAGGAAAATATGCCCAGGCTTTCCATCCGACTGGCTATGAATCCTGTATACACTAGAACGATAAGGGCGGTCACCATGGAAAGCTTTGAACAACGTAGGGTAAGGCTTTATCCGTCGTGAGGCGAGGGTATAGCTATGAACCATATGTACCATAGAACCTTGTGGGAATTTTGATCACACAACCACTAATAACTCCCCCATCTTCGAATAGTACAATGGATCTGGACATGACACGTCATGACACGGGATTCCATAAGAGGGTAGCAAATCCCCTTTTGAAATCGGTGTCTATACCAATACATGGAAATAAGACAATATGTACCAATATATCATGAAAACCTAGGAACAACATCCCATGTCATGATCCAACATATACTAGTCCGTGAACTATCGTGTCTGAAATCGAGTAAGACACTACAACTGAATCGGATATAGCAGATATCAAGACAATAAAAACTATCAGTGAATGTACTCGCCTGTGGTCCTGAGCTGATAAGGTGAACAGATGCTCAGAGTAATCACAGACCTAAAGATGAGATGCTATAAGTCAAAACATAGTTTAATAATGAAATGAAAGCTAATCTAGTCATAATATGCAAGTCTAAGTAAAAAACTAGGTCAAACCAAGTCACACCAAGCTAAACTAGGTCACACTGGGTCATACTGAGCCAAACTGGGTCATACTAGGATGACCAAGGCCAAACAAGGTCACAGGAAGTCAATCCATGTCAATTTGGGTCAAAGGTTGACTTATAGTTGACTTTTGGTCAAAAAGTCAACTCTGGTCAACTCTGATCAACACTGAGTCAACCCTAGGTCAAACTAGTCTAATGTTGACCAACTGTTAACGTTCAGTCAACTGGTCAACTCTGGTTTGGTTTCGGTCAAATCTAGTCGCTTAAAGGCTAAGTTTGACTCTCGATTGACTTTTGTTGACTTTTGGTCAAAATGGTCAACCGATGTCAAAACTAGTCTAGGAGCACTATATTTGATCATTACCAACCAAGAAAACCAAGTTCTAACCCTATCTTAGACTCCAAACTCAGAATACCTTATTTCTAGGTATAACCTATATTACCTTACCAAGGTAATCCCGATACCTTGTCCAATACAAAGGAAACTCCGCCAATACCCAAGATACTAGCCTAGGCTCCTTAGGGTAGCTAGATACCATCCTATCTAAGGGTTACCTACCAAGACACAGAGGTTTCCTAGGTATCTAATCTATTTTGGATCACATGTTATTCATTTACCCATTACCTTACCTTTACCCTTGTACCATTCTCACATTACCCTAACACTCACACACACAATCTCAATCACTCACTCACTCACACATATCACCATGATACCACACTCATAGGTTTTTCCTATAGGCTCACACTTATAGACTCATATATACTTGTATATAGGCTCACTCACACAAATACATATATGGGCACTTACACACACACACACATAGCTAACGCACATACTCTAAACACACACACACACACATAGGTCCTAAACACTCACACACATATGCTGAAATAGTGGACTGAAATGGACTGGTTTAAAGGCTTGAAATGGGGCTAATACATTGGCTAACATGGACAGGTTTAGGACAGCTTAATGGACTGAATTAAGGGTGCAAATGGGCTGTCAATGGGTGGTTTTTGGACTGATTTAATATTGAAAGAGGGCAAGTATATAGGGGAATGTTGGGGCTGATATGTGGCATGTTTTGGACTGTCATTGGGGACTAAATGGGGCATGTTAAGGGCTGATACATGGGCTAAGTATAGGCTGAAATTATGGACTTTTTGGGCTAAGTTTGGGACTAAATAATGGGACTGTGTTGGGGCCTATTTAGGACAAGTTTGGGGCTAAGTGGCTGTCCTTTTGGACAGGTTTTAGGGTGATATGGGACTGGATTAACTGGACTGAAATGGGGATTACATTGGGCTGAATGTAGGCTGTTTTGGGACAGCTACATGGCTGTCCATTTGTTGGTTAGGGACTGCTCTATGGCTGCTAGTTTGGGGCCTAAATTGGGGCTGCCTATGGGCTGGATTGGGGACAGCTCTAGGCTAGTTTAGGGACTGTTTTGGGCCTGTTGGGGGACAGCCTATAGGCTTATTTAGGACAGGCTTATGTGGGGAGTTAAGGACAGAAAATGGGACAGCTACCAGGACTGTTTAGTGGTGGTTAAGGGGACTGGAATCATGTGGCTAATGACTGAATTAAGGTAGCAAGTAGCTGCTGTTAGGAGCAGCAGTACCCCCTCTATCCCCCTCTCTAAACTCTCACAACAACCACTCAAATACCCTCCCAACTAACACAAACACCCACACCAATTCCTCCATTGGCCGAACCTACATGCCCCCATTCAAACACAAAATTACACACACACACCATAATATATATCCATATGGATACACACACACACACACACACACACACACACACACATGAATATATATATATATATATATATATATATATATATATATATATATATATATATATATATATATATATATATATATCCACTCACCCACACACACACACACACACACACATATATATATATATATATATATATATATATATATATATATATATATATATATATATATATATACACACACACACACACTTACATATAAATTATATAACCATGAATATATATATATATATATATATATATATATATATATATATATATATATATATATATATATATATATATATATATATATATATATATATATATGAAACATTAAGAGCAATATTATAGGAATCTAAAATCTGAAATTAAAATAGAAATATTCATTAAACTAAATATCAACCAAAAGAAGTGTCCAATATTGGGAGTTTCCCACATGGACACAAAGCACAACACAAAGGACACTCCTATGACCTCCAAATGGACACGAAATGGACACAAATGGAGATACAACCATGGGAGTCATTCCTACGGGTCCAAAATAATTCTATATGTATGTTGGGGTGGTTTAGAGGAGAGATTATACCTTCCGGGAGAGAGATTCAAAGGAAAAAGCCTTCCGACACGACACCGACACGTAGAGATTCCAAAAGAAGACGAATAAGCTCCGAATCCTCCCAAACTTGGCTAGCTTCCTCCTTGGCTTGAGTAGAGAAGGAAAAAAGAAGATTTGGTGGAAGAAATGATGGATTTGGAGATGAAATCAATGGGGTTGCTCTATAGAAATTTGGGGAAGAACATGAGAGACAAAAGTTGTGGATAAAATGAAATGATGATGATGATGACTCACTCCTTATCCCCCCATAGGTGGCTACCCAAAAAGGGTGAGGTGTCCCCTATTTGAATGTCCAAAATGCCCTCCACTAATCTATTAATTAGTATTAGGAAAGGGCTAATTGGTTGGGGCTAAATTAGTCATTTCTAACACACTAATCTAACTAATCCTACCATAAAATAATTAGTCTAACCACTAACTAAAATAATTAACATGTGAGCCATGGCTAACTAATGTATGGGTCCACTAGATTCAAAACTACCCCGGGTCCCCGTTCCAAGTCGGATTGAGCTGAAATTCGAACCCGACTCAAATAACCCCAAAATAATACCATAAATAAATAATTCTAAAATAATTCTAAAATAAAAAATGACAAAAGTACCCCTGTTTTTGGAAACTGGGAGTGAAAAATCTATCCACCTTAAAAAATTTTGTCCTCGAAATTAAAACCAAACTATAGTAAAATATCAAAATCACAAGTCATGGCTAAAAATTAAATGATTAAAATCTCAAAATCAAAGCATGAATTAAATGGCTAAAATTACAAAATTTGAAATTACTCTCAAATAGATTCTATAAGTCTATCCACCTTAAAAGAATTCATCCTCAAAAATTAAAACAAAGTAAACACAGAAAAAATTATGCAGTTCGACAATCATATGCGTCTGTCTAGAATCATGATACTCAGAATCTCCGTCATGCTAGTGAACAAGGCTACGATAATCATAAAGTCCTTGACTATGGTATATACCTCTAGAATTATGGTATTTAAAATTTTCGTATTGTCGCATGCTTGGCAGCGAAAACCTTAAATTCCCACACCCGAGAAATGCATCCATAAATCTGACTATATGTCCTCACTCTGCCTGCTAGCATGACCCCTAGAGGATTCTAAAATCTCATAATCGAGATGACCTAGCCCATACGACTTATCTCAAAAGAAATCACATCATAAGAACAAAAAATTTTATCAACCAATCAAGGAACAGATAGAATCGAATTTCAAACAGTTTATAAGGAAGCAAATGCAGAAATGAGATCGAAAGATTTGGAACCTGCACTCTGTCATGCTGCTGCCTGACTGTGCTCAACTATCACGGCGAGAGCTCGCCCCTGCTGGCCTTCCCTAGCCTGCGGTACTCTATCCCGGTCTACCTTTCTGGCTGCATGAGCAGCACAGTTCCTCATCTGGTGGTCTGGAGCTCCACAGTATAAACAAAGTCCAAGCTTTATCCTACAAACCTCCCGGGTGTGCCCCATCTTATTGCAGAAGGCACACTGGATGGCCTGCCTCTTGCCCGGACCCTGCTGCTGGTCGTCACATGCTGGTGCCTGATGTACTCTGTCCTGGCCTCTTCGGATTCCACGAGCGTGGAAATCCTTCAGCTGGTGGTCGGGCGCCCCACAGAATAGACACACACCCAACATTGTCCTGCAAACCTCCCAGGTGTGCTCCAGCTGCCCGTAGAAACCGTACGGAATAGTCTGCCTCTGATCCTGTCCCTGGTGCTGAACTGGGGTATCCTAAACTGTACCCGGTACAACCCTCTCAATTGCTGCCATCATCAGCCGAAGGGAGTTCTCTATGCTCTGTCGAAACAGCTCTGTCTGAGCGCTCTGGTTCTGCAACATCTGCTGCAGAAGGGCCATCATCCCCTGAGTATCTGTCGGTAGCGGAGACGGCGGTGGAAGAGTCTCAGGAACAACTACGGACGGTCCCGCTGCTGGAGGTGGAAGACCTCCTGGAACTGCCGTCGCTACCCCCGCCTGAAGGGTAGGGACTGAGGTGGTAGCTCCCTCAACTGCAGTTCCCTCTGCTAGAGGTGGAAGACCTCTGGAACTGCCGCTGCTACTCCTGTCTGAAGGGCAGAAACTAAGACTTCTGCTCCCATAGCCGGAAGTGGAGGTCCTACTGGATCGGATCTCTCTGGAACTGCACTACGTCCTGCTGCCTGAGAGCGAGTAATCGCTATCCTGAGGATGAATTGAACCCAAGAGGTCAATATGGCACAAGATAAAATATTATCAAAGGAGGACAATTGAATTCAAATGCAAGAAGAGTTGTCATGGTAATCAAAAGATCAAAATTTTTCTAAAATGTGATTAAGTAACTCCTATCATACCCTAGATCCTACGTCCTAGTCGCAGGCTCGTAATTAGCACTCTAAGTCGAGCACCATTATAAGATCGTACTAATTGCGACACTGACCTGCATGGGCCACCACAAAAATGTGTCACGACTCGCACCCTGAAGAGGGGCATGAGTACGTAGTTACATCCAGCCTACGCTGCAGTATCGGCGGTAGAACGCTGTATATAGGGTCTGTAAATACTATGACTAAAACAGATAAAAGGTACATATACAGTATATACACTCCGAATGGAGGTGACATAGCAATACAGTCTCAATCACATATATCAAACTAAGGTAGATAGCATGGAAGAGAAATATGATAGATAAAACAGGAAATGAGTCCGAGATACACACAAGTCCAGAGCTATACACAACAATCCAGAGTCACAGAAAAAATATATATAAGATACTACAATCTGAAAATACTAGCTGGCTCGCAAGCCAGGCAAAACTAACTAAACTACACTACTTAGGGTGAGCAAAGTCTAGTGGCTCTACCAACAAGCCACAGTCTGGGTCTACTCCATCTGACTCGACCCCATAATAGGTCGGGCAATCTGCATCTAAATCATCTATAAAATTGTCAACGGTATCCTGTCAAGAAAATAAGCAAGTACAAACACCAACAGCAGTTCCATGTGAATTGACAAAAGCTATAAGAGACAGTGTAATAAAATACAAGACAAAATCAACAGAAATATATATATATATATATCAAGATGTGAGTACTGAAAATGACGATAATACATATATACAGGATGACTTGGTAACTATTCAGAAGCCGAGTTACAACCCCTAAACCAAACAAGGACCGGGGCTGTAACCCTTCTCCCGAACAGAACTTAGTCACCAAAGATAATAAATATAAAAGGTGCCTTGAATTATTAGTGTGTTATGTGATCGACTTAGGAAAATATGTCCAGGCTTTCCATCCGATCGGATATGAACCCTGTATACAATAGAACGATAAGGCCGGTCACTATGGAAATCTATGAACAACATAGGGTAAGGCTTTGCCCGTCGTGAGGTGAGGATATAGCTATGAACCATATGTACCATAGAACCTTGTGGGAATTTTGATCACACAACCACTAATAACTCCCCCATCCCCGAATAGTACAATAGATCTGGACATGACACGTCATGACACGGGATTCCATAAGAGGGTAGCAAATCTCCTTTTGAAATCGGTGTCTATACCAATACATGGAAATAAGACAATATGTACCAATATACCATGAAAACCTAGGAACAATATCCCATGTCATGATCCAACATATACTAGTCCGTGAACTATCGTGTCTGGAATCGAGTAAGACACTACAACTGAATCGGATATAGCAGATATCAAGACAATGAAAACTATCAGTGAATGTCCTCGCTTGTGGTCCTAAGCTGATAAGGTGAACAGACGCTCAGAGTAATCACAGACCTAAAGATAAGATGCTACAAGTCAAAACATGGTTTAATAATGAAAGGAAAGCTAATCTAGTCATAATATGCAAGTCTAAGTCAAAAACTAGGTCAAACCAAGTCACACCAAGCTAAACTAGGTCACACTAGGTCATACTAAGCCAAACTGGGTCACACTAGGCTAACCAAGGTCAAACAAGGTCACAGGAAGTCAATCCAAGTCAAACTAGGTCAATTTGGGTCAAAGGTTGACTTACAGTTGACTTTTGGTCAAAAAGTCAACTCTGGTCAACTCTGGTCAACACTGAGTCAACCCTAGGTCAAACTAGTCTAATGTTGACCAACTGTTAACTTTCAGTCAACTGGTCAACTCTGGTTTGGTTTCAGTCAAATCTAGTCGCTTAAAGGCTAAGTTTGACTCTCGGTTGACTTTTGTTGACTTTTGGTCAAAATGGTCAACCGATGTCAAAACTAGTCTAGGAGCACTATATTTGATCATTACCAACCAAGGAAACCAAGTTCTAACCCTATCTTAGACTCCAAACTCAGAATACCTTATTTCTAGGTATAACCTATATTACCTTACCAAGGTAATCCCGATACCTTGTCCAATACAAAGGAAACCCCACCAATATCCAAGATACTAGCCTAGGCTCCTTAGGGTAGCTAGATACCATACTATCTAAGGGTTACCTACCAAGATACAGAGATTTCCTAGGTATCTAATCTATTTTGGATCACATGTTAGTCATTTACCCATTACCTTACCTTTATCCTTGTACCATTCTCATATTACCCTAACACTCACACACACAATCTCACTCACTCACTCACTCACACATATCCCCATGATACCACACTCCTAGGTTTTTCCTATAGGCTCACACTTATAGACTCATACTATACTTATATATAGGCTCACTCACACAAATACATATATGGGCACTTACACACACACACATAGCTAACACACATACTCTAAACACACACACACACACACATAGGTCCTAAACACTCACACACATATGCTAAAATAGTGGACTGAAATGGACTGGTTTAAAGGCCTGGAATGGGGCTAATACATTGTCTAACATGGACAGGTTTAGGACAGCTTAATGGACTGAATTAAGGGTGCAAATGGGCTGTCAATGGGTAGTTTTTGGACTGATTTAATGTTGAAAGAGGGCAAGTATATAGGGGTATGTTGGGGATGATATGTGGCATGTTTTGGACTGTCATTGGGGACTAAATGGGGCATGTTAAGGGCTGATACATGAGTATAGGCTGAAATTATGGACTATTTTGGGCTAAGTTTGGGACTAAATAATGGGACTGTGTTGGGGCCTATTTAGGACAAGTTTGGGGCTAAGTGGCTGTCCTTTTGGACAGGTTTTAGGGTGATATGGGACTGGATTAACTGGACTGAAATGGGGATTACAATGGACTGATTGTAGGCTATTTTGGGACAGCTACATGGCTGTCCATTTGTTGGTTAGGGACTGCTCAATGGCTGATAGTTTGGGGCCTAGATTGGGGCTGCCTATGGGCTGGATTGGGGACAGCTCTAGGCTGGTTTAGGGACTGTTATGGGCCTGTTGGGGGATAGCCTATAGGCTTATTTAGGACAGGCTTATGTGGGGAGTTAAGGACAGAAAATGGGACAGCTACCAGGACTGTTTAGTGGTGGTTAAGGAGACTGGAATCATGCGGCTAATGACTGAATTAAGGCAGCAAGTAGCTGCTGTTAGGAGCAGCAGTACCCCCCTCTATCCCCCTCTCTAAACTCTCACAACAACCACTCAAATACCCTCCCAACTAACACTCTAACTAACACAAACACCCACACCAATTCCTCCCTTGGCCGAACCTACGTGCCCCCATTCAAACACAAAATTACACACACACACCATAATATATATCCATATGGATACACACACACACACACATGAAAATATATATATACATATCCACTCACCCGCACATATATATATAGAGAGACACACACACTTACATATAAATTATATAACCATGAATATATATATATATATATATATATATATATATATAAAATATATATATATATATATATATATATATATATATATATATATATATATATATATATATATATATATATATATATATATATATATATATATGAAACATTAAGAGCAATATTATAGGAATCTAAAATCTGAAATTAAAATAGAAATATTCATTAAACTAAATATCAACCACAAGAAGTGTCCAATATTGGGAGTTTCCCACATGGACACAAAGCACAACACAAAGGACACTCCTATGACCTCCAAATGGACACGAAATGGACACAAATGGAGATACAACCATGGGGGTCATTCCTACGGGTCCAAAATAATTCTATATGCATGTTGGGGTGGTTTAGAGGAGAGGTTATACCTTCCGGGAGAGAGATTCAAAGAAAAAAGCCTTCTGACACGACACCGACACGTAGAGATTCCAAAAGGACACGTACGAGCTCCGAATCCTCCCAAACTTGGTTAGCTTCCTCCTTGGCTTGAGTAGAGAAGGAAAGAAGAAGATTTGGTGGAAGAAATGATGGATTTGGAGATAAAATCAATGGGGTTGCTCTCTAGAAATTTGGGGAAGAACATGAGAGAGAAAAGTTGTGGATAAAATGAAATGAAGATGATGATGACTCACTCCTTATCCCTCCCATAGGTGGCTGCCCAAAAAGGGTGAGGTGTTCCCTATTTGAATGTCCAAAATGCCCTCCACTAATCTATTAATTAGTATTAGGAAAGGGCTAATTGGTTGGGGCTAAATTAGTCATTTCTAACACACTAATCTAATTAATCCTACCATGAAATAATTTGTCTAACCACTAACTAAAATAATTAACATGTGGGCCATGGCTAACTAATGTGTGGGTCTACTAGAGTCAAAACTATCCCGGGTCCCCGTTTCAAGTCGGATTGAGCTGAAATTCGAACCCGACTCAAATAACCCCAAAATAATACCATAAATAAATAAATAATTCTAAAATAATTCTAAAATGAAAAATGATAAAAACACCCCTATTTCTGGAAATTGGGGGTGATAATTGCTCAGGCTATAGCTGTGGGGGCTGACTCTGACTGGTGGATAGACACTAGTGTGACCTGTCATATCTGCTCTAGCAAGGAGTGGTTCGTCACATACTAGCCAACTTCTGAGAAAATTATCATGGCGAACCAAGCCCAAGCTGAAGTTCTGGGGATCAAAACTGTGGAGCTGAAACTCACATCCGGGAACACTCTGACGCTTCAAAGTGTGAAGCACGTTTCGGTGATTACAAAGAACTTGATCTCTGGAAGCCTGCTTAGCGACGCAGGCTTGAGGATGGACATCAATGCTGGCCAGATGGTGATGTCCAAGAAGGGAACATATTTCGGAAAAGCTTTTCAAATCGAAGGGATGTTCAAAATTCAGCTTGTAAACCAGTCAAATGTAATTAATGCAATCGCTCGTTCTGAGTATTCTCTTGAGTTGTGGCATAATAGGCTAGGACATGTTCACTGTAAAAGAATTAACAAAATTTCCTGTCTAGGACTTATCTCCAAATATGGGGGTAAGATAGAGAAGTGTGAAGTATGTGCTCAGACAAAGATCACAAGAAAATCCTTTCATTGGGTCAATCGAAGCACAGATCTTCTGGAGTTTGTGCACTCCGATATCTGTGACTTCAAGCAATTCTCTACAAAAGCCGGTATGAAGTATCTCATAACCTTCATCGATGACTTCTTAAAGTACGCGTTCGTCTACTTGCTCAAGTCTAAAGACGAAGCGTTCAAAAAGTTCAAGGAGTTCTGGGCCGAGGCTGAATAACAAACTGGACAACAACTCAAGAGGCTAAGAAGTGATCAAGGCGGAGAGTATGGGTCTCATGAATTCACATTATTCTGCAAAGAACATGGAATCATAAACGAGACTACTGCTCTGTATTCTCCTCAATCTAACGGAGTAACGGAGAGGAAGAACAGAACATTGACAGAAATGATGAACTCAATGCTGCTAACTGCGGGTCTTCCTAAATGCTACTGGGGAGAAGCTGTATTGACATCCACTTTTATTCTAAATAGAGTGCCGTATGCAACTTCGGACGTAACTCCTCATGAACTCTGGTTTAATGTCAGACCTAACTTGAATGTCATTCGAGTGTGGGGGTGTCTGGCCTATGTGAAGATCCCAGATCTGAAGATTCAAAAGCTGAGACAAGGACTACGAAGACGATCTTCTTGGGGTATGCCGAGAAGAGTGATGCTCGAAGATTTCTTGATATTGAGTCAAATCATATCATCGAATCTCGATATGCTAAATTTTTTGAAGACAAGTTGTAAGACACAAGAACATTGTTCTAACGAACATTCCGGAGAATGATAAAGGTACAAAGGTGACTGAGATCTTCAATGAGCCAGTTGTCCAAGATGAAGTTATTTCTGAGGAGACTACGATTGAACCAGAACTCGCTGAGCCGTCGTCGAAGCGAGCGAGGAGGCCGAAGAACTTCGGAGATGACTTCATCACCTATCATGTGAAAGCAGATCCGCTTACCTATGATGAGACGATGAAGACCAGAGATGCTGTTTTCTGGAAGGAGGCGATAGACAATAAAATTGAATCAATCACCTCCAATAACACTTGGGTGTTGGTTGATCTACCAGAAGGAGCAAAACCTATCGGATACAAGTGGATCTTCAAGAAGAGATGAAAGTTGATGCAACCATTGACAAGTTCAAGGCCATGCTAGTGGCAAAGGGGTTTTCTCAGAAGCAGGAGATCGACTACTTTGACACGTATGCTCCAGTAGCCCGGATGACCACCATCAGAATGTTGATTGCTCTTGCAGCGATACATAATATAGTGATACATCAGATGGATGTGAAAACGATATTTCTGAATGGCGAGCTGACCGAAGAGATATACATGCAACAGCCAGAAGGGTTTGTCGTCAAAGGTCTTGAAGACAAAATCTGTAAGTTGGTGAAATCTTTGTACGGTTTAAAGCAAGCTCCCAAAATATGGCATGAGAAGTTTGACAAAGTCATAAGATCAAATGGCTACAGGGTCAGTAAAACAGACAAGTGTGTCTATAAGAAGTTTGCTGACGGAAGATGAGTCATCGTTTGTCTATACGTGGACGACATGCTAATCGTAGGTACGGATATAAGCTGTGTCACGGAGACGAAGAAGTTCCTCTCGACGAAGTTCAGTATGAAGGATTTGGGTGTAATGCCTGTGGTTCATATTACGTATTTCTGGAATACGTGTACGTATTTATTCTTGTATTGCGTGATTTCCTTGCTTAATTTTCTCCCTGGGGTTGGTTTATTCTTGGTTTGGGTTGGCTTGGTTCGGTTTGGGATTGCTCTTGGTTTATCATGAACCAATGGGTGAACCCCCTACCTACCACCACCACTACCATTTATTAACCCTTCTCCTTTCTCTCTTCATTTATCATCTTTTCCACCATTACTTCCTTACCTACCAAAGAGAGGGAGAGAGAGGTCTAGGCAAGTGCAACTTGCTTCCACAAGAGAGCTCATTTTTATTGTTCCATTAGCTTCTCCTCATGTTTCTAAGACACATTAGAACTTGTCATTTTTCATTTTGAGGCTTTAATTTTTGTAGATCTAGAAATTAGTTATTTTTGGATTTTGGTGGTTTTGATCTATCAAACTTCTTTGTTTTCAAGTTTTGATGGTTCCATGTTGTAGAGAATTTTATTCTACCCAATTTTGACCTTTGAAAAGTTGGATTTGGACTTGTTTTGACCAAGTTATGGACTTTTGAAGCTTTGGGTTCAACCATGGAGTTCCTGCTGATTTGGAGAAGACAGTAAGCAGTGTGCGCGAGCTTTTTAGCTTGTGCCACTGAGCTGCGCGCGCTCTTTAGCGCATCACAGTCTGACTCATACGCTGCCTTTTGGAGGCGTATGTCTTGCATACGCTGCCTTGACAAGGAGTCGTATGGACCTCATACGCTGCCTTGACAAGGAGTCGTATGGACCTCATACACTGCCTTGAAGAGGAGTCGTATGGAGTACATACGCTGCCTTTTGGAAGCGTATGTCTTGCATACGCTAACTTGAGCGTAGCCTAACTTGAACGTAGCCTGACTTGAGCGTAGCCTGACTTGAGCGTAGCCTGACTTGAGCGCAGTCTGACTCAGGCGCAACCTGATGTTTAGGCGCAACTGGACCTGACCCTACTTACCCTGGATCTTCTATAGCCCTGTATATTGATATTTTATTAGATATTTAACGTCCATTTTATATCCTTATGCCTTTTGTCCTGAACTTGATAATCACAAATTTACTTGATATGTTTGGAATTGATAATTGAGCATGACGTGATAGTGACTCGTAGTGGTGCACTCCTGACATAATAACCTGACATGACCTGATAGTGGCCCATCGTGGCGCACTCCTGACAAGTACACTTGGCATGATAACCTGACATGATTATCTCGAATAGCTGTTGCGACGGCTACCTGACATGACATGACTTGTATAATTAATCTGGACACCGTGGGCGATTGTGTTTGTATAAATAAACCAGTTCTGTCTTGCATCATGTCTAGGACAGGGACTCCTGAGTATAACGGTCAGGAGTACCTACTAAAATGGACTAAGGCTAATAACTAGATTAATACATTAGTCATGACGAGATTTCCCAGCTACAGGCAATCCCGTTACCTGGGCACGCCTTGGGATCTGTAGCCTGCCGTCGAGTAGGGCACATTTCCAGCACACTGTCATGTGTTGCACCCTTCAAGCTACCTAAGGGTACATTCATTTCCTGGACGATGTACCCACCTGAATTCAACTCTAATCTTTTAACCCGGGTAACCTGGATGGTCTGCAGGGCTTGTGGCTGTGGAATAATCTTACTGCATCTTGTTAGTAATTAGGCTTGTGACAACCCTAGTTAGTTAAAGTATCAAGCCGTAATTCTTGCTTGGCCGTGAAGTGATTGGACGGAGTCTAACCAGTCTAGTCTTGCCCTGATCCTGTTCCAGATTATTGAATGACCGGAATGCTTGTATTTATTTTACCGATAAATGATGAGAATTCCAAGTTCTGTTCAGACGAAGGATTACAACCCCGGTCCTTGTTTGGTTTACGGGTTGTAACCTGGTTATCTGAATAGTTCCATGGTTATCTCATCGTATATCATCCTGGTGTATTTTCTTTATTTCCAGTTCTTACTTTTATTTATATCTTGTGCTGATTGCTGGTTTTAGTTCTTAAGTGAAGCCTCCTTTGTGGCACTTGCTCTTTCTGGGGTCTGACCCAGCTGGTTTTGTGTGGCCAGATTTCGGAGCAGCTCCAGAGGATCTACCGACCTTCCTGCCAGATGGTGAATACTAGAAGGAATCCCGGCAACGAGTGGGTTTTATTTTGCTCTCCCACTCCCTTGTAAAAATATTCTTTTGAGGCGTTTAGCCGACGAACACCTATTTAGCTCGATTGTACTTACTTACTGTCTGCCTACGGGCTGTAACATGATTAACAGATCCTAGGATTGATCATGTATGACTAAACTCTTGCTAGTCCTGACATTTTATAACGACTAGCTTCATGATCAACTGAATATATAATGTTTGGGAAGCCTTACTATTGTATATTTAATGATCATACATCTTGTGACTTTTACTTACTTGCTTGTGATTGAGACACTAGGCTTGTTCATGACCTTAAGAGACTGTTGGCTTGTAGATAAACCCTCATGTATCTAGACAGCCGTGACCGTATAGCGAGATGGATTCCATTTCATATACGTAGCTGGCTATGTCTGCCCCCGCTCTCCAGTATTCTGGTTCTGGGGCGTGACATTGGGGGATACTGATGTTATCTTGGGACTCAAGATCATCCGGACAGACACTGGACTAGCGCTTTCACAGTCTCATTATGTTGAGAAGATGATCACTCGTTACGGGTATCAGGATCTTCCAGGGATCGATACACCGTACAAGTGTGATCTGAAGCTGAAGCCTAAATCAGGGGAAAGCGTCAGGCAGCTGGAGTATGCAAGCGTAATCGGGAGTTTGATGTATGCTACTACTGCCACAAGGTCTGACATAGCTTTCGCTGTGGGAATGCTGAGTCGTTTCACGAGCAACCCAGGCATTGAGCACTGGAAAGCTGTGAAACGGGTTATGAGATATCTCAAGAAGACTCAGACATATGCACTGCACTACAGCGAAGATCCGTCGGTAGTGGAAGGCTTCAGTGATGCCAGTTGGTGCTCAGAAGTGGAGAGCGAGAGGTCCACAGGTGGATACATTTTCATAATGGATGGAGCTGCTATATCATGGAAATCGAAGAAGCAGACTATGCTCTCGCGGTCATCCATGGAATCTGAGTTCTTTGCACTTAATACCACAACGGAGGAAGCAAAATGGCTTCGGGAGCTCATGTACGATCTTCCAGTGGTTGGAGCGCAAATACCGGGGATACCGATATACTGCGACAACCAAGCGACTGCGGCGGTGGCATCAAATGACCTCTTCAACGGGAAGAAAAGGACTGTACGGTTGAAGCGCAGGGCAGTACACGATCTCATCAAGAGGGGTGTTATTGCAGTGATTGATATTCAGAGTCAGGAGAATCTGGCGGATCCGTTCACCAAGGGCCTCAAGCGCCAGCTGGCCGATGACGCAGCTTGTAAAATAGGCTTGAAGGCATTCTGATATTGTGATATTACATTCCTACCATAAAGTTTTATGCTATTAGTTCAAAGAGAAATCTACTAGACATCTAGCTTTTGGTTCAAGGGAGGACTATTAACCAGAAGAATATCAGGAACGGTGGGTACTTGTCCTCCGTGACATGGAGAGGTTACGAACCTACAACCACTGTTGTCTACTGTTATTTTCTACGGAAAACGAATCCTGTGGGAAGGTTGGCTTAAATGCCTTAATGAGTTATCAGGCAGAGTGAATGCCTGGAGTCCTTAATGAGTTTCCGGTTAGGGGTAATGCCTCGGCTTTGTGAGCCAAGTCACAGCGAAGTAGCACCGCAAATAGGCAGGTAGCCTAATGTTGTATGATAATCATAATAAAGAGAGGTAGACAACACTACAAAGAGGACGATGTCCTCATGTTACAGTGGCATGACACCACGAAGAGGTACCAGGTAGGGTAAAGTCTCGGCTTCGCAAGCCATGTCATAGCGACGTAACACCGCACGGAAGAGCAAGGCTTCATACTGGGTAGTTTGGCACTACAAAGAGGCTTGTGACCTCATGTACAGTAGTATGACACTACGATGAGGTACCCAGGTGGGGTAAAGCCTCGGCTTTAAGCCATGTCATAGCGGCGTAGCACCACAGAGAAGCACAATACTTCATGCCATGACTCTTTATAAAGAACTTACCTATAGTGTATGGACAGAGATATCAGGCCGTCTCTTGAGGCTAAACTTGTAGACGCCCAAAAATTATACACTGAAACCAGGCTGGCACAAGGTCTTTAATGTGCAGCCAGAAGCACAGTTGATGTCATTGTGTGAGTAGGAAGAATTGCAGTTATGGTGCAGAATTCAAGGCTTAGTCCATTCTTGTATCATGCTGTTATTTAACCTATACGGGAAGATTCAAGTCGTAGCGACATCTCTCCTAATGCATGACGGACGGTCACTGTGGGGAACGCTCAACCCATATATTGAGATATGTGGGAGATTGTTAGTGTTTTTGCCTTTGGACTAGGAAAGATAGTCCCACATCGGCTATACCAAACGATGAGTATCTCAATATAATGCATTGCTTGTGTTGAGGTGTGCACATGAGGTATGGTGGGACACAAGTGTGTGTCATGTGTGGGTATTTTTCTAGAAGGAAAAAAGATTAATTCCAACAAATATGTAAGTTGATTTTTGTTGTGCGGACTCGGGCACGGACTCCAGGATGTCTCGTACATGCACGGGAGTGTTCGGGGGGTAGGCACGGACTGGCACACTTCTATGTTGATTGTGGGATAATCTAAAATATCAAACTCTATTTTTGAGTATTGGTATTTTAGTTCCACATCAGATAGGAGAAGAGGTGAAGTCTCACTCCACTCTATAAATAGAGCCCATTGGCCTCCTTTGAAAGATGCACCAAGAAGAGAGTTAAGGGAGTCTGTAAAGTCCAGGAAGCCCGTTCAAGTCTCAAATATTGATTTACGAGCGTTCCAGAAGTTCTTCGTGAACTTGCTGGTTCCTGGAAGCAGATCGTGTTGGAACGAATCTTCCTTTGAGCAACGGTGATCTTAATCACCCCAGCAAGAACCTTTCCTCTTCTTCTTTCTTCTTTCTTCTTCTTCTTCTAAGTTGTAACAAAGTTCTGTCCGTCTGCAACTGCGATTGCAAGGAAGAACGTGAGATTTATTTTATGAACTCAGTTCTGTCCATCAGCAACTGCGATTGCGAGGAAGAACGTGAGATTTACCTTCTGATTATTGTTGCTTTTGTAATCAGATTCATATTATTGTGTTCCTCTTGGATCTCGAGAATAATCAGAAGGTGAACGTTTGTTGAACCTCTGATCTCGACATCGAGTCTACCATCTTTGATCAAGTTCTGGGACTAACATGAAGAGAAAATAAAGAGTAAACTAACTGCAAGGACAAATTTATCCAAAATATCCCAAACTACTAATTTTAAAATTGTTGTCTTGCTCCCTCTAATAAGATATGACCCCATTTTAGATCGATTGCAAAAAATAAATAATTAAAACTAAAAGATTAGTTTAAAAAGCCAAAGTAAACCGTTATTTGAAAGAGTTAACTTTTAATTAAAACATTTTTATTTTAACTTTTGAAATTAATATTTTAGTTTTAAATAATTAATTAATTCTCAACCAATCTAAAAATGTTATGAAGTAGGAAGCTGTAGCTGCCTTTTATTATGAAGACAAAAATAACATGTGTATTAATTTTAAATAAGAAAAATGTTGTGCGCGCGCACGCACACGCACGCACGCACGCGCGCGCGCGCACACACCCGCACGCGAGCACGCACGCCCTACATGGACACCGTGTCCACTACATGGACACCGTGTCCACACACGCGCACGCGCGCGCGCGCACGCACGCACGCACGCACGCACGCACGCACTATTCATCTAATCATCGATTTATAGATTTTATGTAGTAACTAGTTTGAAGTCTCCTTAGTTATTATAACTACTGAATTACAATTTATGTTATCAATAGTAAATGCTGTAATGCTCTGTTTTTATATTCTGCAGCAAACAAGTTATCAATTATCTCTAAAATGTTGGGACAAAAAGTTTGTTGTTGTTGTCCTCATCGTTGTTGTTATAAAATTAAGTATTGTTTTTGCATATTCTTAAAAAGTAGTTACAAAAAAGAATAACAAATTTTTATTTAAAACCCCTTCTCCAATAAAAACGAATAATTTATTTTTAGGAGATGCACACACTAAGAAGATGGACTATTCATTTTTACTTTTTATTTTTTATTTTTTATTTTTTATTTTTTATTTTGTATTTTGTATTTCTTGTTTTGTATTTTGTATTTTGTATTATATATTATATATTATATATTATTTATTGTTTATTGTTTATTATTTATTTATTTATTATTTATTTATTTATTTATTTATTTTATATATTTTATATTTTATTTTATATTTTATATTTTATATTTTTTAATGGCGGGCTCGACCATTTTTGTGTGTGTGTTCTGTTTACTCCATCTTTTGCTTCTTCTCCATGAGCCGGCCCTTGATCTCCTGCTTCTCTGCCCGGTCCTTTATCTCCTTCTCCGGTGACCACCACCTTGATTTCTGTCGTTCCAACGCTAAAGATGGACGTCAACGATTCCATCGACAACTTCGAACCGCTTCGGAGAAAGCCGTCCATCCTTGGTAGCTCCGTCCAGCAGTTGAGCTGAACCTCGCCAGTGTAGCGCTGGTGTTGGTAGAAGGGTGTCTGAAAAAGTATTTGAGGGTGGTGGTTATGGCGCAAAGCTGGAGGCCGGTATAGCAGTGGTGGTGGTGCACGAGAATATTGCGGTGGAGTGGTTGGCCGGAGATATAGGGAGGAGGTCGGGTTGGGAGCGGATGATGGACTGACGCGGTCCGGGCGGTTGGAGTTTTGTCAGATACGGATGGACACATACTTGTCAATAACGATTCGTAACACATAATTTATTTCTAAAAAAAAATTCAAAATTTTTTTTTACCAGACACAATTTAGTTATTATTTTCAAAAAAATATTTTTTATATGAAAGTGACCAAACGCATATTTAGAATTTGTATATGCAGAAAATAATTTGATAATATTTTTACTGAATTTTTTTTTCATAATTTATTTTTAAAATATATCAAAATGGACTTTTAACCTTTTTTTATTTCTGCTTCTTGTGAGTTCAACATTAGCAATATTTGTGTAATATTCTAATAATAATTTTTTTTATTGATTTATGCAGGTAATTAAAGATTGATCACCACTGGACTACATGATATTCAACTAATCATTGGTTTGTCACGCCCCAGTACCGAAATACGGAGACGGACTAGGCCAGCTACACCATATGAGGTACGTAACGTCATACGGCGATCGTGGCTGTCGAGAGACTAGGGGGTACATGCTACAATCAAGTCTCCTATGGTCCCACAGAGTTCTATGTCTCAATCAATCAAATCACATCAGCAAAAGATGAGCATTTAAGATAAAGCAGTAAGGCGTCCCTGACGCTTCATCAAAATGATCATGAGAGACTAGCTTTATAATTTAGCTATCTCAGAGAGTCAGGAGTACAAAATTATACACAGCTGCAGTCTGTTTAATTACAATTATGTACTGACACAAAATATCAAGTATTCAGGCTAACAGGTGCCGGTGGCTAAACGCCGCAGAAGTATAAGCAGGAGTGGTGGAGAAGGAACCCACTCGAGTCCCCGAACTGCCATGCTCCTAGTATGCACCATGGATGTCAGGGAGGAAGATCGTGTCCTCTGGCTCTGCTACGGGATCTGGCCAAACAAAACCAGCGGGGTCAGCCCCGAATAGCAAGTACCGCCAAAGGGGCACAAGAGTTAAGACTAAACCCAGTTAATAGAATGAATGATAATAGTAATACTTATGCTACCATTATAGGGTGGCGCCACATCCTCGAACCCATATGGCACCCTTACAACCAAACAAGGACAAAAGGTGCCGCATGGAGTCGAGACGCGTCGTACTCTATAACTTTCGCATAAATTAAAGGGTATAAACAATAAAATCTCCTGATCGTGACTTCGGTCGATAGCCTATCGCAGCACAATAACCAACCCAACAATCAAACAAGAACATGGATTGGATCATGTACCACGATAAACCATGTTCCTCGGTCATTCACAGAAGTAGCACTTCACAACCAGAATAAGTCTTCCGTTCATAACTTCGGTCCACAGCCTATCATAGTACGATAACCAACCCAACAATCAAACAAGAACATGGGTTGGATCACGTACCATGACAGTCCGCTTCCCTCAGTTACTCACGGAAGGTAATAGGATACAAGCAAGTCATTTTCACGGCCAATCAAGTCTACGCGTTTCTAGTGGAACGAGGTTATCCTCGCGTCATGTTATTAGAAAATCCTCAGATCGTATCTTTCCAGCAAGGCTAGCCAACCTAGGGGTTCGCGTAGACAGGTATGATTGAGCATAGGTCCCTCGCAAGGCCACCTTGCTAAAACATATAATATGTAGCAGGAATTAATCGGATACAGTCATCCACTCGTTGCAGATGACACAGTATCCGTGGAGACCAGCCGGCGCGTCAAGACAGCATCTCAAAGCGGCTGGTGTAACACGATCTCGGGATTTTGCCCTCCATGCATCTAGTATATTTAGTTGCCTAGTTTAACCCTAGGTGAAATCTTGGACTCACATGCCGTGGCCTGCATGATTATCCTCCTAAGGTCGTACTTTAGTACGAGTACCCCAAAGAGGATCCATGTCAATCAGTATGTCAACATGTTCTACCCTCCTTAGTGTAATTCATCATTGCAAATACGCCACGTGGAGTTACGAGTCATTTGTCGAGCATGAACAAGAACTGGGACATTCAGGTACATGTATCAGGTAGGAACACTTTGTTCTCCGGGGTCACATTAGTGCTCATGTCATGCTCGGGACAAAAGGCGTAAGGATATAAAATGGGCATATAATATATATATAATAAATAATAATAATATGGTAGTAAGATAGGGCACAAAAGTCCATGCGGCTCAGGGAGAGTGAGTCCATGCGGCCGGGTCAATACTGGGTCATGCGGCTGGGACTGCACGCTCATGCGGCTCGGGGAGCCCCAAGGCGCATGCGGCTGGAAAGGCGGGTTCATGCATACGAAGGGGTGTCAGCGTATGCGGCTGCGACTGCACGCTCCTGCGGCTCAGCATCAAACGGAGTCGTATGCGGCTGAGCATGGGCGATACGTATACGGCTGGATGATGGATGGTCTTATGCGGCCCAAAAACAGTAGCGCCTATGCGGCTGAAAAACAGTAGCGCATATGCGGCTGGGTCAAAGGAACTCATGCGGCTGCGAAGGCTAGCCGCATGAAGTCCATGCGACTCAAGATAACAGGGGCTCATGCGGCTCGATTTACTTGCCGCATAAAGATTCAGGCGGTCAAGTGCTTCAAGCAAGTCTTATGCGGCTAGGAAAGACTTTCCATGCGGCTGAGCTCGAACGAGTCTCATGCAGCTGGAAAGTCCATGCGGCCAGAGACTTGCCGCATGAAGATTCATGCGGTCAAGTACTGCTCTTCTTCTCCACTTGTCCGAGAAGAGGAGCCAAGCAGCCATGGCTTCCGAGCCACACAAAACTTTCATCCGGAGCCCAAATCGGAACTTCCTTAGGTCAAAATGGGGTAGAACAAAATTCTCTACAATATGGAACCATCAAAACTTAAAAATAATAAAGTTTGCTAGATCAAAACCAAAAAATCCGAAAATGGCTAAAACCTAGATCTACAAAGATTAAAGCTTCAAAATGGAAAACTTCAAGTTCTAAACTAGTATAGAATAAGGAGAAGAACATATTTTGACAAATAATTTTGTAAGAAAATATCAACAACATTTATGGATCCATCTCTTGAGCAAGTTGGTACTTGCCTTGGTTGGTGGAGGAAAGTAAATGAGAGGAAAATAAATGAGAGGAGAGAGAATGAGTTGAGTTATTATATAGAATCTTGGACCCATGGGTTCATGATGAACCAAGGTGAACCAAGAATAGGTTACCCAAATGAGCCAAAACTGTAGGCCCAAATGTAGAAAATAAATTAGGAAGTAATATTTTGTCAAATATTTTTGGGAAATGCATGAAGAAATACAACATAATAAACATAGTATAAATACAAGGTAAATATAATTTATCGGTTTACGTATTAAAATACGTATTCCAGGATCGGGGAGTGACATCTCTACCCTTCTTAGAAAAATTCTGTCCTCGGAATTCCAGCCAAGACAGGATAGTGAAATCAGGGCAAGCAAGGCTTAATCACATACAAGTTAACTATCATAGCAGTTATTATCATACATCACAAAGTGCAAAAACAAGTAGGTGCAGATAAGCATGGAATCGTGTTAATAAGGTACAAAAATATACCTTATCAGTCAAACAAATGCGGATACCGAGATCTGATCTCGTCCTCGCGCTCCCAGGTTTACTCTCCCGGAGAGTGATGGTTCCAAGAAACACGGACAAGGCTTATCGTCCGATTCTTGAGTACCTTCTCTCGCCGGTCTAAAATAGATACGGGTTGTTCCTCGTAAGTTAGGTCGGTACCAACGACTAACTCAGAATGATCGAGGACATGACTCGGATCCGGGACATACCCACGTAACTGGGACACATGAAACACATCATGTATGCCAGTTAACGAAGGCGGAAGGGCAAGTCGATAAGCCACATCGCCTACCCGAGCGAGAATCTTAAAAGGACCAACGTATCTTGGACTAAGCTTTCCTCGGGTTCCAAATCTGATGATACCCCGAGTAGGCGAAATCCGCAGAAACACTTGGTCGCCAACTCTGAACTCTAGAGGCCTACGATGCTGATCTGTCCAATGACGATGTCAGTCCTGTGCAACTCGAAGGCGCTCTCTGACCAACTTAACTATCTCCACAGTCTGCGTGATCATTTCTGGCCCCAACAGCTTCCGTTCTCCGACGTCGTCCCATGCCAAAGGGGACCTGCACTTCCTTCCGTACAATGCTTCGAACGGGGCCATCTGAATGCTAGCCTGATAGCTGTTGTTATAGGAGAACTCTACTAGATGAAGGTGATCCTTCCAAGATCCGCCAAAATCTAAGGTACACGCCCGTAGCATATCTTCTAACGTCTGAATGGTTCTTTCTGATTGCCCGTCAGTTTGTGGATGATAAGCAGTACTGAATCTTAACTTGGTTCCCAAACTTTGGTGCAAGCTCCGCCAAAAATGGGAAGTAAACCGCGTATCCCGATCTGATACCATACTAACTGGAATACCGTGCTGCCTTACTATCTGCTTCATGTACATTTCTGCTAACTACTCAGTAGTCTGTCCAACTCGGAAGGGAAGAAAATGAGCGACCTTCGTGAGTCGATCTACTATTACCCAGACTGCATTCTTGCCAGCCGGGGATCTAGGTAAACCGGTCACAAAATCCATCGTGATGTGCTCCCATTTCCATTCTGGGATAGGAAGCGGCTGGAGCAACCCTGCTGGTCTCTGCTGCTCGGCTTTCACCTGCTGACAGACCATACACTTGGATACAAATCTCGCTATCTCTCTTTTCATGCCATTCCACCAAAAGAACTGCCTGATATCTCGATACATCTTCGTTCCTCCTGGATGAATGGAGTAAATAGAACTATGAGCTTCGGACATAACTTCTTGCCGAAGGTCTCCACTCGGTACACAGAGTCTGTTTCCAAACCTGAGCGTACCATCTTCATGAATCACTAACTCCTTCCTACGGCCTGATTCACACTCCGACCGCAACTTCTGAATCTGTGGATCTCCTGCTTGTGCTGCCCTTATCCTCTCTACTAAGGTTGACTGAATCTGCATACTGGTCATTCTTCCTATATCCCCTGGCAAAACTACTTCGATTCCCATACTCTGAAGGTCTTCTAAAATATGCTTCTGCGAGGTCAGGATAAAGGTACTATTTCTCCTACTCAGTGCATCTGCAACTATATTCGCCTTGCCTGGATGATACTGAAGATCTAAATCAAAATCCTTCAGCAGTTCTAACTATCTTCTTTGCCTCATATTCAAATCTCGTTACGTGAATACATATTTCAAACTGTTATGATCAGTATAAATCTCTACCCGATCCCCGTACAAATAATGCCTCCACAACTTGAGTGAAAACACCACAGCTGCTAACTCCAAATCGTGAGTCGGGTAATTCTTCTCATGGTCTCGAAGCTGCCGAGACGCATATGCTATCACCTTTTCATGCTGCATCAATACACATCCAAGACCCTTCCCAGATGCGTCACAATATACTGTAAAGCCTCCCGCTCCTACCGGAAGCGTCAAGATCGGGGCTGAGATCAACCTCTTCTTCAATTCTTCAAATGATGCCTGACAGCTAGCTGACCAAACAAACTCCACGTCCTTGTGCGTCAAACGCGTTAAGGGCGCAGAGATCTTGGCAAAGTCCGCCACGAACCTTCTGTAGTAACCAGCTAATCCCAAGAAACTTCGTACTTCTGCAACCGTTCTCGGGACTGGCCAATGCTCTACGGCCTCAATCTTCTTCGGATCCACTGACACTCCTGTCCCAGAAATTACATGCCCCAGGAACGAAATATGATCTAACCAGAATTTACACTTGTCGAGCTTCGCATAAAGTTGACGCTCCCTCAATGTCTGCAAGACAGTCCTAAGATGTTTCCCATGCTCCTCTTCACTGCTGGAATAGACAAGAATGTCATCTATGAACACCACCACAAATTTATCCAAGTACGGCAAAAAGATGCGGTTCATTAAATCCATGAATACTGCGGGTGCGTTGGTTAGTCCAAAGGGCATTACTAAAAACTCATAATGCCCGTATCTAGATCTGAATGCTGTCTTCGGTATGTCTTGCTCCCGGACTCTTACTTGATAGTATCCCGACCGAAGATCGATCTTGGAAAAGACGCTGGCCTTGCTCAACTGGTCAAACAGGTCATCAATCCTTGGTAGCGGGTACTTATTCTTTACTGTTACTGCATTCAGCTTGCGGTAGTCGATGCACATCCTCGTCGACCCATCCTTCTTGGGAACTAGAATTACTGGCGCGGCCCAGGGCGATTTACTGTCTCGGATGAATCCCTTAGACTTCAACTCTTCTTCATGTTGATACAACTTATCCTGTTCTGACGGCGACATTTTGTAAACTCTGTCTGCAATAGGCCTCGTTCCAGGGTTCAACTCAATGCTAAATTCTACCTCTCTGACTGGGGGTATCCCTGGGAGCTCATCAGGGAAGACGTCGAGAAAATCTTCGACCACTCTCGGAATCTGTCCTGGCTCTGACACTGCTGCTGAGATGACGCCTCCGGCCTGATTCTTCAAGGTTCGAGTAAAGATAAACTGCTCCATCCCTGGAATGCTGAATATGACCCTACCTCCTCTACAATCAATTGTCGCATGACTGTCTCTCAACCAGTCCATGCCAAGAACAACATCAAAATTCCCCATAGGGAATTCAATCAATGATGCGGGCGATGAATGCCCACACACCTCTACCGGACATGAAAAGCGCACCCTGCTCACTTCTACGAGCCCATTGCCGGTGAGTATATCCATCCTCTCCGGCAATGCCTCAAACACTAGTCCAATCCGTGTAGCATATTGTGCAGAGATGAATGAATGAGTAGCGCCTGAATCAAATAATGCTACAGCGAAAAATAAGGTGACGAGAATTTTACCTGCCACCACGTCACTAGACGCTAGAGCCTCTCCCAAGGTCAATGTGAGAGCCTGGCCCCGCGGAGCCCCTTGTTGCGGCCTCCCTCGACCATGCTGTTGCTGCCTCTGAGGGCCTTCGGCTTCCTGTGCCTGGCGGAACATCTGAGCCTACGTTGGTAGACGCTGGGCTAGGGGCCTTACTGCTAATACTGGCCCTCCACTCGGGGTTGCCGCCGGAGCTGGCAATGCTGGAAACTGCTGAGCTGGCCCTCTTGGCCTCTGCATCATAGGACAAGTGGAAATACGGTGGCCTGAACTACCACACCTCAAGCATAAGCCATTCGCTGACCGGCACACCTCCCTCGTGTGCCCTGCCTTTCCACAGAATGTACAGCCCTGGGGTGCTCCCTGACGCTGTTGCTGGTTCCTCGGCTGCTGATGCCGAACTGGCGCTGTATTAGTTGACACGGCCGTCCTCCGCGGCGCTCCTGCATCATGAATACGTACACCGGGTGCTGGTGTCGATGTTCGCTGCATTGCTCCTCCTCCAACCTGGGAATGAGATCTCTTCTGACCTCCTGTCCTCGATGCCAACCTCTGCTGGGTAAGCTCGTGCCTCCGGGCTGCCGTCAAGACAGTGTCAAACGTCTGGTAGTCGTGTCCTTCTACAAGCTGCAATAATTCCAAATGAAGTCCTTGCTGGAACCTCATAGCTTTCTCCGGCTCCGTTGCCACCATTGCTGGCACAAAACGGCACAATCTGCAGAACTCTGCTGCATACCCATCTACGGTCTTGCCTGCTTGCTTGAGACTGATGAACTTCTGCTGGAGCTCATATCGAGCTACTACGCCAAAATACTTGGCCTTGAATCTGTCACTGAAGGTGGTCCAACGAACAGGGCGTCTTGTACCAACTTCTTCTGATGCCCACCAGTCGCGGGCAAGATCCTGAAGTACCAGTTTGACCTGATCAACCTTCTCATCATCTGGAACCTTGGCTGCCACAAGAATGGCTTCGATGTCTTGAATCCATGCATCCGCAGTGATGGCATCCTCCGTGCCATCAAAATACCTCGGGTTCAAGAGACGGAACCTTCCTGATGCTCCCGAGTCAACCCCGGCACTCCTCTCAAGAGCTAACTGAATCCCTTGGTTCAGCAACACGTTCTGCTCCTGCTGCCGAGTCTGTTGCTGTTGGTTAGTGACAAGAAACCCCCGGATGATCTCCAGGAGTGCTACGGCGTCTGGTACGGCCGTCGCTGCTGGTGCTGCAGGAGTTTCAATAACCTGCGGCTGCACTGCCTCTGGTTCCATTTTTGCTCGTGCCTGCACTGGAGAAGGTTCTCTCCCCTGTTGCTGCCCAGTCGAGCCATGCTCTTGCTGCTCTTCCTCATGGGCCTCACCCGCTACTGAGAATGAAGCACCCCTATAGAGAAGGATATAAGATTATCAAGTCCGGATGAGGAAGATTTCGAGGATGCAAGTCAGGTTAGAGATCAAGGCAAGGACAGAGAATTCGAAACAGAATTTTAAGGGAAACAAGTTTTGATTGAGACTCCTAATAATTTGCAATACCCCACAAGTCTGAAAATCAGACCTGCATGGGCCACCACTAAAACCTTGTCACGCCCCAGTACCGAAATACGGAGACGGACTAGGCCAGCTACACCATATGAGGTACGTAACGTCATACGGCGATCGTGGCTGTCGAGAGACTAGGGGGTACATGCTACAATCAAGTCTCCTATGGTCCCACAGAGTTCTATGTCTCAATCAATCAAATCACATCAACAAAAGATGAGCATTTAAGATAAAGCAGTAAGGCGTCCCTGACGCTTCATCAAAATGATCATGAGAGACTAGCATTATAATTTAGCTATCTCAGAGAGTCAGGAGTACAAAATTATACACAGCTGCAGTCTGTTTAATTACAATTATGCACTGACACAAAATATCAAGTATTCCGGCTAACAGGTGCCGGTGGCTAAACGCCGCAGAAGTATAAGCAGGAGTGGTGGAGAAGGAACCCACTCGAGTCCCCGAACTTCCATGCTCCTAGTATGCACCATGGATGTCAGGGAGGAAGATCGTGTCCTCTGGCTCTGCTACAGGATCTGGCCAAACAAAATCAGCGGGGTCAGCCCCGAATAGCAAGTACCGCCAAAGGGGCACAAGAGTTAAGACTAAACCCAGTTAATAGAATGAATGATAATAGTAATACTTATGCTACCATTATAGGGTGGCGCCACATCCTCGAACCCATATGGCACCCTTACAACCAAACAAGGACAAAAGGTGCCGCATGGAGTCGGGACGCGTCGTACTCTATAACTTTCGCATAAGTTAAAGGGTATAAACAATAAAATCTCCTGATCGTGACTTCGGTCGATAGCCTATCGCAGCACAATAACCAACCCAACAATCAAACAAGAACATGGGTTGGATTATGTACCACGATAAACCATGTTCCTTGGTCATTCACAGAAGTAGCACTTCACAACCAGAATAAGTCTTCCGTTCATAACTTCGGTCCACAGCCTATCATAGTACGATAACCAACCCAACAATCAAACAAGAACATGGGTTGGATCACGTACCATGACAGTCCGCTTCCCTCAGTTACTCACGGAAGGTAATAGGATACAAGCAAGTCGTTTTCACGGCCAATCAAGTCTACGCGTTTCTAGTGGAACGAGGTTATCCTCGCGTCATGTTATTAGAAAATCCTCAGATCGTATCTTTCCAGCAAGGCTAGCCAACCCAGGGGTTCGCGTAGACAGGTATGATTGAGCACAGGTCCCTCGCAAGGCCACCTTGCTAAAACATATAACATGTAGCAGGAATTAATCGGATACAGTCATCCACTCGTTGCAGATGACACAGTATCCGTGGAGACCAGCCGGCGCGTCAAGACAGCATCTCAAGGCGGCTGGTGTAACACGATCTCGGGATTTTGCCCCCCATGCATCTAGTATATTTAGTTGCCTAGTTTAACCCTAGGTAAAATCTTGGACTCACATGCCGTGGCCTGCATGATTATCCTCCTAAGGTCGTACTTTAGTACGAGTACCCCAGAGAGGATCCATGTCAATCAGTATGTCAACATGTTCTACCCTCCTTAGTGTAATGCATCATTGCAAATACTCCACGTGGAGTTACGAGTCATTTGTCGAGCATGAACAAGAACTGCGACATTCAGGTACATGTATCAGGTAGGAACACTTTGTTCTCCGGGGTCACATTAGTGCTTATGTCATGCTCGGGACAAAAGGCGTAAGGATATAAAATGGGCATATAATATATATATAATAAATAATAATAATATGGTAATAAGATAGGGCACAAAAGTCCATGCGGCTCAGGGGGAGTGAGTCCATGCGGCCGGGTCAATACTGGGTCATGCGGCTGGGACTGCACGCTCATGCGGCTCGGGGAGCCCCAAGGCGCATGCGGCTGGAAAGGCGGGTTTATGCGTACGAAGGGGTGTCAGCGTATGCGGCTGCGACTGCACGCTCCTGCGGCTCAGCATCAAACGGAGTCGTATGCGGCTGAGCATGGGCGATACGTATGCGGCTGGATGATGGATGGTCTTATGCGGCCCAAAAACAGTAGCGCCTATGCGGCTGAAAAACAGTAGCGCATATGCGGCTGGGTCAAAGGAACTCATGCGGCTGCGAAGGCTAGCCGCATGAAGTCCATGCGACTCAAGATAACAGGGGCTCATGCGGCTCGATTTACTTGCCGCATAAAGATTCAGGCGGTCAAGTGCTTCAAGCAAGTCTTATGCGGCTAGGAAAGACTTTCCATGTGGCTGAGCTCGAACGAGTCTCATGCGGCTGGAAAGTCCATGCGGCCAGAGACTTGCCGCATAAAGATTCATGCGGTCAACTACTGCTCTTCTTCTCCACTTGTCCGAGAAGAGGAGCCAAGCAGCCATGGCTTCCGAGCCACACAAAACCTTCATCCGGAGCCCAAATCGGAACTTCCTTAGGTCAAAATGGGGTAGAACAAAATTCTCTACAACATGGAACCATCAAAACTTAAAAATAATAAAGTTTGCTAGATCAAAACCAAGAAAATCCGAAAATGGCTAAAATCTAGATCTACAAAGATTAAAGCTTCAAAATGGAAAACTTCAAGTTCTAAACTAGTATAGAATAAGGAGAAGAACATATTTTGACAAATAATTTTGTAAGAAAACATCAACAACATTTATGGATCCATCTCTTGAGCAAGTTGGTACTTGCCTTGGTTGGTGGAGGAAAGTAAATGAGAGAAAAATAAATGAGAGGAGAGAGAATGAGTTGAGTTATTATATAGAATCTTGGACCCATGGGTTCATGATGAACCAAGGTGAACCAAGAATAGGTTACCCAAATGAGCCAAAACTGTAGGCCCAAATGCAGAAAATAAATTAGGAAGTAATATTTTGTCAAATATTTTTGGAAAATGCATGAAGAAATACAACATAATAAACATAGTATAAATACAAGGTAAATACAATTTATCGGTTTACGTATTAAAATACGTATTCCAGGATCGGGGAGTGACAGGTTTATGTTACTCTAGATTTGATGTAATAAGTAGTTTGAAGCCTCCTTAGTTTTAGCTACTGAATATTACAATTTATGTTATCAATATTAAATGCTTTAATGCTCTGTTTCTATATTCTGTAGCATACAAGTTACCTCTAGAATGTTGGTACAAAATGTTGTTCTTGTCGTTGTTGTTGTTGTTATAGATCTTTCAAAATTATTTTTGTGTTCAACATATAATAAAATATTGATTAAGTATGTTAATAATAAAATATTGATTAAGTATGTTAACACAAGTGAATAGTGACCTAATGATGTCATTGGGATTTTTTTTCTTTTCAGTAACATGTATAGTAGTGATCTCATCATTTGATGAGAAGAAGACAAGAGGATTCTAAGCTATAGTTCACCCACAATTTGACAAAAATGAGATGATTTATAGTTAAAATTGATTAACTGGTCATGTCAAGCGACATTGACTGATTCAAGCAAACTACAACTAACTAGAGCAAGAGTCACAGCTCGTCTAACATTCTAATAGATGCCCACTTGGGACTAGATAGCCATATCAAGATCTAAATTCTGTTTGGTTCACTATAATATAATTATAATTATAATGTAATCAAATATTTTTTAATTTAATTATATTGTAATTATGATTACATTACAGTGTACCAAACGAGACATTAGTTCTTCAACCATCTGACGATCGGGTCAGCTATACTACCAATGCGCAAGCTCCTCCAAATCAACATGGATGGGCATGTCTGTATACCAACACAAGCTCCTTCAAACTACATATTCTATTCTATAATATAAAAAAAATTGTTTTAAATTTGTATAGTTCTACAACAAAATTTAACACCTTATTTCTTTCTACATATTCTTTAAATTTAGAATAAGCAATATAAAATTAAGTAATTTTTTTGCATATTCTAAAAAAGTAGTTGCCAAAAAAAGAATAACAAATTTTTATTTAAAACCCTTTCTCCAATAAAAAATAATAATTTATTTCTAGAAGAAACACACACGACGAGGATGGACTAACCAGAGGTAGTAATTGTTAAAAAAAAATTGAAGGCCAAATGCAAAAAGGAAGTGCATGGTATGATGTGGGATGGCTTATAACTAAATTTATAAGGGTAAATTACAACAATCAAATACACAACAATACTTGCTTATAGGCTTGTTTTTCGAGGTATAGAAGGAAGATCTGTTTAAGGAGTTTTCTACTTCGTTCAAGAGGATCATCACATCGTTTGTGAGTGATGTCAATTGCAACCTTTGTCTTCTTTCTTGAAATTTGTGAGAGATTTGTTTTTTGGGCGTAAGAACAAATTAAGCATTGTATTTATTCTTGTGATTTGAGTTATATAGTGATTCGTCCAACTGACATAGTCACCTAACATATATAATCTATTTGATCTCAGTGATTTTTTGAGGCTGAGGTTCATTATTTTCAGATGGATCGACGATGTTTTTACAACATAATTTTTTTTTCATCAAGAACAATTCAATCATTTGCGACCACACCCACGTAAAAAGCAAGAAGGAACCAATTAACTTTTTTCAGTTTTCACTTTTGATAATCAAGAGTGAAGTGAAGAGAAAATAAAGAGTAAACTAACTGCAAGGACAAATTTATCCAAAATATCCCGAACTATTAATTTTGAAATTGTTGTCTTGCTCCCTCTAATAAGATATGACCCCATTTTGGATCGATTGCAAAAAATAAATAATTAAAACTACAAGATTAGTTTAAAAAGCCAAAGTAAACCGTTATTCGAAAGAGTTAACTTTTAAATTAAAACATTTTTATTTTAACTTTTAAAATTAATATTTTAGTTTTAAATAATTAATTAATTCTCTACCAATCTAAAAATGTTATGAAGTAGGAAGCTGTTGCTCCCTTTTATTATGAAGACAGAAATAACATTTGTGTATTAATTTTAAATAAGAAAAATGTTGCGTGCGTGCGCGTGCGTACGCAGACACACATATAGCCAATGAGCACACCCTTTTAATGAGCAAATGAGCACATCTATTTTCATCCGTAGGATTTAGGAGTAAGATTAAGATGCGATCAAATTAAGAGGGAGTCTTTTCTCTTTCCTTCTAAATTATCCGGCAAATCTCCAGATTGTCTCTTTTAAGATTGAGATACATCTCCTTTTGGACGTACTACAACATGTCTGTCATCCCATGCAACACCTGTGCCTATGCCAGCCCAAATGATGTAACATGCAACTCTAATGCGCAGGCCCTCCTCGCGCCCAATGCCCTGACAGCTGCAGTGCATTGGGAAGAGGTTAGGAGCGGCCGGCGTCAAGCTGTCGACCGATCCGCAGAGCGTTACGGCGAGGGAGAGGTGGCACCAAATAAGTGACCGCTTCAGGGCGCTCAAGAGCCTGGTCTCCGGAGGGGGCAACATGGACACCGTGTCCACTCTAGAGGAGGCCATCAACATGGACACCGTAAAATTCAAGTTTCTTTTTTATATCAAACTATTTATAATTAATTTTGAATGCCTGATACTGTGTCTGCCTGAATCACTCGTTTCAACTGGAACGAGCTGACTTTCAAATTAAGTCGACTGGTTCGTTATTTTTTATTCAATTGTAAATCTGGCTGAGGAAATTTTTGTATTCCCATCAAAGGGTCCTCCACTTCAGACGGAAATGATAGTAGTATTTGGTTGTTCGGTTGAGAAGGGTAAGTAAACGCGACACTTTTGAACCCCCACATCCCCCTGATACTGTCTCTAGTACATTCCCCTCTGCCCTCTCCGAGTCGATTCCCGGTGTCCTATTTATCACCTCGAGGATCCGTTCACCAGCTGTTGCTGTTGCCGCCTCGGAGAAATACTTCACATTGGAAAGACCTAAACATAGTGATCCGTTTCCACAAGAGAATGAATTAATCAATAACAAGCAGACTTATCACGAAGTATAAATGAAAGTACTACATACAGGCCTCCCATGATATCGGCAAAGCCACAAGGGCCAACCTTCACACCAAGATGAACCCCACAATGTAATTGCCGAAGAAGATGGAGCAGTTCATTATTAAGCACCTACAACACGGTAAGAAAATTCTTAGCACGATTTTTCTTCTAATGCCTTATTCCATGTTTATGCGGTCAGTAGAAAGCTTCATATGCCTTCTTGCCGAGGAAATCGATTATCAGACTGTCGCTAGAGATGCTGGTGATGACGTATGAATTGGAGAACTATTTGAGGTCGAAGTACTCTGGCTTTACGCAAGAAGGCATATGAAGCTTTCTACCGACAGTATTGCCTCAACACGGCTTTCAAGTACCGGGATCACAAAATTTATCTCTATCATACCTACAATTGAATAAAAAAACAGATCAAGATGTTGTTTCAACATCTAAAAAAACACGCGTTCTTCATGCAAGGAATGCTGAGAGAGGGAATAGCGAGGTACAAGGAATGCCGAATGAGCAGAGAGGGTCCGGAAGGTGATATTAATTTGATTGTCAAAATCTACTTCATAAATTATCTTTTTTATGGTCAAATATTTCCTAAATAAGATATAATGATTTTCAACCATTAGATTTAACTTGAATAAAATCCAATGGACACAAATAAATTTTCTCAGAGGGCTGGTTTTGTATTATGAAACCAATCTATGTTATACACGTTGGATTGTAATTGAATGATTGAGATTAGATGACTTAAAAGGTGATGGGGTTTACGTCTTTTAATCTCAACCACTATATTTCAATCCAACCCAAAAAGCATAGGATGGTGCTATATATATATATATATATATATATATATATATATATATATATATATATATATATATATATATATATATATTTCAATCCAACCCAAAAAACATAGGATGGTGCTATATAACATAGGATGGTGCTATATATATATATATATATATATATATATATATATATATATATATTATATATATATATATATATATATGGAGAAACATGAAGGCACAGGCACACGACAATTGGGGGCGACTATTACTAGCGTTCAGGTAGATCAAACTATCCGGGCGGACGAATGGAGGTGGATGGGAACTAAGGCAGGTGCCGGAAACGAAGCACAAAAAACGTTATCTCAAACCAGAAATCCTGCGAGAGAACCAAGCAAAAGCACACAAACCAAAAATGCCGACACAAATCACAGACACAAATTTTTTTGTCATGGAAAACCCTTACGGAAAAAATCACGGGACGATCGGAGACAAATCCTGAAGAACCTCCACTAATGGAATAAAGAGAATACACCCTCTACAAACTCTTCCCGATCCAAACGGATCACCACAACTCACTTGAAAGAAAAAAAAAATTGATTGCGGACTCCGAAGATCAAGAGATGTCAAAAAATTATTCGAAGCGATCTCTCCTTCACAATAGTCCTCAATCCTCACTCTCTCTCAAATATGGTAAAGCATTCTTGTTTTCTTTTTGAAATATTTTTCAACTTGCATGCATCAACCTTTTATAAGCCCTTGGCAATCTATACATGGAAGACCAATATATATGGAAAGTTCCAATATGCGTTAATCGTATATTTAATGGAAATCCAATCATATATTTGTTTACCATATATGTTCCAAAATAGGCGATCGATGCACTCCTCGAGCTTATTCGACACACGGATGGCGCTCGTCGCACTCTGGGATATTCTCCACATACGGTGGGAACCCCACCCACTCCAACAAATCTCCTCCTTCACAACTAGGTGGAGGAACTCGTCATCCCGACCATCCGCCTGTAATACTCAAACTTTTTCCTTTGGTAGAACCTTCGTGAGCATATCCGCTGCATTATCATCAGTATGGACCTTCTCAAGCGTCGTATCCTTCTTTTCAACCACATCCCGTATCCAATGATACTGAGTCTTAATGTGTTTGGACCGACTATGAAATGATCGGTTCTTCACAAGGTGAATAGTACTCTAGCTATCACAAAGCAAAGTATAGTGATCTTGCATTAGCCCCACTTCCTGCAGCAACTTCTTCATCCACAACAACTCCTTGTAAGCCTCCGTCGCTGTAATGTACTCTGTCTCTGTCGTCGATAAGACAACATACTTCTACAACCGCGATTGCCACGATACCGCTCTACCAACAAACATCATCACATAGCCCGAAGTCGATCGCCTCGTGTCTACATCTCCAGTCATATCAGCGTCAGTATACTCGACCAATTTTGGCTCGTCACCACCAAAAAAAAGTCTTCAATCGGCAGTGCCCTGAAGGTACCGTAGAATCCACTTGACCGCACTTCAATGTACCCTTCCAGGATTGAAAAGATACCTGCTAACTGTTCCAACTGCATGAGCGATGTCTGGCCTCGTACACACCATAGCATACATGAGGCTTCCCACAGCTGAAGCATATGGAACCCACTCCATATCTTCCTTCTCATCCTCGGTAGATGGACACTACTCATCAGTGAACTTAAAGTGAGCTGCAAGGGGGTTACTCACTTTCTTCGACCCGTCCATCCTAAAATGCTGAAGTACCCGGTGAATGTACTTCTTTTGGGACAAGTAAAACAGCTTGGACTCTTTCTCCCGGCTGATCTCCATCCCGAGAATAGTGGATTCTACGGTATCGTCGCGACCCCGACGACCCCCTACCACCGTGCATGCTGCCATGGCATTGTCGCACTACCGTACAGCATGGTCGCGTACGACAACAACGCACAGAAGGAGCTGCAGCAGCAGACAGCCCAACCGAGGTATCAACTTCCACATCTCTTTTCTCCCTCATTGCTCGACGGTTTTTCGATCCGTAAAATATTTTGGATAGTCTAGTCGACCCTCTACCCAACTCCGTAAATAGATTTGAGAAGAGCCGAGCGATCTATTTGTGAATTTGACTCAAAGTCGAGCAAAAATTTGCTCACAAACAGAAAAGTAGACAGTCCCAGACACCCGAATTGGAAAGCCAATATTTGTCGATCCTTCGACAATTTCACAAATCCAATTAAAGGGATTTAAAAATGACACATTCGAGATGGAAACCCCTCTTTTAGTTTTATTTTTCATCGACTAAATTATTGTTAAATTAGTTTCAAAAATCGACAAAAACAGTGCTTAGAATTTTAGAAATTTTTACCGATACGGCGTGCGCCCCGACAAATCGGACGACGTGTCGCAACCCATGAGCATCAAAAGACGTGTATGGATGTTGTCAACGTGTAAAATTCAACGAAACTCGATTTCGTTGTACGTGCACGACAAAATCGATGCGTATCCGCTGAGATATCCCGTATCGACCCTTTTACAAACTAGCACATAACTTTGTGCACGTTCATCATCTCGCTGAAACTTGCGCCAACGGGACTATATCATTTTTCTGCTCCTGCATGCCAAGTTTGGTCCGATTCTAAGAAGGCCGACCGGAACGCCCTTTTGGCGGGCCCGCGACCCGATCCAACGGGCGAATTTGTGCACGACTGTCAACCCCTTGACCAATTTTTTTTCTTATTTATTAAATTAAAACCCATCCTTTATTGTCTCATTTATTATTATGTAGTATACTTGATTTTCTTTACTTAAAATACCAGGGAGGACCAATGGGTAATAAATATATTGTACAGGGACCTTATTGTTATTTTCGAATTTAAATTCATTCAGGGTATGATTCATATTCTTGATACAATTCGAACACATGATAAAGGTCTCAACAGCAATGGATAGAGCAGGATTTAGATTCAAATAATTTGAATCCCTTTAAGTTTCCTTCAATCACATCCCTACCATCTATAAATATATACATAGATGATTCATGCGTTTATCCCCTACAAACCCTAGCAAATCCTACATTGTTTCGGTCACAAAAGCTCGAACAGAGTCTTGGAGTTGGGAATTGGTGCTGAGAACAGGTAACACTTTCCACCTTCTCTATCATATGATGTTGATCTTGTACTTATACCTTAGGTAGATGGATAGGTGTTCGATGTTTTTCCTCAACAGATACATAGGATATTCAATTCTGACACAGGCAAGAGTAGAGACCCTATAGCAGTCACATGAAGTTGTATATCCAATCTAAGTGCAAATCCTGTTTGAAAATCAGTGGCACCAAGCACATCCTCTGTAGCAATTAGCAGCATTAACTATACAGGAAACCCTTGAGTATCCACTAGGACAACTGATATACACAATCTAGTTGACCTGTTACACCATGGTTAGCCTGGTAAACCTGATACCTAGGTAGGCTCCTTTATAGTTCGAATTCTCAAATCAACTTGTAAAGATAAAGGGGTATAAGACTAGTACTATGGGATATAGACCTGAACCTGACATCATCCCTGTAACCGAAGGATCCAAGCCAAGCCTATAGACCTATTCCCCAAAACTGAGTCCACAGGATCACCTCTCATATGCCCGAGCGACTGTTTGGGACTAGTGTATCAAACACCTATAGTATCAGAGCTTCCAATTTAGTATATCCAAGGGTCCAGGTTATGTCTACATGGGGGCAGGTTTGACAGGGCAGTCTACATGGGGGCAGGCTTGACAGGACAGTACTCTCAAGCCAGAAAACCTATAAGGATTAGGTACATGTGTAAAGACCCTGATTTTTGGGGGTTTTTATTTATTTATTTTATACGATTAGATGATTGTATATTTATTGTATTTTCGTATTAATTATAATTATAGATGTACCTTTATGTGTCTTTGATTCTTGGAGTATAAGACTTGCTCATCTCTCAAACGTCCTTCATAAGTTTTGTAGTAGACATGATGACCTTCAATTTAGTATATCATATCCCATCCAAACTTGTCCCCTGGCATTCTTTTGGCTTCGCACAATTTTGGGTCAATTTAGGCCAATTGAGTATTTACCGTAATTCTAGACCGAACTTCCAACTTGAATGCATGACTCGACATCAATCAAAACCAGTTGACTCAATATGGTTTTGACCCATTTTGAGTCTACGACAGACATGCCAAAGGTGTTCCACTCAATCGAGTCTCCATGTGCTATTTAATTGCGAATGGCACACGAGACTTATTGGTTGACTCTTAGAGTTCGATTGAATTAGAATATATATTTGGACCCTAACCTAGCCAATCCCACATGGTAGGAAGCCATGTTAGGTTGCCATGACAGTCTAATTATTATAGATTTATTTTGGGAGGTTACATAGTCAAATAGATTTATATACAATTTTGTATATATATGATTATATTTATAATAGCCTATTATTGTATTTAAATATGGCCTTAGCCATGGATAAGTTTTGTGATATATATCGACTAGGAATTTTGGCACGGTTAACGTGGTTGTGTGTTTTGATTAGTATTTTAGCCACGATAGGGAAGGCCCGGCCAAAGCTGTCCCACATGTAGGAAAATCAGGTAAAGTTGTGACTTAACCCCCACCGATGAAGTAGTTATTTATTAATTAGATATAATAATTTTTTTATGACCCGATTGTACCCAATCAGTCCGAACTGGACCCAACTCAATTCCAAGACCATGTAGGCGTGTAGTGGACCAAAGACGACCATGTAGGCATATGCGTGTGCAAATATTTCTTAAATTATTTTAGAAATTGATATTGTATTCCTAATTATTTTATTATTGTACAAAAAAATAATGTTTTATAACAATTGTACAGTTTTCTGGACCCAAATAAGGATGTGTGGTAAAGTTCACCCATTGGGACGATTTTTATTATTATTAAAGTTATTTTTTGGAGATTAAATAAACATGTTCATTCTATTTAGATATTATCAGTATTATTGAATCGATTTATTATAAATTTAATTTATATATATATGTAGATATGTTTAATTATATTAAATATTTGATAGATAACATTTAAATTTTATTTGGATTTAAATAGATTTGTGGTGTATATATGGATATATGCATATACATATATCTATATATATAAAGATATATATAGAAAGAAAGAAAAGAAAAGATTTAAAAAAGAAAAAAAAACCAATATCTCGCGAGATTTTGGAAACCAAAATCTCGCGAGTTACTAAATCCCCCCCTCGTTCACAGCAAACCCGAGCCCAACCCGCATTTACTAAATCTCGCGAGTTACGTATTTTATCTTGTATTGCATGATTCCTTGCTTGGCTTATCGTGGCATTACATGGTCTGGCCTATTTTGGGTTGGTTCGGCTAGGCTTGGGTTGCCTTGGTTCATCATGAACCAAGGGAAGAACCCTTACCTACCACCACCATCATCCTTTATTAACTCATTCCCTCATTCTCTCTCTTCATTTACTACTTCTTCTCTACCATTACTTCTTCAACCACCAGGAGAGAGAAAGAGAGCTTAGGCAAGTGTAGCTTGCTTCATGGAGGAACTTCGTTTTTATTGTACTATTCTCTTCCTCATAAGATTCTAACACACTTTAATACTTAGCATTTCTAAATTTCGTGGCTCAATTTATGTAGATCTAAGTTTATAGTATTTTTAGATTTTTTGGGTTTTAATCTACTTAACACTGTTATTTCCAAGTTTTGATGGTTCCATGTTGTAGAGAATTTTGTTCTACCCCATTTTGATCCATGGAAGTTCGGATTTGGACTTTGGATGATGGAGTTATGAAGCTTTGAAGCCATAGACTTCATGGTTATTCTTTTCGGATCAGTGGAGAAGAAGCACAGTCTCTCAGCCGCATGAAGTACTTGACCTCATGGACTTTCTTGCGACAAGTTTTTTGGTCGCATGCCAATACAGCCGCATGAACTACTGTTCTCAGCCGCATGAAGCGCAGCCAGCCGCATATGACTCCCTTTGAATCAGCCGCATGAACTTAAATATCCCGCTGCCGTATGGCTTGCCTTTGATACGGCCGCATGAGATGGCTTTGGCCCTTAGCCGCATGAGCACTGGCATGTCCGCAGCCGCATGAGCACTTACATATTTGCCGCATAAGCTTGATTACACCCGCAGCCGCATGAGACCCGTCTCTTTCTCAGCCGCATAAGGTTGCCATCCCGCTGCCGCATGAGCCCCTCCTTTCCGCAGCTGTATAAGCTCGAGTTCCCGCTGCCGCATGTGCCGCTCACTTCCAGCCGCATGAGCGCGCAGTCCTAGCCGCATAGGCGTGCATGTTTTCTGCCGCATGAATCTAATAGCCGCATGACCCCTTCAATAGTCATCCCTTTTATTATTATTATTATTATTAAATTGCGATGTCACCTTTATGCTTATAACATATAAATTCTAGCATAATTTTTGAACATGATAGTGGTCTCCCGTGGCGCACTCTTAACAAGTAAACTGACATGATTTATCTCGACATGCTGTTACGACAGCTAGCTCGACATGACAAGTATGAATGACCTGGACACCGTGGGCGATTGTGTTTGTACAAATAAACTATTACTGTCTTGCATCATGTCTAGGATGGGTTCCCTGGGTACCACGGTCAGGGATACCTACTGCAATTGACTAAGGATAATAAACTAGAATAATTCAGTAGTCATGAAGAGATTTCCCAGCTACAGACAATCCCGTTATCTGGGCGCAATTATTGGACTTGTAGCCTACCGCCGAGTAGGACACATTTCCAGCACACAGTCATGTGGAGCACCCTTCATGAACAGACATTTGACCTGGATAACCGGATGGTCTGCAGGGCTTGTGGCTGTTGGGATAATCTTATTGCATCTTGCTAGTAACTAGGCCTGTGATAACCCTAGTTAGTTAAAAGTATCAAGCCGTACTCTTTGCTTGGCCGTGATTGAATGGATGGAGTTTATTCCAGCTTAGTCTTATCCTGATTCTGTGCAAGATTGTGACATAACATAATTATTGATGCTTTCCTTAACAATAACGATCGGGGGTCCAGTTCTGTTCAGACGAAGGGTTACAACCCCGGTCCTTGTTTGGTTTAAGGGTTGTAACCTGGCTCCCGGAGTAGTTCTGTGTCCTCTCTTCGTTTATTGTCTTATTGCAACCCCCTGTCTAGATTGATAGTCTTTTCCTTCAAACTTGATTCCATGCTTATCTTGCTTCCTGTCATGGTTATTTTCTAGTTTTATGTGCACGTAGATTGTTACTTTTTCTTTCCATGCTACTTGTTTTATCTTTCTTATCTTTTTCATGTCTAGTGATAGTAATGTTTTTTCCATGCCATGATCTCCTGACCTGTTTGACTTGGACTTGACCTTAGTCTGAATTTCGATACCTGATTGACTTGACTTGGACTGGGGTATTACAACATGCAGTCCTTAATACCTAGGTACTTGATAGTATGGCAATGTTACAAACCAACTGTAAACAAGTCCACCCCTATACTCCACACTAGGATCAAATACAGAGCATGGTCTACAGGACCAGGTATCAACCTATCTATACAGGAAAATGCCACATTAGTTGGCTGATACTGTCTTTGGGAATTATCTATGGCTTCACTGTGTAAACAGGGGATCCTTGTATCAAGTGGATACCATAGATGAGTAATCCTAATATCTAGTAGACTTGACATGGTAATTTCCTTATAGGCAAAATACATATATCATGTGATCTCTGTTAACCCTTAGATAGAGTCATACGACCTATACCCTCTCATATGTGACCACAGAAAATCATGATTCAGGGGTTTTCCTTTATACCAGCCATCTGTACCAATTGGTAGTAGGCTTACTGCCTGAGATAGGTTCAAACCCTGAAAACCTGATATCTCTGTTAACCCTTAGGCTTGCTCAAACAGTGAAAATCTGAGTCCATAGTGGCACCATCCTTATACATAACTTACTACCTGACATCTGATTTGGACTAGTGTATCAGATCAATAGGACAGAGGCACTCCAGTATGGATTTAATATTAGTAGGTTATGGAGACCTAGGTAGACAGGGGTATCACCAGACAATAAGAGAAAAATGCATTATGTATCAAACCATCCCTTATCCTGTTACATGGCAACTGTACCAGGGGCCTGGAATGAGCAATTAGACAGTTGAATGGGAAAGGAGTCATCTGATACACACTATTAACTAGTTACAGTAGGTGAGCCAGGTGTTTGTGCATGAAACCAGTGTACCAGCTTCCTAAGGCTGGGGTGACTAGCTACCAAATATATTTTTGTACAAATCAGCCTTCTTATATGTATGGACCCATCTATAGTACTGTACCAGACACAACTAAGGTATCACAGTGAAAGGGTATATACACATATGTACTATACTATAGCCCATGTTCATTCCATGTGCTCAGTAGGCCAGAGCACCTGGGGTACCAGTGGGCAATAGAGGTATTGAAGGGTTATGGACCAATCTTGAGATTCAGTTCTCAATTATAGACATGTACTCTCAAAGGGTAGCCTCAAGTAGGATTTGTGTAACTATAGGTGAACCTATTAAATAGACAATAGATGACTTAACCTCACCATCCAATAAGAGACTCAGGAGTGTTAAGGATGAACCAAGCCTAATAGATAGGTAAAATAGAAGAGTGTTACAAGTTGACCTAGAACTTCTAACAAAGATAGTTAAGTTGTTTAATTATAAAGCATATGTTGACTTGTAATACATGAATAATAGGTCATCTGGATTCGAGCTTAACACCAGACCCGTATCGCCAGCAGATCAGGACCGCAAGCAAGTATACCTTGCCTCCCTCTATAGTTTTATTTACATGCATTTCATTTTATTTTTCAGTCTTTGATTGTTTATGGACATGTGCTCTTCGTGTTATATCATGTTGAGTTGTTTTTATTGCATATAGCCGTGTTCATGTTTGGTCTTGTGGTTCATATTTGGAGTTTTTTACCAGTACGTTGCTTGAGTCGTGTCATAGAACGAGTGCGTGTAGTTGAACTGCTAAACCCTTGATATTCGTTTTACACAACCAGAGCATCCACACTCGGGACGAGGGTTGATCAGTGCACCAAAGAGTCCATACTCGGGACGAGGGTGTTTGTTGTGTTCATTGGCACTAGAGAGTCCACACTCGGGACGAGGGTGTTTTGTCGTGAGCTAACCAGAGAGTCCACACTCGGGACGAGGGTTAGTGCTTAGTTCAAACCCGTAAGTCCAATCGGGGCGAGGGTTTGGTTTTCCATTGATCTCGTGTTCATCGTTCATCTGGCAGTTCATTTATACGTAGTTGTTCTAGTATTCGTGTTCGTGTTCGCAGTAATTTTTTGTGTTCCTATTTTTCTTGTTTATTTTCTTGCACATGATGAAACTGTTAGATAGGCATGTATATTAAATATCTTGCTATGTCCTTTGAGGACCTGATGATCTCTTCAGGTTAGCCGAGTTTGTATCAGGAGCAGACGAGCAGGTTTGAGTCAGTGTCAGACCACGGTGCCTTACAATTAAGGTCGTCTTGATTAGCAGTTTGTACTCAATTAGTTATTTTGTGTATTTTTCTCTTTCCATCTATTGGTAGTGGATTTGTGTCCACCGAACGTGACATTTGATTCTTGGAAACATTTAGTTTATATTCATTATTGCTTAGTTTCATTGATCTTGGTTGTGACTTGATTATTCTGTGGATGAGATATAGATTTTTTTCGTGATTCTAGATTCAGTGACTCGTGTATATTCGACAGCGTTCTACCGTCGACACTGCGGCATAGGCTGGGCTTGGATATGTCTTGTATCCGAAAAGCGGGTACGGGTCATGACAACGGCCCACAAATCCAACTTTAGACATATGGTTGGGTTCATCTCATCAAACCGGATACGTAAACATATAGTTTGATGACTTTAAAGATTGTAGATATTGGCATGCTTTTTGGTACAAAGCGGGTCCAACAACGGATATCGTTTTGATCCGAAATTATGATTTTGCCCCTGTGTCCAGAATTGGACTTTTGGACATGCATTTTTAGACATTTCTTTTATACCAAACATATTGGTGATGTCTGTTTCAACATCTGGAGACTGGCATTTTTAGATATTTCTTTTATCGGTTTTACCAGCAAAGGATCCCAGGCGAGTACATTTTTTGTTTGTTTTCGATATTGTCAATTAATATATTTTATTGTTAGTCATTTAATATTTGATTCTTATCTATTTTTCATATCTTGTCATATGCTTATATGTCATGTCGGAAAGGGGAAGTACCAAACAGATATGTCATCTGACCGTAGACATCGTAGACGTTGTAGACATCGTAGACAATATTTATTTCCTGCAAATTAGACATCATAGACATTATTTATTTCCTACAAAGTAGACATCGTAGAAATTATTTATTTTCTGCAAAGTAGATATCGTAGACAATGTTTATTTTATTGCAATGTAGAATCGTAGACATCGTGGTGTAACTGTCCCTAGACCGACCATATATCAAAAAGGTACTTCAAAACACATATAGTATTTTCTTTGTTCTACATTCCTCATGTCTCTGGCTACCATTATCCTGATTATTTCATCATATATTTTATAGCCAACCTCTGATTTATAGTCGTTATCATATATTGGAACTGTACTCAATAAATTGTACTCGTTTCATTCCTGATTGAAAACCAACATTTTTTAGGTTGATCGCGACTACTCTTAGCCATGGGGAGATAAGGGTGTACATATAGGCCAAAACCTAGAGATTAGCTAGATAGATGAGTTGTAGTCATTTTCTATATTTGTAAGAGTTTATATTTTTCTGTAAATGTAAAACTTGTGAATACTATAATCAGTTTTGTTTTGTGAATGAGCAAATAAAGTATTTATTTTATGTGATATTGAGCATCATGGCCTTGACAGTGTTTTACCGTCGACACTGCGGCGTAGGCTGGCTTGGACACGCGTCCATATCCCGAAAAGCGGGTATGGGTCGTGACAGATCTCCATTCCAAGAATAGTCTTCGATGTGCCCAAATCCTTCATAGAGAAGGCTGTGCCAAGTTGGCGCTTCAACTCCGCTATCCTAGTGGCATTCCGACCCACTAGTAGGATATCATCAACATAGAGCAATAAAATAGTAAAATTATCCTCGACAAAGTACCTAACGAATACACAATGGTCTAACGTCATCCGTGCATAACCATGCTCTCCCATAAACGACTCGAACTTTCTATACCACTGCCTTGGAGCCTGCTTCAGACCATACAAGCTCTTTCTCAACCGGCAGGCCAAGTATGACTTACATTTCTCACAGAATCCCTCTGGTTGCTCCATGTATAACTCCTCCTCAAGATCACCATAGAGGAATATCGTCTTCACGTCCATTTGCTCGACCTCTAAGTCGAAACTGGCTGCCAATGCTAGCACCACCCGAATAGACGACTGTTTGATGACTAGCGAAAAGATCTCATCATAATCTACACCCTTTCACTGACCGTAGCATTTAACTACCAATCTCGCTTTGTATCGAGTGCGAGTAGCATCATTTGTCTGCTTCACTCTGAATATCCATCGATTTCTCAAAGCCTTCTTGTCCTTTGGCAACCACACCAGAACATAAGTGAAGTTGGCCTGTAAGGAACTCATCTTCTCTTGTATAGCCTCCATCCACTCCTGTCTATGTTCGTTATCTATAGCCTCAGTAAAACTTTCAGGCTCTCTTCCGTCAGTCAGCAACACATACTCACCCGGTAAGTATCTCGTATATGGTCGACGCTCTCTGTCGCTCCACCTCAACAGAGCCACTGGTGCTGGCTGTATATCAATAGCCTCCTCCTCTTCAGAAACTACCTTCCCGGTATACTCATCCTTCTGAGGGATACCTTGACCACCATCAGTAAGCTGATGATTAAGGTTGGGAGCAACTCCATGTATTAGCTCCTCCATAACTGGATCCTCTGCGATGTCCTCTGGGAACTGTTCGAAGCGAAATGACTCTAACTCAGGCAATTTCTCAACCTCAAAAAGTATCTCAGAATCCTGAGTATTGGTCATAGTCTGATCCTCGACGAATACCACATCCCTGCTTCTGTAGAGTTTTTTTCTCATGGGGTCGTAGATTCTATAGCCAAACTCATTCCCACTGTAGCCGACAAAGACGTACCGCCTCATCTTCTGCTCAAGTTTGGATCTCTCATCCTTCAGTACATGCACGAAGGCCTTACAACCAAACACTCGTAGGTGATTGTATGATAGTTCTTTATCATACCATACTTTGTCAGGCACGTTACCATGCAAAGGAGCACTATGAGATAAATTAATAGTATAAGCAGCAGTGTAAAGAGCCTCACCCCAGTAACTGCCTAGTAAGTTTGCCTCTGATAGCAAATATCGTACCCTCTCCATCAGTGTCTTGTTCATGCGCTCCGCTACACCATTGAGCTGTAGTGTCTTTGGTGGAGTCTTATGGTGTTGTATCCCTTGCTCTTTGCAATAAGCATCAAAGGGGCCAATATACTCGCCGCCATTGTCGGACCGAATACATAGTAGCTTCTTGCTTGTCTTCCTTTCAACATAAGCCTGGAACTCTTTCAAAGTGGATATTACATGATCCTTGGTCTTTAAGGCATAGACCCAAACCTTCTTGGAACAATCATCAATAGACGTCACGAAATAAGAAGCACTACTAATGGATTTTACCTTCATAGGACTGCAGACATCCGAGTGAATCAACTCGAACAACGCCGGCCTCCTCGAACTTGGGTGACTTTGGAAAGACACCCTATTTTGCTTTCTCATAAAAAAGTGCGTGCATCTCTCCAATTTTTTAGATTTTAGCCCTGGAATCACCTTCTTGTGCAGCAATTAGCTCATCCCCTTCACGTTGATATAGCCAAGTCGTCTATGCCATAACTCAGTAGACGCATTAATGACTGCATTCACCTCTTGTGCCCTATGTGCGCTCCCCTCCATATAATAGAGTCCGGACTTCTTGCTTCCTCTGGCAATCACCATCGAACCTCTAGAAAGCTTCCACTGACCGTTCTCGAATAGATTGAAGAAACTCTTGCCATCCAACCTTCCAACTGACACCAGGTTGTGTAACTACTACTTTTCTAAAATGAGGATAATTTTGAACTTTTTTAAAATTAATTATTTTAGTTATTAATTAATGGATTAAATCATGTTAGTGATATCAATTGGTAAATTTTAATGATTTAATATTATTTTATTTAATGTATTGTGATTGTGTCAATAGTTAGTGAAACCTTAGACCTACTTTGACTAGAGGCTAACCATGATCATAGAGACCTAGGTAGTGGACTTAGACTTGTTAGCTAGGCTCTAATCATTCTAGAATATCATGTAGAGACTATTATTTGACTTAGACATCAAGCCACCTTTGGGCCTTTCCCTAAAAGGCTTGAAATGACACATTAGAAGAGACCTTTAGCCATTGTAGCAGTCCAAACTCTAGCCCAACCAAGGTGGCCGGCCATAGCAGCCTAGAGCAGCCCGCTCATGCTATTTAAAGCATCCTGAGCCCCCTTCCTTCCTCATTTCATTGAAACCCTAACCCTAGTTCTGGTATTCTTCCCCAAATTCCTCCATCTCTCAAATTAACTCTAAATTCAACTAAACCAATTGCAATCTCTTCCTCTTGAAGAGAGGAAGCCTCTATTGGCTAGCTAGGAAAGATTTGGAACAATTTGGCCATTGGAGCTTGGTGGAAGATCTATTCTAGGAGTTTTTATTTGGATTCTAACTCCCAATTGGTAAGAGTCTCTAAACCTATTAAATTCCAGATTTATTGTTTTAGATGCATCCATTTAGGATCCCCCTAGCCCTATGAATGATTTGGGTCTAGTTCGAGTCCATTTGAGGTGCGTATCGGAGGAGTATCGAATACGTATCTCAAGTATTCGATGAAATGTCCCGTAGGATTTTTTGGTCTCCAATTTCTGAAATAATTATATATTTTGGTTGCTAATTACTTGTATATTATATATGTACTGGACTGGGGTGATTTCGATATGATTTGGTGGATTTATTGGACACGGGGACACTCGACCAGGGTTCGGCCATTGCACATCATTCCCCTGCTACCCGAGGCCCTGTTCTCCATTGATATATGATTATTTCATTACCTAATCACTTTGGTAGGTAGGCTAGGTGACTGACATGTAGTGTTGGACTTTGGGCTTCGAGCCATGGCTTGACCTGCAAGTCCCCTATTTTACAGTCAAGACCCCTTTATCTGTGCACATTTGCTTTACTTTGTTGTACACTTAAATTCACACCATTGTTGTACACTTCCTTGTCATGTCTGCACACTCTTTGACACTTGCACATGCATTGATACTACTTGACACTTCATTCCTCATTGACACTTGTTCACTGCATCATTTGGTGGATTCACATGTCTGTATACTCACGTGACACTCGACACTCACTTGTACACTTTATTGGACATTTGACACACACTTTGCTCTGCCTGCACTTCATTGGATACATGCATGTACACTACATTGCTCTGCCACACACATACATGTCTGATATATCACTGCACTGGATACTTAATCACTGCACACTTACCTGCTTTCGAACACTTTAACGTGCTGCCACACACACATCTGCTTTAGATAACCTGCCCTACATGATTTGGTTCAGGCCATTAGAGTATCAGATGATGATACCACTTGTATCAGTAAAGGAAATTAGGGGACTCGAGGTAACCTATATGTTCTATTGCTTGCACTACAATTTCCTAATTAGCCACAATACACACAGTGTCATGTTTTCAGAGTTAGCTACTTTATAAATCCTTCATTCATCTATTGCATAGGTTGCATTGCATTCACTCATTACCCACTTCATCACTCACTTCACATAATGCACTCTACCGCACATTTCATTCACTATCACTTAGTATCATGCCCTACAAATCAAGGCATTTAGTCCCTTGCATTCACCCATTCATGATAGTGTCAGATATTAGGTACCTAGGTTCACATCTAATTGATGTTTCACTACACTAACTATCTAGCCCATAGAGTACCAGTACTTGTATCATGAAGCCCTTGGCATTCAGAGTATGGGTCAGTCTTCACATTCAATATTCCGACTATTTGAATTGAGGTCCAGGTCCTTACCAATTCTCTCTACTGCTATCCTAATATTAGATGTTAGTCCTATAGTGTTTAGTTCCTTAGCTTGGGGATGTGTCTTGTATTCTTGGATATTAGTCCATGAACCTCTGAGTATCAGACCACCTATATGCCCAGTTAGGAACATGTGTCCCAGTGATAGGAAACACATTATGTTCCCACACTCCATTAGAGCATGCCTTCACTAAAATCATTAGCTCCCATCACATTCATAATTTTGCACCCCTCTTTAGCCACTAACATGTAGCAGACACCACTGCACTTCACTATTTTACTTCCTTGCATTATCTGTAGCTTACATTCTCTGATAACCATGTATCAGAGAATGTAGTGATACATGACATTCACTGCACTTTCACTTGCATTCCAGAACACTCATCTGCCTTGCATTGCCCTGCAGACTTTAATCCCTGCATACTCTGAATAAGCCATTGCATATTAATCCATTAACTGCAATAATGTTAGATACACCAGATGCCCTGCTACTTAGGTTTTGACCTGTATATCCTTCACTCACATCTGAACCTTGTATTGCCCTTCATATTTCATTTCATTCCCTGTTCAGCCCTTAGACTATGATTCAGTCCATGTTAACCCCCTTTATCTGCCTATGTACATTCCTCCTTAGCCTCTTGTTTAATCCAGTTTGTATATATATATATATATATATATATATATATATATATATATATATATATATATATAAAATATATATATATATATATATATATATATATATATATATATATATATATATATATATATTAAATATATATATATTATATATATATATATATATGTGTGTGTGTGTGTGTGTGTGTGTGTGTGTGTGTGTGTGTGTGTGTGTGTGTGGTTAGTTTGTTAGCATAGTTCATAGTATGCATATAAGTGATACATGTCAGATACTTAACATTTATGTGTAGGCTTGAGAGATCTCATTATTTGATATATCTATATTTATGTGATATATAGTATATCTTGATATCTATATGATACTTATGTGTTATATATTTGATAGATAGATGTGTGTATGGTTTTATTTAAGAGGGATATATGTATAAGGCTATAGGCTTAGCTAAGTATTAGTTGAGTGTATATATATATATATATATATATATATATATATATATATATATATATATATAAATATATATATAATATATATATATTATATATATATATATATATAAAATATATATATATATATATATATATATATATATAAATATATATATATATATATATATATATATATATATATATATATATATATATATATATATATATATATATATATATATATATAAATATATATATATATATATATATATATATATATAAAATATATATATATATATATATATATATATATATATATATATATATATATATATATACACACATTAGCCTATGGTTAGGATTATGATATATATATATATATATATATATATATATTTTATATATATATATATATATATATATATATATATATATATATATATATATATATGTTTTAGATGTGTATATGGTATCCTAGTATATACATTAGCCTATGGTTAGGATTATGAGTTAGAATAAAATATAGTTGACTAGAGTTTGACCAAATCCTAGATAGTTGACTTTGACCTAGAATGACCTAGTATCATGTAGAATGCATTGTATATTTTAATTATTCAATATTGAACATATTATAACCTATATTTTTCTAAATATGACCTTGTTACTCCAATTCGACATATGTACACTCAGTTGCTCAGGGTATCAAGCGAGTATATTTTCTGTTAGTTTTCATTCATGATAGTATCTATATTTCATGCTTTAGACTACTTTACTTGATGCTGACACATTATTACCATGGACCAGTACTCTATGGACCTTGTCATGCGATTTATCCCCTCAGCGGATATATCAGATATTTCATATTCATGTACTTTACCATGTGCATCATGTACTCTTTGTATTCGTATTAATCATGTAAAAATCGTGTGCTCTCATATACTCTCGTGTGTTCACATGTGCTTCTTGTGCAAAACTAACTATCGTGTACGTAACATAACTTGGTCGGATCCTTGTGTATTGATCGGGGCAGGGGAGTAGAAGTGGTCATATGATTAAACCCTTTAGCATACTCGTGTACATGTCTATTATACCCTCACGTATAATAGAGACCCTTTAGTATACTCATGTACAAACCTAAACCAGTCACATGATCATCTTGTGCTCTGATACACTTATATTTATTATAGTTCATAGATTCTTTATTATATTTCATGATCTCAGTTTACTTATCCATATCTTCTGTATTCCTTTACAACACATCATGTATTTTATTCATGTATTCCTTTCAGAGATATGTGCTCGTTCCCGTCTTGACAGGATAACGTTAAAATTTTTACAGATAACTTGGAGGATTCCAGCTAGTCTAGAGGAGACACCAATAGAGCTTGGATTAGATTGTTAGTTATTGTCTAGTTGCTGTTTCAGTTATTGTATGAGTTGTATTTATTTCATACTCTGTTGGTGTGGAGATGTTAATACTTAAACTTCTTCAAATATGATTTTGTATTAAATATTGTGATCCTTCTATCTATTCTATTTCGTGTTGATTATCTCTCATAGATATTTTTTGATTGAGTTGTATCCTTCTGAGATTGTACTCCATTTGGAGAGTATATTATATTATGTTTAGTTGGTGATTGAGCCCTAGGACAACGTTCTATCGTCGACACTACGGCGTAGGCTGGACGTACTCGCGGTCTCGTGCCCTTTCACTAGGTGCGGGTCATGACACATTGAAACAGATATCAGGGACAAGACGGACATCTTTGAGAACAAGATCTGCACCCGTCTTCGTCCTCCAATGCACATCTGTAATGGCAACTGCCTTCGACACATCTTCATTGCCCATCTTCAACACTCCATAGTCAGCTGTCGTATAAGTGGAAAATAGTGCCCTGTTGTGAGATACGTGTGTTGAAGCACCTGAGTCCAGCAGCCAAGAATTATCATCGTAGGCAAGGTTCATGACAACCTCATCACCTACGACGATCACATCGCATCCATGTGCCGAGGATATCGTTGTAGTATTCTCACTTTGCTTTTCTTTGTCGCCCTTCTTCTCTATCTTTCAAGCGAAACAGTTCCACTTAATGTGGTCCTTCTTGCCACAATGGTAACACTATGAGTCCTCGTACCGACCCTTGGACTTGCCCATGCTCTTGTGTCTGCCACCAACTGGACCCCTGCTTTTGCCCCTTCTGCGGCTCTCTGAAACTTGCGCCTCTGAGTAGTGGGATGTAGATGAAGTGCCCTGAGAACGTCTCCATATCTCTTCATTCAGTACCCCGCTCTTGGCAAACTCCAGACTGACTATGCCTCCCGGAGCAGAAACGATCATAGATACTCGTATGGCCTCCTACGAGTCTGATAATATACATAGCAACCAAAGTCCTTGAATTTCGTCGTCGAACTTGACTCCCATCAAGGATAGCTAGTTAACCATGCCCTGGAACTCAGTCAAGTGATCCGTGAAGGACGCACCATCTTTGCACTGCAGGTATATCATCATCTGGATCATGAACAGTTTGTTTACCCCGGTCTTTTTAGCGTACAAAGATTCCAACTTCTTCCACAACGTCTTCGCATGCTAAATATTGGCAACGTGGTTGTACACGTTCTCGTCAACGACAGCCGCATGTACCCACACATCTGGATATGGTCGAAGTTCTATTTCTTATCGGATTTGTCACTGGGCTTTTCGGATACAAATACTAGAATATGCAGCTTCTTGACGAACAACAAATCCGTCATCTTGCTCCGCTAATAATGATAGGTGGTACCGTTCAGGTTTACCATACGCACCGGCTTCGCGTCCATCTCTATTTTTTTATTTGACTGTCAGCTTCTGACACCTCTTTGGAACTTGGCTCTGATACCACTCTGTTGGAAACGAAGCACGAAAATCGTTCCCCCAAACCACAAAGTCCTGCGAGAGAACCGAGCAAAAGCACACAAACCAAAAATGCCAACACAAATCACAAACACAAAGATTTTTGATTTGGAAAACCCTTGCAGAAAAAACTACGGGACGATCGGAGTTCAACCCTGAAGAACCTCCACTAATGGAATAAAGACAATACACCCTCTACAAGCTCCTTTCGATCCAAACGGATCACCAAAACTCACTTGAAAGAAGAAAATTTGATGCGGACTCCGAACATCAAGAGATGTCGAAAAATTATTCGAAGCGATCTCTCCTTCACAATAGTCCTCAATCCTCACTCTCTCTCAAATATGGTAAAGCACTCTTGTTTTTATTTTGAGATATTTTTTAACTTGCATGCATCAACCTTTTATAAGCCCTTGGTAATCTATACATGGAAGACCAATATATATGGAAAGTTGTAATATGCATCAATCATATATTTAATGGAAATTCAAGCATATATTTGCTTACCATATATGTTCCAAAATAAGCGATCGATGCACTCCCCGAGCTTCTCCGACACACGGATGATGCTCGTCGCACTCGGAGATATTCTCTAAATAGGTTAGGAACCCCACCCACTCCAACAACAGGCTGATTTGAGCACAGGTTTGCATATGAGAGTATGAGAATCTCATATCCGAAAATGGCTCGGTTCGAGTTTATCTGGATAAAAAGGGCTGCTCGCAAATTTTAATTATGCATGTACAAACTGATGATGGGTAGACTCTTTACGAAGGACCGTCTATTGCGGTTTGGTATACAGGTGACTGACCAAAGTTGTGTGCTATGCACAGGCCATGCCGAGAGCATCAACCACATCTTTCTCAACTGTTCACTAGTATGGAGAATTTGGCAAGAGCAATATTGTAAACTTCAACTACAACCATGTGATCAATGGAAGTTGGATTGCATAATAGAGAAGCCGAGTAACTTTAAAAGGAAGGGTCGAAGATGGTTCTCTGAAGCACGGATTCGATTGGTGGTTGTCGTTTGGCACTTTTGAAGAGAACGTAACAAACGAATCTTTGAGAGAATGTATACTTCGAAGATAGGCATCTCGCATAATATTGAGCATGATGTACAAATACTTGTAACTAGGCATGTTTGCCTATTTGGAATTATCAATATATATATATATATATATATATATATATATATATATATATATATATATATATATATATATATAACCAACCGACTGATTTTATATTATGAAACAAAACTATGATATACACGTTGGATTGGAATTGCATGGTTGAGATTAAATGACTTAAAAATGTGGTGGGATCTTCACATTTTAATCTCAACACTAAATTTCAATCCAATCCACAAAACATAGGGTGGTTCTATAATACAAAACCAGCCGGCTAGTTTTGGGACATATATATATATATATATATATATATATATATATATATATATATATATATGGATAAAGCAATTTTATTGAATGAAGAAGCAGAAGTACATGGACCGGGTCCCAACACCCGATTCAAAATTCAAACACAAAAAACAAAGAGAGGATGGCACCCACGCGTCCCGAAGGATACGCGGGGCCCGAGGGGAGGGCGCCCATGCTGGCCGGGAGGGGGACGTGGGGCCCGAGGGGGGCCAAGCCCGAGGAGGAGCCTCGGGACTTCTGTGCGCTAGCCAGCGAGAGAGTGGGCGGTGCAAGACCGGGGATGGCGGGGGCAGAAGTCCACGGCGGCGAGGGGCCGGCGGGGGGATCCTCCGGAGGGGAGGATCCACGGGGAGGGGGCTCGGCCGAGAGGGGGATCAGAAGCAACACCGCAGCGACGACGAGGAGCGACGACGGGAAGGCCAGGGAGAAGACCGAGGGGGCCGACCCCGGGGAGAAGGCTCGAACGCAGGGGGGAGCCGATGGCCCGGAGACGGAGGGGCCGGTGGGTCGAGAACCGGTGGAGGCGAGGAGTCCCATCAGCGGCTGGGACCGAAGCGGGAGGGGGATCGCTCCAGGAGGCCAGGGGAGACCGCTCGATAGGCCAATCGGCGAGGGGAGCCTAAGGATATCGCTCGAGGAGGAGCTCGACTCCGGCGAGGGGGAGCAGAAAGCCCATGAAGAAGGGGTAGCAGGCTAATAGTAGTGGCTCAACCCCCACGACGAAGCGTCGTGGAGACCAGAGCTACCGTGGATAGGGTAGTACCAGCGGGGCGCAGCCAGCTGAGCTGGGAGGTGGTTCCAGTACCACCGAAGCGTGGTGGGGGCCTGGGCGTAGGCCCCTGCCAAGGAGGAAGTGGCGTGGCGAGTTGGGTGTCGGAATGGGGGAGGAAGTCCTCGGCCGCGGTGAGTTGGGAGTCGAGATGGGGGAGGAAGACCTCGGCCGGGGCGGGAGGCACCGAGAGGGGTACCACTGACGAGGCGGGAGGAGGCGCGGGAGGGGGAGGGGCCGTGGAGAGGACCCCGCAGCCGAAGCGGGGAGGGGCTCGGGGGAAGGGGTCGCCGGAGAGAGGGCGACTGCCAGGGCAGGGGGAGTCTGAGCCGGAGGAGCTCCAGGGGCTGGGGGAGGAGGTGCCAGGGGGAAGGCGGCAGTCATGGCGGAGGGCGCCTGGGCCGGAGGAGTCGAAGGGGGCCGAGCAGTGCGCGAGGCGCCGAGGGAGGCCGACGGAGGTCCGAGGAAAGAGGGAGCCAGGGAAGGTCGAGGGTGGCGTGCACGGCGACGACGTCTACGTCGAGGGCGGCGGCACCGCCGAGGAAAGGAGGGGAAGGGTGGATAGCCACCGCACGTCGGGCATACGCCTGGGGGGGCTCCTCGAGGGAGGAGCTGCCAGTGGGAACCCGGCTGCCCGAAGGGGTTGAGGAGGCCGGGGAGGGAGGGAGACCACCGGCGGTGGGGGAGACGCCTGGTGGCGGATGGCCACCCACCATGGCCGGGGGGGAGGGGGTCTCGAGGAGCGGGAGTGCTCCGGCCAGGGGAATCCAAGCCCACATCCTATATATATATATATATATTTTTCCTATATATATATATATATATATATATATATATATATATATATATATATATATATATATATATATATATATATATATATATATATATATAAAGAAATGGGTAATTATATATATGCAAATGACCTCTAGGCTAAGCCTAGTGGTTAAGGGAGATGCATGCGGCCCAAGTGGTCGGGAGTTCGAGTCCCAGTGTAGGCGAGTTCACCATAATTACACATTGCTTAATATATATATATATATATATATATATATATATATATATATATATATGTATATATATATATATATATATATTAGTGGTTAGTTTTTTTTAATCTTGTTTATCCTTGAGGGAGAAAATAATATTTATTTTTTATAAGATTCTAGGATGAAAAAGTTTATGACTAAATTGGTACGTAGGATCGAAGTATGAATTTTAAGGTTATGATTATATTGGTTGGATCCAAGTATGAATTTTAAAATACATCAAATCTCCTCGATCAAATGGTCAAAATTGATCATAAATGTCTTGTATGACCTGGATACGGAAGTTATATGTTCTGGTTATATTGGTTTAGAATTAATGTACACTTTAATACCAATCGTATTTTAAAAATAAATAGAAAAAATGAGCAGCTACAATAGGAAAACTAGAATAGATGACCAATATTAGGTATAGAAAATTAGATTTGTGACTAATTTATGCTATTATTTCCTTTAAAAAAAATTTGAATTAAAATTTTGTTTGTCGATTTTGACTCTGTTGTATCCAAATCCTGCCTATATATATATATATATATATATATATATATATATATATATATATATATATATATATATATATATATATTATATATTGAGCGGCAGTTTTTGCGGAGCCCTACTCCTGGCGATTTTAAGCGATCCCCAAACTTGCGGCGGATGGAAGCTTCGGCGGGGAGCTCCGCCCCCATGGCCCTCGACCACTACCGAGGGTGGCTCAGGCGTCCTCGTCAGACGCCTCTCTCGGGCGAGATCAGGTTGCGAGGGGGGGCTCAGCCCCTAAGCGTGGCCTACCTTCTATTATTCCGGCGGAGGTGAGGCCGCCGATGGCTCCTTCGACTGAGTCGGGTCAGGCGACGGGAGCAGGCGGCGGGATGACTGGACCGGTGAGCTACTCTGTAGCGGTGACGGGACGATCGACGACGGGACGTTCGGCGACGGGTTTGGCGGGCGGTTCGTCGAGAGTGTCTTTCCGTCCTGCCATTGATGTTGACGGTCGAAAGGTGGTCGTCTTCTCTATGACGGACATGGAGGCTCTCACAGTGCCTTGTGGGCTGGACCTTATTGGAAAGTTCGCTTGGCGGAGACTTTCGATTGAGGCCATTAAGAAGGATTTTGCTTCGAAGGGATTCTGGGGTTTGATTGAAGTTAAGGCTATTGACGATCGTCACGTCCTCATTCGACCCAATGATGAGAGCGATTTTCTTCGTCTTAAATCCAAGGGCTATTAGTTCGTTGGACGGGTCCAGATGGTGATATTCAGGTCTTCGGTGGATTTTTCGCCGATGAGAGAGGATCCTCGAGTTCCCATTTGGATTACCTTCCCTGGGCTTCCATATTGCATGTTTGATACTAATGCGGTTCTCTCCATCGCTTCTGTCTTGGGACTCCGCTATATACGGAACGCACGACGGCTTCCTTTTCTAGGCCGGGTGTTGCTAGGGTTTTGGTTGAAGTGGACGTCAGTAAACCATTACAACATGAGGTATTTTTCCAAATTCCTGATGGCGTTCGTTCACAGCCAGTCGTGTACGAGCGGACTCTACTATTCTGTGTCGCATGCGAATTACATGGCCATGTAGAGAGTGATTGTGGTCGACCACAGGTGGCGAAGCCGGTGGTGGACGTGGAAGAAAGGCCACCCGTTACTGACGATCCTTCCTCTGGCGTTACGTTAGAGGAAGATGGCCCGGTGGGAGGACGTGGCGCCAGCAGAGGCCGTCGGCAACGTCGATCCAGGCAGGAGAAAGGAAAAGGGATACGGAAGGTTTGGCGGCACATCCAGGGGCGTTATTCTAGCAGGGGGTTATCGCAGCCTGGTTTACGGAGGAGTGAAGGCAATCGCGCATTTTCTGTTCCGCCGTTCTGGCACGTGGGGGAGTCATCATCGGGCCAGCTGGCTTTATGGTCGGATATTGGATGGCCCATGCAGAGAGGTTGCAGTGTTCCGAGTTTGTGTTCGGACGGGCACTCGGGGCCAGAGCGGGTTATTCGTCCCATCGCCTTACCAGACCTTCCTATTATTATCCATAGTCAGTTGGGACAAGGAGTCATAGCGGATGGTTCAGACACGGAAGAGCGGAGCTTAGTGGTGTGGGAGGAGGCCGCCCTTGGCTCCATCTCCGCTTGGGATGATGATCCTTCTCCGGGGGATGAGTTAGTTTCGTTGCCTGATGATAGAACTTCCATTATTCTTCCGGAGGATCGTAAAAAAGGATGGCAGATGGTACCTTTCAAAAAGGTGGTTGGTAAGCGAAGGAAGTCGTTGGCGCCTCAGTCAGATCGTCTCCTTCGATGACATGCATCCCGGGATAGGCGGGACCCCCAGAGGGTCCATGGTTAATTTCCTTATTTGGAATGTTCGGGGGACGGCGAACAGATTCACTTTATGCCGTCTCAGGTCCTTCTGTCGGACCAACTCTATCCAGGTTCTTGCTATTATCGAGCCCAAGGTGATATCCTCCAAGCTTCTTTCTTATCAATTGAGGTTGGGTTTTGATATTAGCTGTTGCAATAAGAAGGGTAATATATGGTGTTTTAGCAAATCGGGTACTGGGCTAAACTGTATTGATTCCTGTGATCAGGCTATTACGGTACAGCTTTCTTTGAGCTGTTTCTCGGATCCGGTACGGTTGTCTGTTGTTCATGGTGCAGGAACACGTCAGGAGAGGAGGCGTCTATGGCGGCACCTTCTGGACGTCCAAGCCAGGGATTTTGTTTTGCCTTGGGCTGTGGGCGGGGACTTCAATATCATTGCTTCTTTGGACGAGAAATTTGGAGGCCGGCCACCTGACAATCTAGCCATGGCGGATTTTCTTGACTTCCAGTTGGCGGCCGGGCTATCAGATGTTGGCTTCAGAGGGAGCACTTTTACTTGGGTGAATGGTCAGTCTAGGGTTGACCGGCAGGGATCCCGCCTCGATCGTTTACTAGCGACGGGTTCCTAGTTGGATGGAGTCCAGGTCTCCTGTGAGCATCTCAACCGAGCAGAATCTGATCATGCTCCTCTCCTGATATCCAACCAGCCAGTTTCTTCCGTTCAGCGTCGAGGTTTCCGTTTTCTCGACTTTTGGACTTCTCACCCTGAGTTCCTCACGGTAGTTGCCCGGGCTTGGGAATCATGCTAGCACTATGATGCGTTGGAGCGTCTGGGCATGCGTTTGAGGACGACGGGTCAGGTCCTGGCCGGCTGGAGCAGATCTACTTTTGGAGATGTTTTTCAGGAGGTCCGGCAGGCAGAGGACGTTGCACTGGCGGCAGAAGGGGATTATGATCTTCATCCTTCGGAGAGGGGGAGGGCTTCCTGGATGGAGGCTGTAGCCAGACTGAAGCAAAAGGTCCAGATTGAGGAGTCTTTCTGGAAACAGAAGGCCAGGCTGAAGTAGGACCTGGAAGGAGATAAGAATACTCATTTTTTCCATGCATGCACCCAGAGTAGGCAGCGAAAGGCTGCTATCCAGAAAATTATTCGTGCTGATGGTATAGAAACAGGCTCTGATGCGGAGGTGGCGGGGGAGGCTTCCTTATTCTTCTCTAAGTTGTTCCGGGCTGAGGCTATTATCGATGATGATGACTTCCTCGATGTCATTCCTAGCATTATCTCTGCGGAGGACAATTCTGATCTTGTCCGGTGTCCGGATAGATCGGAATTGATGGAGATTGTTCGTGGGATGGACCAGTCTAGTGGCGCCGGATCGGATGGGTTTTCTGGGAGATTCTTCTCTTACTGTTGGGATATTATCGCTACTGACGTGGAGGAAGCCATTGGCGCTTTTTTCTTGGGTGGTCGTCTTCCGGCTTCTATATCCGATACTTTCTTGTTTCTTATCCCCAAAGTCGAGCACCCCAGGAGTCTTTCAGATTTTTGTCCTATTAGTCTTTACAATTTCTGTAACAAGATTATTTCCAAGATTCTTGCTTGCAGATTACGGGAATTTCTTCCCAAAATTATTTTCCCGGAGCAAAGTGCTTTTGTTAAAGGGCGGGAGATCGTTGATAATATAATTATTGCCCAGGACATTGTGGCATCTATGAGGGAACCCAATCATGGGGGCAACGTGGCTATCAAGCTTGACATGCAGAAGGCTTATGACAGGGTTAATTGGCAATTCCTTTTGCGGGTTCTTTGGAGATTTGGATTTAATGAAGCCATCTGTGATCTCATTTGTCGTCTCTTGGCGGACATCCGGTATGGGGTTCTTCTCAATGGAGCTCCTACAGATTTCTTCCCGGCGTCTCGAGGGATCCGGCAAGGGTACCCTCTTTCCCCTGCTCTATTCGTTATTGTTGCGGAGGTGCTCTCTCGGAACCTCAAGCTCCTTCAAGACTCTAATAGGAGATCTTCTTTTCATACTCCGATCGGGGGAACCGCGTATATCACACCTGGCCTACGCGGATGATGTTCTTATTTTTACTTCGGGGGTTATTTCTGGCTTGCGTGCTCTTCAGAAGGTGTTGCATCGTTATGAGGCTGTATCAGGTCACAAGTTTAATTACTCCAAGTCTGCCTTTTATACAGCGGCTCCATTGGCCGAGGATCGTGCAAGGGTTATATCTTCCTTATTTGGGTTTTGCACCGGTACTCTGCCTCTTACTTACTTGGGTTGTCCTTTAACGTGTGGGAGAAGGAATGCGGGGTTGTTCAGGAATCTGATTGATAAAATTAGGTCGAAGCTGACGGGATGGCAAAACAAAATTCTATCTCCTGGGGGTAAGCTGGTTCTTATTAAAAATGTTCTTTGCTCTATTCCTATGTATACTTTGGCAGCTTGTTGTCCACCTAAAGCCGTTATCAGGACAATTGAGAGGATGTTTGCGGCCTTCTTTTGGGGTAGCAAGGATGGTGTCGCTAAGAGGAGTTGGTTGGCGTGGCGGCTTGCTACTCGGACTAAATCTAAAGGGGGTCTAGGGATCAAGTGTCTGAAGGATATTTTGGATGCCTTCTCTATGAAATTATGGTGGAAGTTGCGCCTTGGGAGGAGCCTGTGGGTGTACTTCCTTAAATCGAAATATTTTCGGAAGCGTCATCCTTGTGAAGCTTTCATGACGTCCAAGTGCTCTCCCATTTGGCGACGGATTTTACGGGGGAGGAAATTGGCGGAACCTCATATTTATTTTAGACTTGGCCGTGGAGTGGGCTCAGCCAGGTGTGAAGCATGGATTCCGGGAGGTCCTCGGCTGGGTCGTGTTGCTGATCCAACGGTCGTTGGTATGGTCACTGGGGCCAGGCGTGGAGCGGGGAGACGGTCGCGGGGGCTTGCTCCTGGGTTGGCGGGCCAGTCCACGGCTCCCGGGGGGGCGGACGTTGATATGGCGGCTCCTTCCCAGCGTCCGACGTGCCCCCCGGGGCGGGGTACGGCAGGTGGTGGCACGGGGAAGCTCCGTAGGTCGGCCAGATTGGCTGGGAGGGGGGTTTTCCATCCTCATCGACCGGTGATTGTGAGGGTCCTATCGGAAAGGGGAAGAAAGATCCAAGATTCTCGGGCGAGGAAATCAGACAATGGAGGTCCTGATATCCGATCATTTTGGTCTGTCGAGGGCTGGAATTTGTCGTTGATCTCGGAGTATTTTGGGGAAGAGGCAGGGCGACGTCTCAACGCGGCCAATCTGACTTGCACTGCGGTGCCTGATTCCTTTGTCTGGGGTGATCGGCAAGGATCTTTCTCTCTGGCAGCGGCATGGAGGTTGTGTCGGACTCACCATCCAACTTCCCCCTTATTTTCTCATATATGGAGCAAATGTATTTCGACAAAGTGGAGCATTCTATTATGGCGGGTGTGCCACAACCGGCTTCCCACTGATGACAACATTCAAAAGATCGGCTTTCATATGGCATCCAGATGTCATTGTTCTCAGGATGGGCAGGTGGAGACTCTTCAGCATATTTTCTTCCAGGGGGATCTTGCTATGGAGGTATGGTCTGTCTTCCGGAGTTATTTCAGGGCGAGGATGCACCATGATTTTTTGGTTTTCCTTCAAAAATGGTGGCGTGGCCCCGACAGTCATCATCGGAGATCCTTGGCCGGTGCGATTATTTGGGTGCTTTGGAAAAACCGGAACAAGCAGCGCTATGAGGGGCACAGTGCTGGCACTGCTTTCTTTGTTCGGGAGGTGAAGCGGCAGTTTCGGAAGTCGCTTTCGGGTTGTCGTCATCTTCCGCCTATCCCGCAGTGGGCATGGGATTAGTGTTTGGTTTTTCTCTGTTTTATTTTTCTGTGTTACCGTAGAGGTCGGATGTACTCATTACCCTCTTTTTTATCAATAAAGGTAACGGTTCCCAAAAAAATAAAATAAAAATAAAAATTATATATATATATATATATATAATAATAATAATAATAATAATAATAATAATATAATGAGTTCCAAAACGGCTCAAAAGTGAGCCGTCTAAGCCGTATGTATATCATGGTCCATTTTATTCTAAAAAAATTAATTATGTAAAATACTGTTGAAAAAAGTTTAAACTTGTTATAGATATTCAACATGGGGAATCAAACTCAATCAAAAAAAAAATATCTCTTACCTTAACCACATGAGTTAGAAGAGATATTTGACTATAATTAGATAATATTTTTATTATACGTATAAAACACGTGCATTTACTAATATATATGTGTGTGTGTAAATAATAATTGAATAAAACAAATGGATGAGGTTACAAAGCAGCTGCAACAGCCACTAACAATATATCAGCCTACACACTGATGCCCCGACCTCCCAACCCAAAAGAAAAGAACAAAAAATTCATAGCAACAAAAGCCTTCCACCATCCTATTACTAAACCCATGCAGGGAGTAAAATGAAGGGGGGCTGCCAAGTGGCAGGAAGGGAAAGGGCCAGCTCAGCAATAGCAAGACCATCAACTTCACAATATCTTCTTTAATTTTTGCCACATAAATTTCACAATTGACTTGACAATTGCATTGGAGAAGAACTTTTGAATAAAATTTTATCATTCCTATGTGGCAACAATTTTTTTCTAAAGTCACAATAGGGTTGGAGATGCTCTTAGAGTAAGAGTTCATTTTATTCACCCACCAAAACTGCAGAGTGTTTGTTCATCATCTACTTCAAGAATAACATGTATCAATTCAGCCAACATAAAACCACTTTAAAAATAATTTTATTTTTTATTATTTTATTTTCCATTTTTTATTTCTTCCCTCTTATCTCTTATCTCTTTTCGATACTGGAATTTTTTTCCCAAAAAATCGGTATAAATTTCACTATCTTCTCGGAGTATACTTCCACCTTTGAACACTTAGGACTCCGGGATGATGTTTATGTTTTTATAGTTTCTTAATGGTTCACGCGTATTACATAGTCATGGATTTGGATAACCTAAAATATTAATTTTAAAAGTTAAAAATAAAAAAGTTAACTCTTTAAAATAACTTTTTTTTACTTTAGCTTTTAAAACTAACCCTTTTATATAATTAATTAATTCTCTACCAATCTAAAAATGTCATGAATTAGGAAGCTGTAGCTCCCTTTTATTATAAAGAGAGAAATAGCATTTGTGTATTAATTTTAAATAAGAAAAACGTTGCACGTGTTTATATATATATGGAAATAATAATTCAATAAAACAAATGAATGGGTCGGCCGGGGTTACAAAGCAGCTGCAACATCAACTAACAACAGACCAGCCTACACTAACACTGTTTGGGAACATTTGTGGGGAGGGAGAGGAAAATTTGAGGGGATGGAAAATGGAGGAGAGTAAAGTTAATTTTTTTTTCCTTTGTTTGGATGGACAAAAAGTAGAGAAAGAAAAAGTTTAAAAATAATTTTTTATTTGTTTATGGATATAGGTATAATTACTATTTCCTTCTTGGTATTTTCAAATGATGATTTAATATTAACTTTTTGAGGGGTGGTGGGGTAAATTCACTCAAATTCTTCTCATCTCTCTCCATTTTCCTCCCACATTTGGGAGAAAAAAATTTGGTGGGACCCACCTACTTTTTCCTCTCAAATTTTTCTCCTCCATGTTCTCTCCCCCTTTCCAAACACCATCATTTATAATTTTCCTCTCACTTTCCCCTCAACTTTTTCCTCCTCCCATTTTCCACCCTTCCCAAACAGTACCTAAGGCCTCGTTTGGTTTACGGATTCAAGAAATCCAGAAAGAAAACTTGTTGCTTTTCTTTGTTTGGTAGCCACAAATTTGGGAAACACTTTTCTGACATGGGAAAAATAGGAGGGAAAATGGTTCCTCTCATGAGCCATGGGATTCATTTTCCCTCCTCCTTTTCCAACATTAATTACCAATCAATATGACAAAAGTAGCCTTCATTTATTACCTATTTTACCAATTAACTCTTCATTATAATTATGTTGACATTGGATATTGTTGGAACAATGATATTTTTTTTCTTTCCTTTCCTACACCAACCAAACATAGGAAAGTAAATTTGATAGGAATTCTACTTTTCTATCCCTATGAAAAATACATGGGAATTAATTTCCTTTCCGTGAACTAAACGAGGCCTAACTTTATGTCTACACATTTTATGTCTACACATTTTACGAAATGAGAGGGGTCCACTTGTCATAGGAACATTTTTATTCACAAATGATGATGTGGACATAAAGATATTATGAAGTGCATTGTCTAGATCTAGACAACCAACTTAACATTGTCTTCCATATCAACTCTACACTTTATTTCACATTTGCATTGGAGAAGTACTTTTAGAAAAAATGGTTATCATTCCTATGTGGCAACCATTTTTTTCAAACTCACAATAGGGTTGGAGATGCTCTAAACCCATGCAATTGGAATGAAGAGGGGGGTGCCAAGTGGCAGGAAGGGGGAAGGTGTGAGCCTCCTATATTTTTATGAGAAATTTTGAGTCGCACCCCACTTGATTTACCCAAATTCAAGGTGCACCCCACTGCTTTATCATAATGTACGAATCCTCACACTTTTGACGGAAACCGTCCATTGCTGACGGTCAAAGGGTTTGACCGATAATTTTTAACAAAAATACCATCGTCTTCTCACAAACCCAAACCTAAATCCGTCCCGCTGCTGTCGCGTCCCCGACCCCGCACCGCCGCCACCGCCGATGCCGCATCCATCACCACAACCACCACCACCACAATCATAACCACCACCTTCACTAACACCACCACCACTGCCACCCACCATCACCATCACCATCACCACCCCCATCACTTTCACCAACACCATCACCATTACCATTACCACCCCTATCACCTTCACAAACAGCACCCCTGCTCCCTCGTCGCCCCGCTCTGCAGCCCCCGCTCTCCCGCTCGGCTGCCGCGCCCCAGCCCCGCCTCCGTCCCCTCCTCCCGCTTCGTCCCCCTCTTGCGCCCCCCTCCGCCCCCTCCCCCAACACCACCACCCCTCCCCCGCTCCCGCTCGGCCCCCTCCCCCACTCCCGCTCCGCCCCCTCCCCCGCTCCCGCTCCGCCCCCGTGCCCCCGCCTCCCTCCCGCTCAGCAACAGCAGCAGCAGCGACAACAGCGGCGGCGGTAGTCGCCGACAGGAGCGTGCGACGAGCAGCAGGGGGGAGGTGGAGGGGGGCGCGGGGGTGGGGCGGGGAGGGGATGGGCGGCAGCCGACGGTGGTGTCTTGGAACGGAGGGTTGCGAAAAAGGAGAGGGCATTTTTATCCAAAAACATGGGTCAAAGAAGTTGACCGCTAGCGAAGGACGGAAACCGTCAAAAGTGGGAGGTGTCTTGCATTATAAAAATTGTGTGTGGTGCACCTTGAATTTGGGTAAATCAAGTGGGTGCGACTCAAAACTTCTCTATTTTTATTTACATAGATTTTTGAGATATGAGCTATAGGCATACATATAAAAATCTTTTCCTTTCTAAATTATATTTGTGAGAGTTTCTTACATAATATATATGTGTATATAGGTTTTATCATATATTTAATTATATATTTTTTTGATAAAAATACTTATATAACTTTGAGAATTGTTCTTAATACTAGGGTATATTTTTAATTACTAATCCTTCTGATCCCTCGCTCCTCCATTTCTAAAAACCTAGCCGCCTCTCTACTTTAGCCACCATCGACTACTCCGTTTCGTAGACGACTCCACGGCTACAATTGGGTTCTGCCACTATCCACGACGCAGCGGACGAGGCCCCGACGGAGTCGACAGCTAAGATCGAGGAGTACCTCACCTATGCGGCCTGTTTCATATTACATGCAAAAGCCAAGTCCTCAAAGCCAAGTCTTCAACATGCCAAGTCTTCAAACATGTGTCATTTTTTAAGTTGGAGACTTAGCCTCTTTTGGCTAATTTTAGTATAGGCTATTTTAAGCATATACTATCTTTAGCATATGCTTAATGCTATATAAGAGAGAGTCCTTTTTCACAATCTTCACTCCACTCTCTCCCTCTCATTCTCTCTTGTTCAATTCAAAGCTTTGTTCTTCGGTTTATGCTCTGGACAGAAAAGCTAAGTTCGGGGTCGCTCTTTTCGAGTTGTGTGTGACGAGGAGATACCGGTAGAGCGGAAGTTTTACCACTAGGAGCATTCGGAACATGTCTGCACATAGACCTGAATCAACTCTTAAGGCAGTGCTTCGTGCGCGACTTTTTCGGAGGCCGGTAACATTTACTTTATTTTATCTTGTTTGCAGATTTTTTGGAATAATTTCCAACAATCTAAGAGTTGAATTATTTACTTTATTTGTTAATTTTTTGAATATTTGTCAAATTAGTAACAATTTATCATTTTCATAAAGTGACACCTGAGACAAACATTATTTTGTTAGTAATTTTATCAATTCTAGTTTTCTTTACTCAATATTTAAATTTAGGCAAAAGTAAACAATTAATTGATTTAGTAAAATTCTTTTAATTTTAAAGTTCTAAAGTAGAGATTTGTTTGGGAACAAGCCGAAAGGACCCTTCTGTCAAAACGACGTAAATCGTCTAAGCGACCGGTTCTTAAGAGTTCCTAGTGAACCTCCGCTTGCTGGGATCCGGCCCCTACAGCTAACCCAACCTTATCAAAACTTGAAAAACTAAAATTTTAAAGGTCTATTACTAAAATCATTTAAATTGTTAAGTTTTAGCTTAATCCATCTTATTGACTAAATATTTTATTTTATTTTATTTTTCAGACCTTAGAAATCATGTCTACCAAAGACGAGACTTCGACTGCTAAGCCAGCCAAGTTTGATGGCACCCACTTCAAGTGGTGGCAGAGTCAAATGAATTTCTGGTTCACCACTTTAGGACTGATTTCAGCCATTGATGGTTCCACACCCATCATAAATTATTCTGACGACACTGAGTCTGACATAGGAATGTCCAAACCCTCCCGTTCCTCCAAACCTAAAACCCCTAAGGAAATAGACTTTCACTGCTTCCATCGAATTCTAAGCGCTTTATCTGATTCACTTTATGATATATTCTTTGAATATAAAAACGCCAAAGAACTTTGGAATGCTTTAGAAGATGAATATGGTTGTGATGATGCTAGAATTGAAAGATTCACTTCTTCAGCATTTAATAAGTATTTCATGGTAGATAACAAACCTATGAATGAACAAATCCATGAATTCCAAAAATTGTGAGGCACATTCAAGCTAAAGATACAACCTTTTCAGCTGAACATAAGATAGCTTGCCTAGTAGATAAGCTCCCTCCTTCTTGGTCTGATATAAAAAAGGACCTCCATCGTACCCAAGGTGACCTTACTTTTGTCCAAGTACTGAAGCAAATTAGAGTTGAAGAACAACTTAGGCTAAGGTCTAACTCCAAGACTGAGACTAAGGCTAAGGTAAACCTAGTAGAGTCATCCCAAAGCAAACCTAAGCCTAATAATCCTCACAAATCCAAGAATAATATCTTCAAGAAGAAGAATATTGTTCAGCCTCATCACAGAACCACCAGAATCGTCAACACCAGCAACTCCAAAAACCTAGAAGCTTTGGTCAGACTCAGGATCAAGGAAGATTTTGTTTTGTGTGTGGTAGAACAAACCACACGGCCATCAACTGTTTCTAAAGGAAGAAGGAACCAATCAAGACTTCCTATAGGGGGAAGGGACCAGCCAAACCAGAAGCCAACATGATTCTGAATGGGTCTTCTGGTTCCTTCAGGTCTGTGACTTACCAACCTTTAGTTAATATTTCTTACCATTCTGATGACTGGTGGTTGGATTCTGGAGCTAATGTTCATGTTTCATTTGATCGCTCCTGTTTTTCAAACTATCAGAACTCATGTGGAGGTGGCATAACCCTAGGAGATGGCTCTACGGCACAAATTGTAGGAAGAGGAAGAATAGATCTGAAGATAACATCAGGAAAAATTCTGCCTCTTCATGGTATGTTTATTCTCTGTACTGTAAATAAAATGTTGGATCCTTCTCCTATTGTTTCCAATTTAGAATCTTCTAATATATGGCATGGTAGACTAGGTCATGTGAACCTGGGTTCCCTTAGAAGGATGATGAACCTAAATCTTATTTCCAAGTCTCCTGTAGATAATAAAGACAAGTGTAAGATTTGTGTTCAAGCCAAACATTCTAGACTACCATTCAAATCCGTAGAAAGGAATTCTGATCTTCTAGAACTAGTTCATAGTGATGTTTGTGATTCAAATAGGGTTTTGACTCGAGGCGGTAGGAAATACTTTGTCACATTTATAGATGATTGTTCAAAGTATTGCTATACCTACCTTCTCAAAACCAAAGATGAAGTTCTAGATAGATTCAAGGTTTACAAATCAGAAGCTGAAAACCAATTAGAGAAAAGGATTAAGATCCTTAAATCTGATCGTGGCGGAGAGTATACCTCAAACGAAATGACTAACTTCTGTGAAGAACACAGAATAATTCATGAGGTGACTGCTCCTTATTTACCACAATCCAACGGAGTTGCTGAAAGGAAGAATCACACTCTGTTAGACATGGTGAATGCCATGTTTCTGAGCTCAGGTGCTCCTGATAACTTATGGGGAGAAGCCTTATTAACAGCTTGCTACATCCTAAATAGGATTCCCAGTAAATCTAAGGATAAGACTCCCTATGAATTATGGAAAGGTAGAACTCCTAGAGTCCATTACCTCAAAGTTTGGGGATGTCTAGTAAAAGTTGGAATCCTTGAACCAAAAAAGAGAAAGATTGGACCTAAGACCGTAGATGGTGTGTTCATAGGATATGCCTTAGATAGTAATGCCAATAGATTTCTAGTGACTAATTCTGAAGTAAATGAAATCTCTAACAATACCATTATAGAAGCTAGAGATGCAATTTACTTTGAGAATATATTCCCTTTTAAGGATAGAATTTCTTCCAACCCCTCAAGTTCTTTCCTAGCTCCTTCTACAAGTTTCCATTGCCATTCATCAAGCTCACCACCTGAACAAGACTTAGAACCTAGAAGAAGTAAAAGAGGAAGGATTGAATGGAATTTAGGGAAAGGCTTCTTCACTTATTTGATAGAGGGTGATCCCTCAACTTACGAAGAAGCAATATCTTCTTCTGATGCTCCTTTCTGGAAAGAAGCCATAAACAATGAGTATAACTCTATTATGGAGAATAATACTTGGTTTCTTGCAGATCTACCATTAGGTAGTAAACACATAGGTTGCAAGTGGATCTTCAAAAAGAAACTCAGAGCTAACGGTACTATAGAGAAATACAAAGCTAGATTAGTAGCCAAGGGTTTCACTCAGAAAAAGGAATTAGATTATTTTGATACATATTCTCCTATAGCTAGGATTACTTCTGTTAGAACCCTTCTAACCTTAGCATCCATTCATAACATGCTGATCCATCAAATGGATGTAAAAACAACATTTTTGAATGGAGATCTAGAAGAAGAGATCTACATGGAGCAACCTGAAGGTTTTATTGCTAAAGGTCAAGAAAAGAAAGTTTGCAGATTAGCAAAATCACTTTATGGCCTAAAGCAAGCTCTCAAGCAATGGCACAACAAATTTGATAAAGTGATTATAGAATATGGTTTCTTGCCAAATGAGTATGACAAATGTATATACTCTAAAAATTCTGGTAGAAGTTGTGTCATTTTATGCTTGTATGTTGATGATATCCTTATTCTATGATCTTCTCTAGAACTGATAAATAACACTAAGAATTATTTATCTAACCAGTTTGATATGAAAGACCTAGGCGAAGCCAACTTGATCCTAGGAATGCAAGTGTTCAAATGCAAAGAGGGCTATACTCTATCTTTAGCACATTCAATTGAGAAAATGCTAAGAAAGTTTGAGTATTTTGACAAAAAATATGCCCTTACTCCTTATGACAGTAATGTTGGCCTCAAGAAGAATGAAGTATCACTTATAGAATAACATAAATATTCACAGATGATAGGGTCTCTTATGTACATATCAAATAGAACCAGACCCGATATTGCATTTGTTATTGGAAGACTTAGTAGATATACCGGAAACCCAAATCAGTCACATTGGACTGCACTGGATAGAGTATTTAGATATCTTAGAGGTACTCTAGATTATAAACTTCATTATTCTAGACACCCTGATATTATAGAAGGTTATTCAGATGCAAACTGGGTAACTGATTCACATGATGCGAAATCCACTACTGGATATGTTTTTACTCTAGGAGGAGCAAAAATCTCCTGGAGTTCATGCAAACAAACTATCATAGCTAGGAGTACAATGGACTTTGAAATGATAGCTCTTGACACTACTTGTACAGAAGCTGAATGGCTTAGAAATCTAATTATGCATATACAATTTATCATATTCCTGTTCCTGTAATTTCTATCAATTGTGATAATAAATCTGTTATTGAACTACTAAAGCATGATTCTGTGAATGCTAAGATGAACAGGCACCTGCAGCTGCACTTCAAGTCTATAAAGAGCCTATTGGACAAATATGTGGTTCTTGACTATATAAAGTCAGAAAAGAACCTTGCAGACCACTTGACGAAGGGTCTGTCTAGGACATTGATCCTAGAATCATCGAAGGGGATGGGGTTAAGCCCATAATTTAGTCACCAGCAGTGGCAATCAAACCGAGTCTGACTGGAGATCCCAAGAAGCCGGTTCAATAGGTAGGAACAAACTGGCCTAGGTGACTAATATGGAACACTGACCTTGAGATTAAATTCTCTTTAAAATAAAAGTCCAGGAGGCTGTACATGTGTACATTGATACCCCATCCCTATGGTGACAGTGTTCCGGTGTGATATGGTTAGGGTGAGTTTAAACTCTTAATAAGTCCAAGCATGATATGCAGGGTTGATACCTATCACCAACCCTTGAGGACTTACCTATATGAGAGGTCGTGAAGGCCGCGACTATAGGACAGGGCGATCCTAGACAACTCTCATGAATGTGTAAAAGTGCGCATGGCCAATCAAAGCGCCACCCGATAGACCCAAAGAACCTCTAGCGTATTATGTGTGCTATTTTCTGAATCTGGTTCAAGAAGTCTGATTCAAGGCATAGTCCATCAAGCACTTCTTCAGACAAAGACAATAGTAACTAAGTGAGATTCAAGGCTGTAGTTCATCTCATCTATGCATAATATATATTTGTCCAGAAATTCTCTATCAATTCTTATTCCCTTGTCATCTCTATGTTTTTCGGAACTTGACTTTTGGGGGGAGATTGTTGCATATTACATGCAAAAGCCAAGTCCTCAAAGCCAAGTCTTCAACATGCCAAGTCTTCAAACATGTGTCATTTTTTAAGTTGGAGACTTAGCCTCTTTTGGCTAATTTTAGTATAGACTATTTTAAGAATATACTATCTTTAACATATGCTTAATGCTATATAAGAGAGAGTCCTTTTTCACAATCTTCACTCCACTCTCTCCCTCTCATTCTCTCTTGTTCAATTCAAAGCTTTGTTCTTCGGTTTGTGCTCTGGACAGAAAAGCTAAGTTTGGGGTCGTTCTTTCCGAGTTGTGTGTGACGAAGAGATACCGGTAGAGCGGGAGTTTTACCACTAGGAGCATTCAGAATAAGTCTGCACATAGACCCGAATCAACTCTTAAGGCAGTATTTCGTGCGCGACTTTTTCGGAGGCCGGTAACATTTATTTTATTTTATTTTATTTGCAGATATTTTGGAATAATTTTCAACAATTATAGCAAATTTGATAAAATGATTATAGAATATGATTTCTTGCCAAATTTGATAAAGTGATTATAGCTAGGTTAGTCTTTCTCAAGCTTGAGATCCCCCTTTCCATTTGTCCTGGTGTATAACTGCAGAGATTACTTGTTTTAATGAAGATGATTGTGTAGTATAGTCAGAAGACTACTTCCCCTGAA